>VDFB02000017.1:161207514-161230400 GCA_007258455.2 Sequoia sempervirens | reverse complement strand
TCTCCCTTTCCCTCTCTCTCCCCTCTCTCTCTCTCTCTTTCCCACCCTCCACCTCCTAGTTACTCTTGGGTATATGTGTGCAAAAATCGGATATCCGATTTATAGCACCAAAATATCACATTTTAAAATGTTTTTCAAATTAAATAATAGACATGAATTGGATATCCAAAACAAATTAGATATCTGATTTTTAGTAGTTTGGCTTGGGAATTGCTATGGAGCAATGTACTGACGCCCAACCCAAAAAAAGGTCAACTCAAGATTTTCGCATTTTTTGGTGAGTCCAAAACGCTACTTTTTTCATGTTCCCACTTTTTTTCCCAATATGATCCAGCACATACCTAGTTCTAAATCAGGTAGTTGTTATTGGTAAGGTGGATCAATCCTTTCTTCAAAGGCGATACACTTATGATTTGGTCAAGTGTTATTTTCTTTAGAAAATTCCTATTGCCTTTTTGATAGGTTAATTATGATATGATTAGATGGGTTATGAAGCACTTATTTCAAACAAATATCTTTATGAAAGAAGTATATTGGCATGAAATTAAATATGATTTGTATTCCAATGTAAAAACTACAAAGAATGGAAACAATTCTTTCAACACATAAACTATTATGTATTAGTCAATTAAAATGAAAAGGCTTACTCTATATTAGTTAGGATACACAACTAAGAAAATGATCTAAAGTGACTTATTTATCCTAGAGGAACTAAGTATATAGTATACAAAGAAAACCAACAAATGCACAACTACCCCTATTTTGAAGGTGCAGACACTTAAAAATGACCTAGGCCTACAAGCTCTATTTTTACCACTTTCATCCTAGCATAATTATGATATATTAATTATGTCCTTGGTCCACATTTAACTATTGATTAAATAATTCATAATTATTTAATTAATTCATGTCTATTTATTCTTCATGATTATTAAATAAATAAATTTTATTTATTTATTAAATGTCATTAATTGTCTAAGTCTTCCCCTAATTAAATAAATTTCTTAATTTATTTAATTACCTTTCTTCATTTATTTCTTCCTGATTATTAAATAAATGAATTTTATTTATTTATTTAATATGTCACTAATCCTTATAATTAAATGAATTTATTAATTTATTTAATTATTGATCATATTTGCTAAATAAATAATTATCTTTAATTATTTAATTATCAAAATTAACATTTCTCTCATTTTAAATAAGTTAATTATTTAAAATGATTTCACATCCTTAACTGTCAGTTCATTTTAGTAAATAATCTAAAAATCGATTATTTATTATTTCACAAAATTCATATTTTGAATTAATTTAATTCAAAATGGTAACTTTCCTCCAAAAATCAAGTAATCAGGTAGATTCTTGATTTTCCAAATTTGATCTTCAGTTCAACTCTTATCTTCTTGATTTTTCGAATCTCATAAATTAGGCAGTCTTTATCTTCTTGATTTTTGAAAATATTTATTTTCTAATTAATTATCTCATTTATTCTCCACCTTTGATTCGATCTTCTTAGATGACATCTCAACCACTCACTTAATGATTTTTCCCTAACCCCAATTAGGGATTATCAGATTAAATCTTGTCCTCTGATTTTAGGTCTTTGTCGAAAGTTGATCTTGCCCGTCCATTCAAAATTGCATTTTCTAGAAAATGCTATTTTGCTCTCATTTTTGGATTATAGACTTACATACTTAGATAGTTTATAGAAATTAAAGCATTTATTGTCATATTACATTAAGTTTTTGGCATATTTAGGCATAGGAATTTTTAATCATTTTGTCATAGGAATTTAGATTCAAATCCCTCAAAGCTTGTGTAGGACTTCATCAAAGATTGCTCACACATTCAGTCTAAGGGAAACATGATAATCAACAAGTTAGAAAGTGCTACAAAGAGGAATTATGGGAGCTTCAACAATTATCTGGTATACTTGTTTCATTTATTTTAGTTTCCATTGTACTTTGTAGCTCTTTGGTTTTCTTAGTCTTTGTTGATTTGCTAACCTCTAATCTAACCTAAATTTAACCCTTAGATACATTGGTGAACCTGACTCTATTTTTTTGTTTTTCATTATTTATGTACAATTTTTTTGTTCTCTATCATTTTTGCAAATACAGGTATGGATGTGCTACATTTGCATTTTCTTGAGCCGTATCTGATGCCTTGCAATGGATTCGAGGGCCACAATGATGCAATAGCTCTGACATGACCCATTCGAGGTACGAAACACCACATACAAAAAAAGTGTGACGCCTTTGTCTGTCTGACTGCGACACATTTGATCTTCTGTGATGCATTCACCTGGTGAATTTTCTTTTCGTTGGATTTTGGATTTTTGTCTTTTTTTTGTTTGTTGTCTATTTCTATTTTCTATTTTTCTATTTTTTGTATTACTAATCAGGTTTGCAGCATGTGGCATTGGAATTTTTCATGGGTCAAAGGCATGTAGTCAAACTACTAACTTGTGGTCTTGTAGGTTTGAATGTCGAAGACTAAACACTAAAACATTGTGCCTATCTTTTTCTTAGAGTAGTACACAATTATTTTGGGTGCACATAAAAAGAACATGTTTTTCTAATTTGCATGATTGTGTTTGCAAAATGGCAGGTGATTATGCTCTCACCTTGTGAAAACTTAGAAATCAGAAAACCAGACTCATTCTTATATGTTATTACCCTCATGACTTAGTAATCGAAGAATCCTCTCCCCTTGCACTTTTGAGCAATCCTGGGTGTAAGAGAAATGGTTATTAACTCTAGAACTTGGGCCTATTCTAGTGGGCAAAAGTACTCACCCTAGGATGACTTAGACTTGTAGCACCTTGACACTGAGGGACTTCCAATCAGTATATAAAAGTGGATTTTTGGGGAAAGCCCAAGAATCACGTGTGTGGTTCTGGTGAGATGGATCTGAAAGGGGATTCTCACTGCATGGATCATCCCCTATGAATGGAATGCCCGTACTAAACACCTTTTATTTTAGATTCCAACCTTTTTTGGTCATTGCTTGATATAGTGCAGGGTACAGTATCATGCCTGAAGACACTCACTACTAATCCCCTTGAGTAGAGATAATAGTTCTTGGGAAGTCACTACCCAAGAATTCAAATTTGGTGTGCTCGAATGATGTTAATGAGCCACAGAGGGGAGCCAATACCCCAAAAATTCTAAGCTATCCACTCTCGAGAAGGAAATATGTTTATCACCAATCTGGGGTATATCGGTGGGATATATCAAGTATACAAACCCTTCGCCTATTAGCCTTTTAGGATTGTACTTGTCTTATGTGTGCTTTCTTACATTCAAAACATTGTTCTTGTCAAGTGCTTCCTAGATTTCTCAAACATTATTCACCACATTTATATTTCTAGTAAAAACATTCACCATTAAACAAATCAATTTTCCCTCAATATGGCAAGAAACTCAATTTTAACAAACTATGTCGCATTTGTTGAACTGCATCTGAAACTACTAAGACACAATCACACTGCTAAACCACATATGATCTCTAAAACACCACATATGTCTATGTTGGGATGCATTTGAAACTCACAGAGCCGCAAATGTTGAACTAAGTCACATTTTTTAGTCCCAAAGCTGCATTTGCTCAAATCAAACCGCATTCAAGACACTGTGATACATTCGAGGCCTCAAACGATGCATTTTCCTGTCACAAGTAAAACCCTCATACAAAGTCAAATATGAAGCTAAACCTTGTCAATATTTTGTCAAACACTCTTTCCAAAGGGATTCTATCAGAAACCAACTTTGAAATTGCTCAAAACCTTCAACCATTAGTTTTCATTCTTGACCATAGGTTTCATCCTTCATTTTTTTAGTTTCATGCATTAAGCATTAGCTTGTCCCTAGTTTTTGATTCTTGCATACTTTGGATTAGGAAAATCTTAGCACAATTTGCAACATCATTACTTTCAAAATTAGGTTATCTTGGACTTAATCATCATTCCCTTTTTTAGTCATTGTCTCTTTTGTGAGATTTTTCCAACTCAAAAGTCTAGTTAGGAAAACTCACTAGTCATTTTGACCTTGTCATCTTGTCATTTTCAACAAAGTCCTTTAGTAACCTAAATTGAAAATAAGGATTGAGCTTAGAAGTGCATAGGTATCCTTGACTCAAATTTCATTCTAAGCTTAGACATTGCATATTTTATTCCCAAAAATCCAAAATATTATTCATCTTAATATCATTTTGAACTTAGACCTTGCATAGTGTCATCCTTACATTTAGTTGTCATCTTCATTTTGAGTAATCTCATTTTATGGTGGAAACTAGAATCCAAAAACAGAAATGACAAATGGAATTTTTTTGACAAAACCCCACTTCCATTGTCAACAACCCCAAGTATGACCCAAATTGGAATTTTTATGATCCATTTGCCAACACGAATAATCAACCTCTCATGACAATAATATCCTCATCAAACAATCCCTTTGAACCATTCTTATGCAAGGATGAATATGGAAAAATAATTGAGGAAAACCTAGAGGTAGCGACACAAGATCCAGAGGCCTCCCAATTCATGGAACAAATGGTCCTATATGATAGGGATAGATATTTGGCCATACTCTTAAGTCAAGGAGCAAATTTACCCTATAGTTTTGACATTAACACGTTAAGATCAACATCTCCTAACCCTAATGTCAACAACACACCTAACATGACAAATAGTGGTCAACCTCCAAACACTATAAGCAATACTTTCTTTGATGCCACAATGACCATGCATGCTACCTCCAACATCCCAAACACCTCCAATAGAATAAATGCTACATCCATTGGAGGAACACAATCCACCACATTGCCCACAATATCCACAACATTGTCACAATTAGCTGGAACTTCCTTTGGTGCCTTGGCATTGTTGGAAAGTTACTTCAATCCTCTCTTTACCACTACGGTAAATGCCATGGGGGCATCATAAAGTCATACCAATCCCCCCTTGACAGCTACATCTAGTACCATGAGCACACCTTTGACATATCCTCTAGTGCTGCCACAATAGTGGTTTACAATTTTTGGGAGGAACTAATTTTTGTTGAAATCACATATTTTTAGAAAATATAATGATTTAAGCCTTGAAAATTTCCATATAAAGAATTCAAATTGAAGAGGGTTTGATCAAACTACCTTAAATCAAACCCCCTTGGATAGAACCCCGCTAGTTTTAAACCATACCTATAACAGAGTCTCCTTTACACCTATCAAAATGCTAATTAAAAACCACTTTTGATTTTCCTTTTGGGGGATCAAATGAATTCATTTAAAATTTATTTTTCTCAAGTATTTATTCCTTATTATAAGCTTCCCAAAAAGTATAATTTTAAATAAATTTAATTTGATTATTATATTTATTTTTATTTCTCGTGAATGTAGGTTTTTCACCAAAAATCAAGCTCTCTGTTCTGCACATGTGGAAAAATAGTAGATTATTAAAAGAAAAAAATTAAAAATATTAGTGCAGCAGATATTGAAGTCCTTGATCCAACAAATATTTTTTTTAATTTCGATAAATACAAAAAAAGTTACGCGATATACGGTCGCACTATGTCTGAATTATAATTAGTTTGAATTTGAAACTTGATTAAAGAAAAAATATTCAATAAAAAACTATCTAACCAAGTGGAAGCACTAGATATCAGAGTTGAAAATCTAAATTCAAAAGAATTATAATTTTATCCTCCATAGAAATAAAGTTATGCATTATACAATTAGCATCACTTTTTAAAAATTCTATTTTTTGAAAAAAACTAGTTTTTGAGGGAGATAGAAAAGGAAGTGCAATCTAATTCCAAAAATTTTGAAAAAAATATCTTTAGAATATATAGAAACAATTTCACAAAACTCTAGTTTGCATCATCTTCAAATTCCTCATTGTTTAGCTACTATAGGTGCCTGGAAGTGAAGATTTAGTTTAAAAAAAAATTCAATGTCCAGTTTGGCCAAAAATTATAAACCACTATGTTAAATGCCATGGAGGCATCATCAAGTCTTACCAATCCCCCCTTGATAGCTACATCTAGTACCATGAGCACACCTTCAACATATCCTCTTATTGGTATATCACAAAATCCTTTGGGGGGAGGTAAACGATAGATCTTTATTCAAGGACAACAAAAAAATGTTAACATGTCAACACAGTCAAATCCCATCACCTCCCAAGGTCAAAATACAAACATTCCCCTTGTACAAAACCAACAATTTGGACAAGGTAGTCAAAAAACATAGCCCATGGCATCATTAGCACATCACAATGTTCATGGTCACCATATTCCCAAAATATCAACACAAATGGTTGGGGGACACATCCCAACATACTCATCCCATATTCATACTCACCAACATATCCAAAATTCAAACTTTCAATTCCATCAACACACAAATCTGAACACATCATACATGCCACAACAATCCATCCCTCCACAATACACCAATATCCATGCACATCAAATAGGGACCTATGGCGTACCAAGCAGTCCAACGTATGGGACCAAAAATGACCCTATTATAGATGCCTTACAATTCAAACTGATGGACCTAGAGAAAAATATCCAAAACATACAAATATCAAGCAAGAAATCATAAGTGTCATATGATCTAAATGTATACCCATTCGACATGAGCTTATACATGCCACCATTTCCTCCAGGATATGTGTCACCCAATTTTACAAAATATAGAGGCAAGACAAACCCCATCAAACATGTTCGCGAATTTGAAACCAATTGTATGGAGGTCGCTTATGAACAAACATACTTGATGAGACTTTTCTCTAAAAGTCTTGCGGGTCTTGCCCTTGAATGGTTTTCCACTCAAAAGGATATCCAAACATGGGATGAGCTTAAAAAAAATTCATAAAGAATTACGCATCCAAAATTCACATGGACACCTCTATTACTAGCTTGTGCAATCTCACGCAAGAGGATTCCAGTGAGACATTCATCCCATTCTTTCAAAAATGGAGAAGTCTAGCTAGTCAGTGTCACATTGACATACCTAAAAGGGAAAAGGTGGACATGTTTGTTCAAACACTTCTGGGTCCCCTAAAATATGCATTGCAAGTGCATTGTTTCACAACCTTCATGGACCTAGTCAAAAAAGGGGTCCAAATTGAGAAATCCCTTATCGCAAAGGGAGAGCT
The DNA here is from genome assembly GCA_007258455.2 of Sequoia sempervirens. Lineage (NCBI taxonomy): Eukaryota > Viridiplantae > Streptophyta > Pinopsida > Cupressales > Cupressaceae > Sequoia > Sequoia sempervirens. The sequence goes on along the minus strand of VDFB02000017.1, from coordinate 161,223,238 downwards.
AAGATATGGTCCCAAAAACACAAATGCAAATCCTCCCACCAATAAAAATAAATACTAGGTCAAAAATAAACATGTTACAAATGACAATGTTGTTGATGCTAAGGCTACAAACATTGTAGGTCCTGTACTGGCCCTAAAAGGGGTTCAACAACAAAAAAAACCAATGACATTGACACCCCCTACCAATGTCCCTTCAAACAACTAGAGAAGTCAAAATAATCAAGGGCAATTCTGTCAGATGAGACAATTTCCTAGGGGTCACACATACACTCCTTTGGGTGAGCCCAATGAAGAAGTCCTCAAGAAATGCCTCCAGAATTGTGTCATTATAGTTCAAGAACCGAAACCATACGACCCAAGACAATTCAAACCAACATGGTGGGATGATAATGCATTTTGTGAATATCATCAGGAAAAAGGACATAAAACCTCTACCTGTCGATAACTAAAAAAACTAGTACAAGATCTTATCAAGAGTCATATCATTGAGGTAGGCAAATCACAACTTTCCTCCAATTCAGATCATACCATCCATAAGAACCCACTACAAGACCATGGTTCTAATAATGCTTCCACAACAGGTCCACAGATAAACAATAATCACGCTAACTTTTCCCGTGCCAAGTATAACTATTCTGGTGGACCAATTATAAATAATGTTTGAACTGAAGATGAATACATCAATACCATTATGGTCAAGAGAGAACCTCAATGCAATGCTACTACTCAAAGTGGAAAGGTAACCATAGCTAGTCCCCCTCCTGCTAGGCAACCCAAAATCATCATAACTGGCCCATCTCCTAAATAGTCAAAACTTGTCTCGACCACAAAATAGTGGAAACCAAAGAGTCAGTTCAACCTTATCGACCAGCTTAGTAAAATTCCCATGCAAATTTCTATACTCAAGCTGCTTCACATTTCTCCCACACATAAGGCTATACTAGATAAAACCTTGCAAGAGTCGTCAGTCCCCAAGGACATTGATGCCAATTAGTTTGAGACCATGGTGGGATACCTCACTACGCCTCACCATGTCACCTTTTTTGATCAAGAATACTCATCACCTAAGACCAACCACAATGATGCATTGCACATTGAAACTTTCATCCATAAGCACAAGGTCAGAAGAGTTTTAGTAGATGGTGGAGAACACATATGATGATGAAAAACGCTCTTCACGAGGTGTTATTTATCTTCCTATTAGAGTGGGACTATTCATTGTGGATACAACCTACCAGGTCCTGGATCTAGAATTACCTTACAATATCTTGCTTGGTCACAGATGGATTCATGCCTTAAAATCCGTTCCATCCACATATCACTAATGCTTAAATTTCCCATTTGAAGACACATAAATCACTATATATGGCAACCTCGACCCTTTTCAATATTGTACCAACCTAATGGGTATTTATGAAAACTGATTGCCTATCAATCGAGAGGCTTATGGCCCCTCGTCTTCCAAATACATTAATCCATCCACACTTACATCATCTTCCACAACCACTCCATCCACATCTTTTTCCACACCACCATCTTCCGCAAACCTTAAGGTTGAAACCACTGTCAAGATCCAGGACCTCGGCTATGGAGAATTCAAATTGCATACAACATACAACATCACAATGATACCCAAGTCTCTAAAGGTCTATGGTTAGACATGTTTTAGAATGGAACCCAAAGAAATTTTCAAAGTTCCACTAAAAACAATTTTCATCAAATGGGGAGACATGAATAATAAGGACCTTGCTGATATCATAGGATGGCTCTATGAAGATATGGTCGAACTATCCCCATTATTAGTTAAGAAATATGGCAAGGGATATGACATAATGAAGGCTAAGGGCTACGATGGCACTAGTGGCCTAAGTAGAAATAAAACTAGACGAAGAGAGCCCATAAAAACTTTTAAAATACCAAAGTATCTTGGATTAGGGTTTGGATTTCCCGACAATGACATCGATGTACCATTGGACTTTTGAGTGAGTGAGTACATGCTTTGGAAAGTGTCGAGACCACTAAGGAAACCCTCACCAAAACTAACTCCTAAGAGTGGGAATTTGGCTCAGAACGATCCTTAAGTGACTGTTGTCTTGATGATTTGCTTGTCCAAACAGGAGAACTAACCTTTGAACAAATATTTTGGAAAAAATTTAAAATTGATCAGGCACCAAATGGTCAAAGTCCCATTACCACTCCCAATGACATACAAGACCCACATCTAAGCCCCTTCAGTCCAATCCATCTGAAGTACTAGAGGACACTGACTCTAAGGCCTTCACCCCTTATTTTGACAATGAATATGAGACTAGTGAAGGGGAATATTGGATAGAGTCTGATGTGGAGTTGGATGATGATAATCTCATCTACATGCTTTTTGCATCCTCCCCTCAATTTACCAACACTGACGATGGCATTTCCCTAGTCTATCCTTAGCTAGTCGATTGGGACCAACAAGGACCGCCAGTTCTGGACACTTTTTAGAATGAGAAGGAAATCACAGAGTTTATGGGATTACGTGAGGGGGGTATGTGCAGGATCATCATGCAAAAAATAGGCCCTTAAGTGGCAAAAAATTCAGAAAAATCAGTGTTAGGCAACTTGATGCAAATATTTGAATAAGTTATCTATATTATTTCAAAAATATGTAACAATAGAATTTGTAGAAAATTGAATGTAGTTTCTAAAATACTAGGTTTATTTAAAAATAAATAAAATCTATTTGGTGAAAATTTGAAATTTCAATCACGGTGAGTACTTAAATTAGGGAAAAATAAGTAGGTGTCAATAAACCACCCTAACCATAATAAAATAATAATATTGTTTTGTAAGATTTTATATATAAGTAGAGGGACTCATGTCGAGGAGATGCATACATTTTGTAATTTTTTTCCAAGTAAATAATTAATTATGAATTTTTTATTACAACTTTTAGAAAATATAAAAACTCATATCGACCACCTTAACTTGGTCAAAACTTCATGAAATTTAATTTTTAATCCTATAGTATTTGAAGCATAGAATGTGCATGTTTTGGATTCAAAAATATGATACCATTTGAAAGTTATAGATGTTTTCAATCAGCCTATCGATCAGGACTTTAGTCGTAATTCTAATAGAAAATGAATAATAATTATTTATTAAATTCAAATTAAATCATAATTTATATTTTTGGAAAGCTGAGAATCTCCTCTAAAAACCCTTTTTGTTTCATTAATTTTAGGTGAAAAAAAGTCATCAGCCACATACCCTACAAATATTGCCACTTTTTGGCGCACCATGATCCTACACATACCCAGGGCATACCCAGTGGTTATCACAAGGTAGGATTTTCCATTAATCTAGATTATTTGGCTTACTCCAGTGAGATTGCTCCATCCTCCAGTCACAAAATTAGAAATAAAAATAAAATAAAAAAATGAAACATCTTTAGATGAAAACTAAAAGGCACCTTCTAAAAAAAAAAAAGTAAAAACAAAGGATGTTTTTGGTAGTGAAAGCCTCTCTGAGGCACCCAAAGATGGAGGACTAGACTTTCTTCTTGTACAACAAGAGAAATCAACTATGCTTATAGAAGACACCATAAAAGACAACATAGCAACTGCAAAAGATCCCAAAATGGTCCTCTTTACTACATCTCTGACTGAGGAAGAGAGACCGAAATTTCATAAATTCTTTGCAGAATGTAAAGTCAACTTTGAATGGTCCTATGCAAACATGTTGGGATTGGACCCATAATTGGTTCTGCACCACATGCCACTATTGCCTAATGCCAAACTAGTTAAACAAAAGTTACACAAAATGCATCCTCAAGTCGCTCTATTAGTCAAGGCTAAGTTGAAGAAACTTCTAGACACCGGATTCATACGGTCTATTGATTATGCTGAATGGATATCTAACCTAGTGCCAGTAATAAAGCCAACTGGGCTGATCCACATCTATATAGATTTTAGAGACCTAATAAGGCATGCCCAAAAGATGACTTTCCTTTACCAAATATTGATATCATAGTTGACCTCACAATAGGATATGAGATGTTGTCCCTCATGGATGGTTTCTCCGGCTATTATCAGATTTGCATTACCCCCGAAGACTAGCACAAAATGACATTTACTTGCCCATGGGGTACATACTATTAGAATGTCATGCCATTCAGTCTCAAAAATGTAGGCACCACATATCATAGGGCTATGACCACAATATTTCATGACATGATGCATAAGATAATGGAATATTATGTAGATGACCTATTGGCTAAATTAGTAACAAGGAAAGATCATCTGAAGGTGTTAGACACAATTTTCAAGAGACTGGAAGAATACAAAGTCTGATTGAACCCTAAGAAATGTGTCTTTGGTGTCACATCGGGTAAACTCTTTGGATACATAGTCTCTCAAAGAGGCATTGAGGTTGATCTAGCAAAAGTAAAAGCCATCATAGACATGCCTCTACTCAGAGGAATCAGTGAGCTCAGAACCCTACAAGGTAGGGTATAATCTATTTAGTGCTTCATAGCATAGTTTGCTGACAAGTGTCACCCATTTCGATATCTGTTGTGCAAGGGTATCCCCTTTGTGTTGACAGATAAATGTCAAGAAGCCTTTCAAAAAAACAAAGATTAACTATTGTCACCACACTAGTCCTCATGCCTCCCATTCACAGAAAACCATTGATCCTATACATATCTACCACTAATTCAACACTGGGGGAATTACTAGCACAAAATGACCAAGAGGAAAAATAAAGAGTTGTATATTACATCAGTCGGACATTGGTCAGGTATGAACTAAACTATACATCAATTGAACAAGCTTGTCTAGCCATGGTCTTTTAGCATAGAAGCTAAGACATTATATGTTAACCCATCAAACACAACTAGTAGCAAAGATCAACCCCCTCAAATATTTGTTAAGTCAGCCAACATTAACAGGATGTCTGGCGAAATGGGTCATGATTCTAAGCGAGTATGAAATTCAATATGTAGAAAGAAAGAAAATAAAAGGACAAGTCATATTAGACCAGCTAGCGGACACACCTTTACAAAGTGATTACATGTTAGTGGCAGATTTTCCAGATGAGTCATGTTGATGATGTTTTCTGCACAACTCAGACAGAATATAATATCCTATCTCTCTTGAAAGGTAAATCTCTATCAGCAAGCCTCAAGAGATAACCCCAAGGTCTCTAATGTCAGGTCTTGACAATGCATAAACAACTTAGTGATAAATTTCAAAATGTTGGTAATCACAATAGGACCTTACTACAAGCAAAATACTGAATCTCAATTTATCAGATCTAACAAAATGATGATACTTCAATCCTAAAGTTTAACCCAATAATCAAAGAAATAGAAAAAGATGAGGGTTTCAAAGAGATTTCTAAACTTAATATTAAACCTAAGATTAACAATGCAAATGATCAACACTTGAAATGGACCAATCCCTCAAAACTAATTTCTACTTGACTTAGATGGATCTGCAATCTTATAGAAATAGTGCAATCCTCTAAGGTGTTAAGATTTTTAGATTATAAACATTCATTCAACCAAACCTATTGCAATTTAAATGAATAAACCCTCACAATTAAACTAAGCACAATGAATATGAAGTCCAGGTTAACTTTGTAAAGCAACTAACAATCAGTTGGTTGTGAAAAGTATGGACTAGGGATTGCTGCAACACTTCAAATATCAAACCATAAACACCATTAAATCAAATATAATTCTAAATATCAATTTTCCTCAAAGCAATTCTACAGATCGAATAACAAGAACCATGCAAGATAAGAACACAAGTATGACACCAAATCGCAATGTCATTACTTGCATTGAATTATCCATTGTAGCAACAATTCTAGCTTTTTGTTACAATATTTGCTTGAGAACAACTACTTGCTAACTCTTACTCTACTTAATTCGCTCTATCTCTCTATTTCTCTATGTCTAAAACTTCTTAATCCTTACAAATGAGGCAAAATGCCAAATTTATAGAACCCCCAAAACATGTCAGCCTAGATAGGGTTTTACAATAATAATTAGGCACAACAAGTCAGCCAAGAGAAATTCAAAATAAAATATGCATTAAATGCATGAACTTCATCCAGGTCAGCCTGGGATCTCCAATCTAGCTTAGACCAATGCATGCCAAAATAATAGGGAAGCACAAATCTCAATGTAGCCCATCATTAACTTCCTTCCCCTTTGTCTTTATTCTAATCTAGCATTTCATGAACTTTCAAAAGCACCCTATCCAAGTCATCCATAGGTGGTAAAGGAAAAACCCTAAGTCACCTTTCAACTGATGCAATATCCTCCCTTGATTTTTTCACTGACTTATCCCACTCAACCTTATAAGTTAGGTATTTATCAATGAAAACAATGTATGTGGCCACATCATCTAACTGGTGTTCAGCAACAAAATCATCGTTGACTAGAGCATAAACATCATCCCACCACTTCCTCAATTGTTCTAAACTCAAATAGTTGGTGGAAATCTTCCTTCTCCCTATCATAATCCCAAAGAAAGCAATGGATCCATTGTACACACCAATCAGGGTATCATCAATTTGCCTCCTTCAGTTGTAAATCTTCTTCAAAACCTTTTTCCTGATTTACAATGCTTCAAACCATTCCCAATGTTCAACAGCTCTGGAGGAAAGGAGAATTTTATCATTTACTAGCTTATCCCTAGTGTACTCCATGATAGTTATGCTTTTCTGCAGCAGGAGATCTGTATCCTCTTTGTCCTAAGCCAACACCTCTTTCAACCAATCAATTGAACTCATAACATCTTTCCCAGATGAGAGAATGTCCTTGATAGCATCATTTCATTTTATTCAAACTCCTTGTAGCCAATTTGTAGTAGCAAGATTGGAAGCCTTCATCTTTTCTAGCTTGGTGATAGTTTCTTGAGGTAAGGGATTTGCAGCAAAAAATGAGGGGTTGATAGATTGCAAGGGCTTCATCAGATCCTCCAAGCATTTCCTAAGTTTTTCATTTTCCCTTTTCAGCTTCTTCTTGGTTTTGATTTCCTTCCTCAATCTACCTAGGATAACTGTGCTATAACCCTGGTAATCTTCAATGTCCTGCTCAACAGAAGTAGGCCATAAATTAAAAGTCTACACATTGTAATCTTTTGCAGATACCTCATCTCTATTCTTATTTGAAGCAGGGGTGGAAATGTGGACAACTCTATTACTCACCTCATCTCTTTCAATCCTTGAGATGACCTTGGCCTTCTTTTTACCTTTATCCTTTCCAATTTTGGACAACAACTCATCCCAATTCGGTGGAGTATCCTCCACAACAACTTGTTTTCTCTTTATCTCCTTGTCCAACTACTCTGGAAGAATGGATTCAAACTACACCTTACCCTATCCAACCTCTTCCTATTGACTCTTAGGTACTTCTTCACTCAAAACCTACTTCTCAGGAGTCTCTGTCTTGCTTTCCTTCTCTTCAGCATGTTCCTCCCTATGCTCAAGGGATAGAATCTTTTTTGCCTCTTCTTCTCTTGGAGGGGATTTAACCTCTTCAGTTCCAATAGGTGACCTTGCATATGCAACCAAGGGAGACTTCATTACCTTTTCTACTTTAGCTTCTACACTATAAAGGTCACTCTCATGAAATTCCTCCCCTTCAATATTTGGGTGATCTTCGACCTTCTCAGATTCACTTGGCTCATTTTGAGCTTCATGGGTGGAAAGAACATCATCATGCTTCTCCTCATGAGAAATAACTAGAGGAAGGTCTGTTTTAGGCACACTATCCCTGGGAGAAGGAGTTCTAGACCTCCTTGTGTACACCTGTGCCTTCTGTTATGAGCTTTCTACATTTACCACCGGTGGGGTAACTTCTTCTCCTACTATGGAGCTTTCCTTCTGTGATAGTCTTATAACTCTTCTCCTTTTGGGCATAGGAACATCAACCTTAGGACCCTACTTTTTAGTTTCCTTCTGTTCAGACCTCTTAGTCTTTGACCTTTTCTTAGCAATGGGCTTTCTTTGTTTTTCTATTTCTTGGACTTCCTCCTCTTGAATACCTTTAATCTTGATTTTGAATGGATAATCCATCTTACCTTTTCCCTTAGGATCCTACTCAATTGACTCTACAGAAGTAGAATGAGGATCCAGATCCCCCATTAGATCATAGGTGCACTATACTCAGACTACATTCTCCAACTCCCATAGTTTATGCCTTAGCCACATTCTGGTGAACTTGGTGACTGGATCCATCAACTATTTTAGTTCCATCTTCTCTTCCTCTAGCCAATCCACATCACCAATCAACCTATCCTTTACTACCTCATAAGCATGATCTTGAATCAAATTTCCATCATCTTCAAGCTGATCAGGCATTGCCTTCACATTTTATAAACAAACTGATTCAATTGGTATTTGAGAAAATTTCTTCTTCCTGACCTCAAATTCATCACTGCAATTGTCCCAGTAGTCCTCCAAATCAACCTTATGGTTATACTCTCTAATGGCCCTCTTTTACACTTCACCTGTGATATCAAATCTAGACCTCTTGGAATGAAAGTATAAGCCAAGAGTACTCATCTCCTCTTCAAAAGCCTGGGAAAAAATAATGGAAGGACAAGCCTCTCTAGTGCCAATCCTTAATGGGAAATCTCCACCAAAACTAGTTTTATGCTTGTCCCTCTTAACAATGGCATCAAAGTCACATATCTATCTAGTGACCTCCAAAAGTAAAATGTGATTAGTAGGGTACCTTGGAAAATTCTGTATGGATCCCTTTGACAACCATCAATCTGGATGTATGAGAAAGTTGGGAACTAAATAAACCAAGCACCATATTTCTTGATTAGCTCCTTGGCTTGGTCAAAAATCCTTACATGCTCTGCTCCTTGAAGCAATCTAGTGATATGCATGGTGAATGCATCATTCACCCTCCTATAACTCGAGCTTACCAAATGTAACTAAGGGTACAACTCATAAATAATATCATGTCCAAAGGTACCCCTGGTACTCAATCCCTTGTAAGGATGAAATCTTGCAAGAGCATAGACCAAGTATGAAGTCATTGTGAAGGTTTTAGTCTGTAGCACATTGGACAATTTCTCGTGGATCACTCTGCTTATGACACCAACCCAATGGTAGTAAGTATTCTATTCCATCCTCACAATCACATGGAACATCCAATTCCCAAAGATGCCAACATTCTTCAATCCAACCACCCTGCTAAGAAGAGTGATGGCATCATAATACTCCTTGAATTTTTCCCTGAATAGCTATTTAGGCAGCTTGGAATAATGAGACTTGGGATTCTCCAGCTAGGAATTGATAAGCTATTGAGATTTAACAGTCTGTTGATCATAGTACTCCTAAGCTTCCTTCATGTTGAATACCACCACATGAGATCTGTTTGGCATATCAAAAGTCTGAGCAATAGAAACAAGGTTCAAGTTCGACACAATCCTTCCTGAGGACCGATTATTCTTTGTGTATCTTTGTAATAGTGTCTAGCACACTCAAGGACTAACTCATAACACTGCACCGTGGAAGGGAAACCAACCACATGCACCAATCCTAGTTTTAGCATTCTCTTAGCCACCAAAAGAAGATCTTGTGCTGCCATTCTACCTTTGAATTCTTCATAGTCCCACTACCCAACATTGGTATCAGTTACCTTTGACCAGACATAAGTAATCTTACTCTTAGAAATTCTAATTTTTATGTCTATCTTTATTCTTTCTGCTTCAGATATGGAAGATCCCTCCATGTCATGCCTTAAGCCTTTCCAGTTGTTTCCTTGCTTGATTCAGGCTACACTTGACAAAAAAAACCATAATAAAGATCACAACAACAAAGGTCAACAAATCAAAGTCATCATTAAATCACATTAAACCTCATATGGAATGATCATTGTAAACTTTAGGTTTCAGGACCATCCGTAAAATCCAAGCTAGGGAGGAATTTCGAGGAATTCTGGGCCATACGGATTCCAGCAAAATTGTCATGAAAACACCTATTAGAAATTCAATCTGATCATTATTAACCAATATATAGCATGTGAGATCTAAAGGTAGCATGAATAAATCATAAAATGCATAGTCATCCATTAACACATCATGTTATTCCATATTCCTTAATTTTTCATCAAATTATGGGAAAATCCACTAGGGACGAATTTCCATGAAGGTAGAGACACTTTGCAGATCCAGAAAAAATAGGGAACCAAGGACTTCGGGAAAATCCAAAGTCGATGGAAATCCATAGATAAGGTAAAAATCTGAAAGTATGCAGATTTTGGGAATTTGAAGGAAATCAAGAAAATCTGCCAAAGCAAGAAAATCCTGAACTAAGGATGAAACCTGAACTTCAACACTAAAACATGATTTTTCCTCGATTGATGGATTGATTATGAATTTTCAGGAACCTAGGCTCGAGAAAAGTTTTGTGTGGATCCTTCATAGATTTTCTTAGAATTCTAGGCCAATTGGAAGGTGAACTAAGGTTAAATGGTGATGCCGTAAATCCAACCCTACAAATCCACCATTAACACATAGGAAAGCTCAAGATTCAAGCATTTCAAGCACTAATTCCTTACTAGGGGTCACTCACGACTTCTCAAGCATGACTCCTTAAGATACAAAGAAACAAACAAGCTCGAAAATCACTTGGAAGACATAAATCAGACAATGCTATGCAACCCTAGTCATGAAATGGTCAAACATTCAAGAATTCAAACCCTAATAACCTTTATAAAATCAAAGCCTTATCCACAATCATCAATTAAAAGCAAGGAAATTGAATACATACCATTGTGAAGTGGAAATAGATCTCAAAAATAGCAAATGTGAATTTAATGGCATCCATAAAGAACAGTGACAAGAATGCACTAGAAATCGCCACTTAAATCAAACAATTCAAACTCAATGCCTCAAATCCAATCAAACACTCACAAGATTGCACTTTGTAGCTCAAACGATGGAAAACCATAAGCATAATAGTGCAAAAGACCTCAAAAATTAGTAAAATACATCATTTAAAGCTTGTACGAAAACATTAATGCTGCTGACAAGACAACCACGAAAAAACCCGATGATAGGATGAGATCTAGAAAAATCTAGACCACACAAAATTCTGTGAAGACCAAAAATCTCCTAACCGCAGTGCTCAGCCGGAGTCCAAGTAGGATCCAGGAAAATCCAGCTGGGGTGAAAAGTCCCGAACTTAGCTCAAAATTAAAGATCTTTAATGAATAACTTAGAGAAATCACTTAGGCAATAAAAATAAAAATTTTAGCACATGCCAAAGTAAGAAAAAACCTCAAAATGAAAGGGCCAAGACACCAAACACCAAAGTGAAAGAGGGTCCCTGCTTTTAGTGGGGTGTGTGTGCGAAAACTGCACAACAAATGGTGACTCTTGCTGGGAAATGCTCCAGAGCATTTGATGATGAACAAGAATCAGGAATCCAGAATCTCTAGTTTCAGTCTCACTATCAGAAAAGCAAGTCAAAATGTAAAGACTAAAGAATTAGAACCCAAGGGTAGACCAAACCTTCCATAAACTAAAAATCCAAGTGTGTGCATATGAGTTCATTTCCCTCCTTAAGCTACTACAGGAACCAAGCTTAGTCAAAATAGGATACATAAAGGTTCCAACTTCAAAAGCAACTTAGATAGAGCCTCACTACCAGTCAGGCATCTATAGCCCCGATAAGGTTATCACTGTGACTCTCCTAAACATAGCTCTACTGCCAGCTAGGCACGCATAGCCCCGATAGAGATATTTAGATACACCTGATAAGTTGAATTCATTCTTTTGATTTTCAACATTTTTTCTTTTCTTCTTTTGATATTCTTTTTGTGTCACTTTTCATTTCAACTTGTGAACATTGAAGTTCACACTCAAAGCTAAGAATCATAGTGGCACTGAAGCATAAATAAGATTTTTCACTTGACAAGACCTTACAAGGGACTTACAGTAACATCATGATTCTTAAGATATATGAGAGATATAAGATTTCATGGTACTTAAAATTCAAATCAAAACCTATAAATCAAACATTGAGACTGTTGGCAATAGCAAAGACTTCAACCATCCTTTCAAGATACAAGACTAAAGTCCACCAATAAAATAATTAGAACAATTCCAAATAATGATATATTTTCCATGCTGGTGCAACACATCCAGGAGAAAACAGGAAAACCCTCAAAGCAAGAGCAAAGAAAAAAAAAAAAAACCAAAAGAAAACCTACAATAACCAAAACAAACAAAAGAAAAGCAGAAAGGGAAACCTAATCTAACCAAAGCAAAGCAAAGCAAACAAAATAGAAAGGAAACCTAATCTAACTATATAAAAGAAAAGAGCTAAAAACAGCTCAAAACTATAAATAATGCTTTAAATACTGCCCATTGACAGGCAGTGGGATATCCTCTCTAGTGAGAATTTTCAAATGGAAAGCATTATCTCCCATAATTTCTAAAATCTAGTAAGGGCCAAGCCAAAGTTTATCAAACTTTCCATGCTCTCCCTTACGGTCATGGGCTTTATCTTAGTAAAGAACCAGGTCACAAATCCTAAAATATTTTACCTTAGATCTTTTATCAAACCATCTCTTGACTACCCCTTGATGTTTGACAAAGTTTTCTAGGGGTTTGTCTCTTGTTTCCTCAAGGTGTAATAATTTAGCAAGTCTGGCCTCACGTCTATCTCCCTCATCATAATAGTCATTAATGAACTATAAGGTAGGGATTTTCAACTGAATAGGAAACACATGCTCTAATGCATAAACCAGGTGGTAAGGTGATATTCCTATGGAATTCTTATGCCTTGTGTGATCTACTCAAAGAGTGAATCTAAGTTGGGTATGCCAATCGTTCAGATTTCTTTCTAATAGTTTGCGAATAATAGTCAAAAGGCTTTTGTTGGATGACTCAACCAAACCATTACCCTTTGGGTAATAGTTGGATGCAAACTTAATTATAATCCCATGCTCAAAAGCCCAATTAGAAAACTTTAACAATGAAAATCCAGGACCATTATCACAAACTAAAGACATAAGACATCCAAAATGATTAATGATACCTGATTCGATGAAATTAATTACCACCTCTAAAGTACAATGCTTGCTAGCAAGGGCCTCAGTCCATCTTGTAAAATAATTAGTGATAGTAAGGATATACCTGTGACCTACAAAGGAAGGCAGATTGATTGGACCTATGAAGTCCATCCCCCACTATGTGAAATGTTTTACCTCAAAGATTGGTTGGAGTGGGAATGCTACATACTTCTCTCTAGTTGCCATAGTCTAGCACACATGACAAGTTCTGATATGGCTGTATGTGTCTTTAAATAGTGTAGACCAATAGTAACCAACTCTTAAGATCTAGTTCGTTGTTGAAGGTGTTGATCCATGGCTTGTACCATATCTGTCATGAAATTCCAACATCACTCTTTCAGAATCTACCTTTCCTAGGCACCTTAAGTACACACCCTCATGATTTTTCTTATGTAGGAAAACTCCTTTTAGCATGAAACTGTCACTCTTTAAAAGCAATTCCCTTCTTTGTACTGCATTAAGATGATTAGGGAATCTCAAAGTCAGGAGATAATGAACAATGTCATCATACCACTCGCCAGGAGAAACATCCTCTAAATTGTAACTCTAAGCTATAAGATTAGGGCCTATCTCTACCCTTGTCTTTGTAATCCCTTGCCCTCTTACCAGCTTCATGGGTTGAATTTCAATATCATACTCTTGTAACATATTTACCCACTTGGCTCTGTGTTCTCCCAACTCATTCTGCATCAACAACAACTTGACTACAGGATCAAGAACTATTGTAAAGATTTTGTTTCTGAGGCTATAATGCCTAAATTTATTTATAGCTTTGACTAAGACATAAGATTGCTTTTCCACACTTGGGTATCTCAGCTCTACATCCTTTAATGGTGCACTCATGAATGCAATGGGATGTTCATTTCCATGATCTGATTTTTGACTTAACATAGCAGCACAAGAGTGGTCAGAAGCAAACAAATATATATAGAATGGTTTAGCATAGTTTGGACTTACCAAAACAGGAGCTTCAACAATAGCCCCTTTTATCTCTGCAAATGCTCCCTTTGCTTCTACATTCCATTCAACTTTGGCCTCCTGCTCCAACATTGCATTTAGTGGCTTGACTATATCTATGAACCCAGTGATAAACTTCCCCACAAAGTTGATCTTAACAAAGAATGATTTCATTTCTTTCTTGCTAGTAGGTGGTGGGATCTTGAGTATGGCTTCTATTCATTCTAGATCAATGGAAATTCCTTTCTTAGAGAAAACATGCCCCAAAAATTTACCTTCTGTGACTCTGAAGATGCATTTCTTTGGATTGAGAGATATCCCAAACTCTCTACATTTCTAAAAAAATTTGCATAAATATGAGATATGATCACCTCTCTTCTTGGAAAAGTCTATTAGATCATCCATATAAATGATTATGCACTTACCAATTATTTCTTTAAAGGCAATGTCCATGACTCTTTGGAATGTGGCTCCAACATTAATCAAGCCAAAGGGCATCCTCCTGTAGGAAAAAGTACCCCACTTGGTGGTGAAAGCAGTCTTGTGCCTATCCTCATACTACACCATGACCTAGTTGTATCCTAAATAACCATCCAAGAAAGACATCATCTAAGATCCATTAGCAATTGGGAGTACTTCATCCAGTGAGGGTATTGGATAATTATCTTTTTTCTGAAGCTCTATTTAGGTTCCTGAAATCTACACATAGCCTAATTTCACCATTTTTCTTTCAAACTGGAACCAAGTTTGGAACCCAAATAGAGTGTCTGACTGGAAATATTATTCTTGCAGACAATAGTTTCTACACTTCCTTTTGTATTATGGGTTCGAGTAGAGCATTGATGGGCCTTTGCCTCTATCTGAAAGGTTTAACTCCTGGATTAAGAGGGATAGTATGGGTTATGATCGATGTATCATAAGTCTTTAAGTCTTCATAACTCCAGGCTATCACATCTGGATATCTATGTAGTGCATTGATGATTCCTTTTCTTTCTTCTGGAGTCCATACTTTACCAATAAATACATTTTTGGCATCATCCCGAGTTCCCATATTATATTTGTCACAGTGTCCACTAATGGACTCTTTCCTAGTATCTTGTTCTTGCTCCCTGACCTTGTCCAGATCAAAGATCCTTTCTAATTGCACCATCCCTCTGGGAATTGTGTTGGTCTTCAAGTTAATTACACCTTCCAAGTCCATCTCTGCTTCTTGGAGTTCAGTTTGGTCAATGATTTGAGAAGCAAAGACATCTGTATTAGTAATGAAATCTAAGATATGCTTGTCATCTTCAAACACCTACAAGTTAGTGACATTGTCAAGTATTGAGGGTGTTGGGGTCAGTTCCATAGTAAACTTCTTTAGTCCATGAAGAGAGAGAGGTTGCAATGTACTGGTTGCCTAGGCCAAGGAGTCAGCTATCTAGTTTTTACTTCATGGAATCAACTGAATGTTGAAGGCATCAAATCCTTCAATAAGATCCCATACTCTGTGTCTATAGTTGGTCATTCTCCTGTCATGACAAGAGTATTGTATCCTAACTTGCTAGACTACTAACTTAGAATCTCCAAAAGCATGCAAGATCTTAACCTTTTTCTTCAACGCCATTAACAGTCCATGCACGAAAGCCTTATATTCTGCTACATTATTTGTACAATGAAATTGAAGTCTATGAGCAG
>VDFB02000017.1:161062284-161207414 GCA_007258455.2 Sequoia sempervirens | reverse complement strand
TGTGTGCCTTGAGGAGGTGGATCCTCCTACACTGGTATGGCTCCTGCTACCGCTCCCACTACCTAACCTCTGGCCACTGCCTATCCTTGTCTGTGAGCACGATAGTGTAGTAAACCATCACTTAGATGACACTACCTACTCATAGAGAGTTTTGTACTAACCATACCTCATGCTCATCCTAGCAAGCTCATGAGCAATATACCCAGAAGGCCCTCTACATAATGCTACAAACTTAACACACCACTAAGCTAAGTTCTGCTGACGGATCACTGCCTGATCTCACTCTACTAGAGCTACCTATAGATTTTCCCGCAGTGCCTTGACCTCTACCACACTCACTTCCAACCTCCTCTGCAGATCCACCACCCTCTAGTCTATCATGGCATCTTGTGGTAATGTCGACGAGGATGGTATACCCTCCTTTCCCTCCACCATCCTCCATCTAAGAAGTCTCTTAGCCTCGTCCATAGCATCATCATCCTCATCATCATCCTCTATGGCATCCTCTCCACCGACTCCCTCATTTAGAGGAACATCCACATCTACATCCTCTTATTGTCTCACCTCCTCATCCTACCTTGGCTGCTCCTCCTCTTGTCTCTCCCCCCCACCACATCCTCCTCCTATCTCTACTCCTCCACCACATCCTCCTCTTGTCTATCCTACTCTCCCTCCTGGTATAGTTGCTCCTCCTCCTCTCTCTCTCCCTCCTCAACCACCTCTGGGATAACATCTAATGCTACTCTTGCCACACATGGGCACACCCTCCTACCCTATCTCTAACCATCTATCCTCCATCTTCAGTAGTCTCCTCCATCATCCCCACCTTGGCCTTCATCCTTGCCTCCATCTTGCCCTTTGTCCCAGCCTCCATCTCTCCCCCTGACTCTATCCTTACCTCCATCCCTCCCCTGGCCTCTGCCCCTATCACTGTCTCTACCTCCTTGTCTGGGCCTCAGCATATGCAATATGACTGATCTCCTATCCATAGGTGTTGACCCATTAGGATTTGTCAGTGGCACTGGTCTATGTGCCTGACACCATAGGTCATAATCTACTATGGTCCCGGGATCTACAATCCACCCTCTCCATCCCCACGGTTGGGCCCCTAGCCCATCAATCTGCTGATTAGTGAATGCTACTAGAATCACTAGCCCCCACACTGCCTCTTTGGAGGATTGAGCATACTCAACTATCCCTGTAGGTACACCCTACTGCTCTCCAAACTATTTGAGGACACGCTGCTGTAGATACATCTTGATGATCAGCTAGCTATGCACTATCCTGCTAATCAAGTACTAATACTATCTGCATAGGATGAGATGGTCCACCTAATTGTCCCACTACTGACAATCTCTATGGTCTCCAAATTAATGACACTATCATATTAATCTGATGCTGCCACCAACCTGTCTCACCCATATGTGTCTGATGTAGTGCACTGGCATAATAGTACGCAAAGGGAATCCCCTCAACCAATGAAATATTGCTATGTGCTCCAAGGCCCAAATCATCATCAATGTGGTGCCACATCATATAATCTCTACCCTCCTATAGACAACCTCGTGCAACTAGTGGTAGAGTGTGTCCAATAAACAAGGGCCCTAGGCATACACTGTCTTACCTCGTCTTATCCCAACTAAGACGTCTCCCCAGCCAATAGGGAACCCATGTCCGTGATAGTTAGGAATCAATATCCCTCCAATAAGTGTCATAGGAATGCATCAAAATGAGCATAATGCTCTGCCATAAACTCCCAGGGGATCTCATATCCCTAGATGTCAAGTCATGTGTCCTCATCTCGATAGTATGCTATGAAGGTCTACTGGCCTTGGTGAGGGTCATAGATGATCTACTCTCCTTAGATTGACATGCATAGAATGTGATAAACATCCTTAAGGGTAATAGTCACCTCACCTGTCAGCAGGTGAAAGAAACAGGTCTCAGAATGCCATTGCTTGCATAGTGTAGTTAGTAGTCCCTTATTTTCCTAAATAGAAAGCATATAGGAAACATAGAACAGACATAGCTGCATCAAGCGTCATTGGTCCCATGGGGTCAGCTGATCAACAAATCGAAAGCTCGTAGGTCTGCTCTCTCACATGTATATCAGCACAAGCTGTCTCTGCACAAAGCCAAACAACATGTTAGTACCTTCTAGAAAACTGTCAGTATCATCAAAAGCATTTCAAATTGGAAAAGTATCACAATCAACCCTAGTGAAAGCTACCATCAAATGTGTCATGTTGACTGCAATTGCATCACAAAACAATGAATGTGTCATTTTGTACTTCAAATGCATTGCAACATGGAAATTGCATTGTTCGGTTGCTCAAATGTGTTGCACCAGAGCACTCGCATCATGATATATGACACTTGCATCATTCCATTCAAATATGTCACTTAAACATGTGATTGCATTGCAAAATAATGATTGCAGCATTCTAACTGTAACGCCCCGCCGTGTGAACCCCAAAGGACAATCACACAATAATTACTGTACAATTTTTTTTTTAAAGTAAACATAACATACATGTAATACATATTAAGTCATAACATGAATTTCATTTAAATAGATTCCTTAACACACATCCCTTGGGGTACACGAGGAGTCATTACGCGACTTAAATCCATACAACAACCATAAAGAATAAAATCTAAAGATATAAAGTAAACATTAACAAATATAACACATACATGAAAATTCATTGATAAAAAGCCATCTGCACATAAATACAACATATGCATGATTAACACAACACATTGAAAACCAACTGCCATGGCTAATATTACATTACAGTACAATGTTCAAGAAGTACAATGATACAAAAGTGTTTCCAATCATGAACGGAAACCATACAACAAGATAACATGATGCACAATATCATAACTGGTTCCAAGATAAATACAATTCTCGAGTTGCCGCAACAGCACCAATCCACACCTCTCGATCCTCGACTGGGGACCCAATGGGGTGCTTAGCATGTTCCACCCGACCATGTGAGTCTGAAGACCCACCCCCCATGCTAGGAGCTAACAAGAAAGAGACCTCAACCAAGAACATCCAACAGGGAACCACAAAACTCAACGTCATACAAAAGTATCATAACACTCAGGAATTACAATGACATAATCAACCACATCCAAGAGTCATAAATCTCATCACATAAATCAAAGCAATAACCAGCAAACAAATAACCAAAGGATGATCATTAACCGACACAATAACATCATATCATAGTACCATAAGAGTACAAGGATGAGACCCAATTTATCAACAAGATTACACAAGACCAAAGAATACACCGAAGATCAAAATAGGGTAAAACCATAAATCAATTTAAAACAACTATGATCCATCAATTCAAGACAAAGACCCACTTCTAGAGGATTTCCAAAGAAACAACATAAGAAGGAGTGTTAGAGGAGAGTGTCATCGCATCGCTTAACATGGATTATCTAGGCTACCACTAACGCAAGGTGCCGCCTCCGTCTACTGACGAATTATCTAGGCAACTCGAGCGCTAGGAGCTGCCTCCATCTATGGTTATCCAGGCTTCCTATCTCAAGCTACCGCTCCATAGGGTTGCTCATGCAGAACCGTTAACCTTTCATGAAGACAAGGCAATGATCTTGCCAACCATGGCCTTCTTAATCCCCTTTAGTCTGTGGTAGCACTCAAAGGCGGATGAGGCATCAATTATCTTTTTAATGTGATTCTACCCACCCCCTAATTAATTATTTAAATTATCACTTTTTAATTTCACTCTAACATGGGCTATCCTGGCGCCCCTTTGTGCACCGACCACCCACTTAGAGCCACTCCCACTCTAGACACTCAAAACATAAAAACCAAATCCAAGGGTTGTACAACATAACAAGTACATTAGATCACAACAGAGAAGCATGCAAGGCATTACCCATCTTGCCATAAATACATAATCAAAATCTCAATGATTCATGTACAACCCTTTCAAAAACATGAAACCAAAACACTTGCCACAACAAGGGCAAATAAAAGGAGGAACATTAACCAATAGTAAAATAAACCTCTGGAAGATTCTCATAAAGTTACACTAGGGTTTCCCCATCAAAGAACTAACAGCAATAATTGCAAGACTTCAAAGGACTATTTCCAATATAAATATAATGAGAAAATACACCAAAATAAGATCAACAACTCCACTCAACAACACCAACAACTTCGATACGAACTAAATCGAGAATCCAAGGGAAACCTCTATTTTCTCCTCTCAGAATACCCATAACTCAAGAAATTTTCAATTTGACTCATTAACAACTCAAGCAGAACTATCAATCATGACAGAGATAACCTTAACCAAATTACCACTTAGGTAGAGAGCAAAAGAAAACATATAGAAATGTAAGTTAAATGAGAGAAAGTCCCTAACTCAAAATCAGCTCACGAAAAGTCACATTGAAAGGACCTATCGAGACAATACATAAAACCACTAATTCAAATATAATATATCCATTCATTCAATAAGAAGTAACTTGAAACCATCTAAAAAGAACATTAGTTTAAAGATCAATCATTTCCAACATTTAAGAATAGCACAATATTACGAAGTGAAAATAACATCCAATGGTTTAAGCCATAAGACACTATTCACAAGTATACTCTTTCAAACACAAATATATTCCAATTTACACATTATAACAACAATCTCCCTTCGAAGATCAACCCACTCAAACCAACAATTTGATCCTGATATCAATCACAAGTATTTTCTAGAAAGAATATGAGGGAAATTGACTTAGAAAAGATCATCTAATTTTATTCATTTACATAAACCCTTTGTTTAACTAAATATAATTAATCAAAACATTTATCGAATCAACAATCATTCACTAGCCTTTATCGTAATACCCAACTATTTAAAGTTTTCAAATTTATTTACTTCCATTTATCTTATAAATCAATTCTCCCACCTAAACAGAAATAATCCTTATCGCCAATATTATCTACATACATCAACAACACACAAAACTCTACTTTTCATTATTTCTAAGTTAACTATCCCACAAATCACACCCATCTTAAAACAATTACATAATACTTAAACCAATAATTAAAACACTTTGTTTAAAACAACAATCACTCACACCTTATAACGATAAAGACATTCCTTTAATTTAGGCATTATTTCAACGTTCTTATCACTTATTTTAACATATCCGCTTAATTTAATTAAGAGAGTATTTACTAAAAATAATTATATTTAAAATAACTATATTATCTATAAGATAACCAGCTCCATCAACTGCTTAATACGAATCCTAATTATAACTTTAAAATGTAATACTAAGATGACAATTCTATAAATTACAACTTTATTATAATACTAAGGTGACGACACTAATAGATTATTTCACACAGTAGTTTGATAAATAATTATCATTCACAGATACATTAGATAACAAAAAGGTAATTAAAACCATTTAACATTTAATCAGTATCATTTAAATTAATTAACCTAGGATTTATCCTCACTAAAAAAATAACTTTCTCATTAACCTTCAAGTAAAAGAAACTATGTAAATGTAGAATCACTTATCTCCTTTTGTGAACCCTAAAAACTTAATTAACCATATAAATCGATTTACTTTAACTAAATACACAGTTCATTTATCTACAACAAAATTAAATACCTATTTCAATAATGTTTATTCCATTAAAATCCTTTGTTAAATAATATTTTACTAAACAACCTAGCGAAATAACTATTTTCACTTTAATTATTTACCCAATTCTTTTATTTTCTAAATCGAATTCAATACTTCATTTACAAATCAACTATCCAATTAAAATTCTTTATCACCTTTTATTATTTCACTTACCATAAAATAAAATTACACTTTTACTTAACTCACCATCTTACAAAACATTCTAACACTCGATTCATATTTTAATTTAAATCACTCACTTGACTAAAACTTAATAAGTACCTATTTATTCCAAATAGAAGAGGAATATATCTATAACTCCAAAGCTACCCATTAAAATACTAAATATTGCCAATACAAGAATCTAGGTATCCCTCACATAATTAATACCCAATCTATAACTAAATATTTATACTTGAAAGAGAAATTATAAATCAACTAGAGCTCATTAATTATTTCTTTATTTATTTATTTGATTATCTCTTGGAATAATTATACAGTTTACCTATCACGCTAGGATTACTATCTTGACAAAGCTGCTTAAATCATTTTTTAATTTTTTTAAAGTAAACTATAATGTAAATTATACTCACAATGATAGCTTTCGTGAGGTGTAAATAGTAATATGAGTATATCTATATATATATTTTGCACGGAAAGGAATTATTGCACCCTAATGAAAGACCAAGATTTTATCTATGTTTAAGGATTATCACTTGACCTAAAGCATCAGCAACAGTTGAGATAGGTTGGTATGAAATAAGAGAGTTTATTTAAATCTGTACACCCTACCAAGTTTAATTACGCTGCAGCCACCAGTTGTCAATGAAAATAGAAGGGTTATTAAATTTAATAGCTGCCACTGTGGTGGTTACCAAAGATGCTAGGGAGACTATTTAATTATCACTTATTTAATTCTGTACAATGTTTCAACTCTAATTGCTGTGATAGTGACAGGTTGCCAAGGGTTTCAGAGGAACTATTAAATTTACTACACTTTTGCAAGTCTAACGTTGCGGCTGTGATAATTTTGCCTATAGTTTTAGGGAGATTTATAAATTTAGATTACCAGACTGTGTGAAGGAGCTCATATAAGCACTGTATCTAATAACATCAATTTTTTTTTAGCTTCAACTGAACGGAGGTAATTGGCAAGGCTAGAAACATTGCGCAGACCAAGAGAATTAAATAATCTGCTCATTGGTCCTCAATTTCTTCACTTAAACAATCTGCTCAAGGACGGCATCAGAGAAGACACATGGACCAAGCTTTCCTCCAAATTGGAGATGGTTACAGTTGCAAAAATGTGAGACGCCATTTAAAGAAAGTGAATTTTGGAATTTGGAAATATCGCCATTTACTGGTATTATTATCAAATCCCGAATGTTATCCACAAAACTAAAAAGAAGGAGAAAGGTGAGGTGCAAATACGTGACTTATGAGAATTTCCTGCAGAGTCTACCCATTTTTTTTTTTATCAGCATAGGTGATAATTTGTCAAAATTCAACCAATCTGAGAAATTATACGGAGGATTATAGCAGGTGTCGGCCTGAATCACACTAGAGTAATCGAGAGAATAATTAGTTTTGATTGAGTGGAGAATTGCAGTGATAGAGGATGTTCAAACTATTTAAGAAGCAAAGGGAGGAACCCTAGTGAAATGCCCTTCTCTTTCAATAACTACTTAACTTGCCGCTATCGGCCAAAATCAAGAGAATTAATATTAGATTTATTAAAACAATAAATCATTATAGGTTAAAATTAGATTAATCTTGTTAAATTAATTTTATTTTTGTTATATCACAACTTAACTATGACTCTCAATGGATAGTAATTATTATCATTATTATTCAAATTTTATTTAAATTTATTTTATTTTATTTTCTTCTATTTTGACATCAATTTCTGTAAACATAAATTTACGTTGATTTTATTAACTGTTCTACTCGGTGGCATTAGTTTACAAATAACTAGGGTTTCTACACAATTACAAACTAGGGTTGGTATTAGAAGCACATACAATAAAACTTTTACTAGATTATACGTAAGGAAAAATAATTATAATGTGCACCTTGTAATGGTAGGATGCTTGCAGAGGAGATATGCAAAAATTGAATTATCTGTGTTGGAATGATTCCATGTTGAATCATTTACAGCCAATCTCTGAACTGAATTTATTGAGGTTGAGGGATGGATCAGCCAGAACAGAAGCCTAAAACTTTTGCTGCATCTTCAAACCCTTGGTCAATGCAGAAAGCGAACAAATAGCATAACGACATTCAAATAAGAAGGTGCTCTCCAATTGGTTCACAGAGAGAATTCCCCCCCCCTAAATTTTTCTTGCCTCCTCTTAAAGAAAATACCAAATTCTCCGTTCAACCGCCCTAACTCCTCTTTCTCCCCCGTAAAAGATTTTCAAAAAAAATAACTAATTTTATTTACCCACTTTAATTAATCATTACTATATATATTTATTTATTTAATTTCAACCAATAACTTCTTTTTATTTTAAATTACTTCCACTTGACTCTAAATTTTAACTAAAACAAATTTTCATAAATAATTAACTTTTAATTAAAATATAATTGAATAAATATTTTTACCTTAATTCATTTAATGTTAAATACAATTTTAATATTTATACCTCTCTAATATTTTCTTACTTTTAGATTTATTAATTGAATTTAATGATAATCATTAAATGATAATTACTTTTCCTCATCAAATTCGATTACTTTCAATAACTAACTCCCAAGATAATTATATTAATTTTATTAATCAAATCCAAACATATTATTAGTGTTATCTCATAACCTTAAAATTAAATTAAATAATAAAATCACATCATCACGACATTACTAACAACTACTTACTTGACATCAATGATGACCGAAACGGGGTGGGCACTACATCCTCCCCCCCTAGGCTTTAACTTACTCCTGGAAGTTGAGCTCAAGAACAAACCATAAACTAACAATAATTTAAACAAACATAAGCACATCAATACCACAAGTCAAATCATCAATTAAACATCATCAAGCAACAAAAATTAAACAAACCAAAATAAGGAAATGATACCAAAATGATAATAGTAACGGGGTTGCAACCAAACTAATTTTCCAAACACTAGGACGGAGTGGACAAACTAAATCGAGGACACTTTCTTGTCAGCTCCTATGTTCAACGTCAAGCCCATTGGGTGTTTATGATGCTCGCCCAGTCCTGACAATGTAGGTGGAATTGAGACTTAATTCCTGCAATCCTGCATGAAAACAAACATTGTGCATGATACATATATATCACAAATACATCATGAGAGGAAATCCCAACATAGTAGGGCACTCGCGAGCGAGTGATACCACACTGTCCCTCCCACTAACCACACATAATAGTCAAAACAATTCTAATAACTCGTAAATAGTTTGCTTCTTACTAGTTAAACAATATTCTCATAAGGATGCTAACCATAAACCTAATCCATCTACTATATCACAATGAATTACTACTTGACATTATAAGTACCAATACCTACATATTACAATTACATTACCTTCGTCGCTATGCTTTCTGAAGCCAAGTTCCTGTAAATCAAAAGCTAACATAGAACATTGCTCATTAGTACCAATAATTCAAGTTGCATTTTAACCTCAAGATACTATATTCTGCTAAAAATCATAGAATAATTATCCACCAAACCTCCTATTTTTGTTAAAACTCATAATTTTCATCCAAAGAACTCCACGTTAACCAGTATTCCACACCAAATCCCACATCAATTTCAACAAAAAGGCAAAATTTTACAGCTTCATAGATTCAAGAAAACATAATTCACCACTCAAAGACAACAAAATTGTAGATTTCACACACACTTGACATATTCACACACATAAAACACATCACCAAGAAACACATCACACTAAAACTCAAGGGTCCATAGAGCATCCCCGACAGAAAGGATATCGGTGCATTGCGCACTACACCGCGGGTCCTATCCTTTCAATCGGTTTCCTGCACCATCGACCCGACACTGGTTAACATAAGAGACTCAGGTTCACAACAATGACAACAGAAAAGTGAAACTCAAGACGCATGGGTCTAAGCACAAGGTTACATAGTGAGCACACAGTGCCCAGTGTATGAACCTATGCTCTGATACCAATGTTGTAACGCCCCGCCGTGCGAACCCCAAAGGACAATCACAAAATAATTACCGCACAAATTTTTTTTTTTAAAGTAAACATAACATACATGTAATACATATTAAGTCATAACATGAATTTCATTTAAATAGATTCCTTAACACACATCCCTTGGGGTACACGAGGAGTCATTACGTGACTTAAATCCATACAACAACCATAAAGAATAAAATCTAAAGATATAAAGTAAACATTAACAAATATAACACATACATGAAAATTCATTGATAAAAAGCCATCTGCACATAAATACAACATATGCATGATTAACACAACACATTGAAAACCAACTGCCATGGCTAATATTACATTATAGTACAATGTTCAAGAAGTACAATGATACAAAAGTGTTTCCAATCATGAACGGAAACCATACAACAAGATAACATGATGCACAATATCATAACTGGTTCCAAGATAAATACAATTCTGGAGTTGCTGCAATAGCACCAATCCACACCTTCGATCCTCGACTGGGGACCCAATGGGGTGCTTAGCACGTTCCACCCGACCATGTGAGTCCGAAGACCCACCCCCCGTGCTAGGAGCTAACAAGAAAGAGACCTCAACCAAGAACATCCAACAGGGAACCACAAAACTCAACGTCATACAAAAGTATCATAACACTCAGGAATTACAATGACATAATCAACCACATCCAAGAGTCATAAATCTCATCACATAAATCAAAGCAATAACCAGCAAACAAATAACCAAAGGATGATCATTAACCGACACAATAACATCATATCATAGTACCATAAGAGTACAAGGTCGAGACCCAATTTATCAACAAGATTACACAAGACCAAAGAATACACCGAAGATCAAAATAGGGTAAAACCATAAATCAATTTAAAACAACTATGATCCATCAATTCAAGACAAAGACCCACTTCCAGAGGATTTCCAAAGAAACAACATAAGAAGGAGTGTTAGAGGAGAGTGTCATCGCATGGCTTAACATGGATTATCCAGGCTACCACTAACGCAAGGTGCCGCCTCTGTCTACTGACGAATTATCCAGGCAACTCGAGCGCTAGGAGCTGCCTCCATCTATGGTTATCCAGGCTTCCTATCTCAAGGTACCGCTCCATAGGGTTGCTCATGCGGAACCGTTAACCTTTCATGAAGACAAGGCAACGATCTTGCCAACCACGGCCTTCTCAATCCCCTTTAGTCTGTGGTAGCACTCAAAGGCGGATGAGGCATCAATTATCTTTTTAATGTGATTCTACCCACCCCCTAATTAATTATTTAAATTATCACTTTTTAATTTCACTCTAACGAGGGCTATCCTGGCGCCCCTTTGTGCGCCGACCACCCACTTAGAGCCACTCCCACTCTAGACACTCAAAACATAAAAACCAAATCCAAGGGTTGTACAACATAACAAGTACATTAGATCACAACAGAGAAGCATGCAAGGCATTACCCATCTTGCCATAAATACATAATCAAAATCTCAATGATTCATGTACAACCCTTTCAAAAACATGAAACCAAAACACTTGCCACAACAAGGGCACATAAAAGGAGGAACATTAACCAATAGTAAAATAAACCTCTGGAAGATTCTCATAAAGTTACACTAGGGTTTCCCCATCAAAGAACTGACAGCAATAATTGCAAGACTTCAAAGGACTATTTCCAATATAAATATAATGAGAAAATACACCAAAATAAGATCAACAACTCCACTCAACAACACCAACAACTTCGATACGAACTAAATCGAGAATCCAAGGGAAACCTCTATTTTCTCCTCTCGGAATACCCATAACTCAAGAACTTTTCAATTTGACTCATTAACAACTCAAGCAGAACTGTCAATCATGACAGAGATAACCTTAACCAAATTACCACTTAGGTAGAGAGCAAAAGAAAACATATAGAAATGTAAGTTAAATGAGAGAAAGTCCCTAACTCAAAATCAGCTCACGAAAAGTCACATTGAAAGGACCTATCGAGACAATACATAAAACCACTAATTCAAATATAATATATCCATTCATTCAATAAGAAGTAACTTGAAACCATCTAAAAAGAACATTAGTTTAAAGATCAATCATTTCCAACATTTAAGAATAGCACAATATTACGAAGTGAAAATAACATCCAATGGTTTAAGCCATAAGACACTATTCACAAGTATACTCTTTCAAACACAAATATATTCCAATTTACACATTATAACAACAATCTCCCTTCGAAGATCAACCCACTCAAACCAACAATTTGATCCTTGATATCAATCACAAGTATTTTCTAGAAAGAATATGAGGGAAATTGACTTAGAAAAGATCATCTAATTTTATTCATTTACATAAACCCTTTGTTTAACTAAATATAATTAATCAAAACATTTATCGAATCAACAATCATTCACTAGCCTTTATCGTAATACCCAACTATTTAAAGTTTTCAAATTTATTTACTTCCATTTATCTTATAAATCAATTCTCCCACCTAAACAGAAATAATCCTTATCGCCAATATTATCTACATACATCAACAACACACAAAACTCTACTTTTCATTATTTCTAAGTTAACTATCCCACAAATCACACCCATCTTAAAACAATTACATAATACTTAAACCAATAATTAAAACACTTTGTTTAAAACAACAATCACTCACACCTTATAACGATAAAGACATTCCTTTAATTTAGGCATTATTTCAACGTTCTTATCACTTATTTTAACATATCCGCTTAATTTAATTAAGAGAGTATTTACTAAAAATAATTATATTTAAAATAACTATATTATCTATAAGATAACCAGCTCCATCAACTGCTTAATACGAATCCTAATTATAACTTTAAAATGTAATACTAAGATGACAATTCTATAAATTACAACTTTATTATAATACTAAGGTGACGACACTAATAGATTATTTCACACAGTAGTTTGATAAATAATTATCATTCACAGACACATTAGATAACAAAAAGGTAATTAAAACCATTTAAGATTTAATCAGTATCATTTAAATTAATTAACCTGGGATTTATCCTCACTAAAAAAATAACTTTCTCATTAACCTTCAAGTAAAAGAAACTATGTAAATGTAGAATCACTTATCTCCTTTTGTGAACCCTAAAAACTTAATTAACCATATAAATCGATTTACTTTAACTAAATGCATAGTTCATTTATCTACAACAAAATTAAATACCTATTTCAATAATGTTTATTCCGTTAAAATCCTTTGTTAAATAATATTTTACTAAACAACCTAGCGAAATAACCATTTTCACTTTAATTATTTACCCAATTCTTTTATTTTCTAAAGCGAATTCAATACTTCATTTACAAATCAACTATCCAATTAAAATTCTTTATCACCTTTTATTATTTCACTTACCATAAAATAAAATTACACTTTTACTTAACTCACCATCTTACAAAACATTCTAACACTCGATTCATATTTTAATTTAAATCACTCACTTGACTAAAACTTAATAAGTACCTAATTCCAAATAGAAGAGGAAGATATCTATAACTCCAAAGCTACCCATAAAAATACTAAATATTACCAATACAAGAATCTAGGTATCCCTCACACAATTAATACCCAATCTATAACTAAATATTTATACTTGAAAGAGAAATTATAAATCAACTAGAGCTCATTAATTATTTCTTTATTTATTTATTTAATTATCTCTTGGAATAATTATATAGTTTACCTATCACGCTAGGATTACTATCTTGACAAAGCTGCTTAAATCATTTTTTAATTTTTTTATAGTAAACTATAATGTAAATTATACTCACAATGATAGCTTTCGTGAGGTGTAAATAGTAATATGAGTATATATATATATATATATATATTTTGCACGGAAAGGAATTATTGCACCCTAATCAAAGACCAAGATTTTATCTATGTTTAAGACTTATCACTTGACCTAAAGCATCAGCAACAGTTGAGACAGGTTGGTATGAAATAAGAGAGTTTATTTAAATCTGTACACCCTACCAAGTTTAATTACGCTGCAGCCACCAGTTGTCAATGAAAACAGAAGGGTTACTAAATTTAATAGCTGCCGCTGTGGTGGTTACCAAAGATGCCAGGGAGACTATTTAATTATCACTTATTTAATTCTGTACAATGTTTCAACTCTAATTGCTGTGATAGTGACAGGTTGCCAAAGGTTTCAGAGGAACTATTAAATTTACTACACTTTTGCAAGTCTAACGTTGCGGCTATGATAATTTTGCCTATAGTTTCAGGGAGATTTATAAATTTAGATTACCAGACTGTGTGAAGGAGCTCATCTAAGCATTGTATCTAATAACATCAATTTTTTTTTAGCTTCAACTGAACGAAGGTAATTGGCAAGGCTAGAAACATTGCGCAGACCAAGAGAATTAAATAATCTGCTCATTGGTCCTCAATTTCTTCACTTAAACAATCTACTCAAGGACGGCATCAGAGAAGACACACGAACCAAGCTTTCCTCCAAATTGGAGATGGTTACGGTTGCAAAAATGTGAGACGCCATTTAAAGAAAGTGAATTTTGGAATTTGGAAATATCGCCATTTACTGGTATTATTATCAAATCCCGAATGTTATCCACAAAACTAAAAAGAAGGAGAAAGGTGAGGTACAAATACGTGACTTATGAGAATTTCCTGCAGAGTCTACAAATTTTTTTTTTATCAGCATAGGTGATAATTTATCAAAATTCAACCAATCTGAGAAATTATACGGAGGATTATAGCAGGTGTCGGCCCGAATCACACTAGAGTAATCGAGAGAATAATTAGTTTTGATTGAGTGGAGAATTGCAGTGATAGAGGATGTTCAAACTATTTAAGAAGCAAAGGGAGGAACCCTAGTGAAATGCCCTGCTCTTTCAATAACTACTTAACTTGCCGCTATCGGCCAAAATCAAGAGAATTAATATTAGATTTATTAAAACAATAAATCATTATAGGTTAAAATTAGATTAATCTTGTTAAATTAATTTTATTTTCGTTATATCACAACTTAACTATGACTCTCAATGGATGGTAATTATTATCATTATTATTCAAATTTTATTTAAATTTATTTTATTTTATTTTCTTCTGTTTTGACATCAATTTCTGTAAACATAAATTTACGTTGATTTTATTAACTGTTCTACTCGGTGGCATTAGTTTACAAATAACTAGGGTTTCTACACAATTACAAACTAGGGTTGGTATTAGAAGCACATACAATAAAACTTTTACTAGATTATACGTAAGGAAAAATAATTATAATGTGCACCTTGTAATGGTAGGATGCTTGTAGAGGGGATATGTAAAAATTGAATTATCTGTGTTGGAATGATTCCATGTTGAATCGTTTACAGCCAATCTCTGAACTAAATTTATTAAGGTTGAGGGATGGATCAGCCAGAACAGAAGCCTAAAACTTTTGCTGCATCTTCAAACCCTTGGTCAATGCAGAAAGCGAACAAACAGCATAACGACACTCAAATAAGAAGGTGCTCTCCAATTGGTTCACAGAGAGAATTCCCCCCCCCCTAAATTTTTCTTGCCTCCTCTTAAGGAAAATACCAAATTCTCCGTTCAACCGCCCTAACTCCTCTTTCTCCCCCGTAAAAGATTTTCAAAAAAAATAACTAATTTTATTTACCCACTTTAATTAATCATTACTATATATATTTATTTATTTAATTTCAACCAATAACTTCTTTTTATTTTAAATTACTTCCACTTGACTCTAAATTTTAACTAAAACAAATTTTCATAAATAATTAACTTTTAATTAAAATATAATTGAATAAATATTTTTACCTTAATTCATTTAATGTTAAATACAATTTTAATATTTATACCTCTCTAATATTTTCTTACTTTTAGATTTATTAATTGAATTTAATGATAATCATTAAATGATAATTACTTTTCCTCATCAAATTCGATTACTTTCAATAACTAACTCCCAAGATAATTATATTAATTTTATTAATTAAATCCAAACATATTATTAGTGTTATCTCATAACCTTAAAATTAAATTAAATAATAAAATCACGTCATCACAACATTACTAACAACTACTTACTTGACATCAATGATGACCGAAACGGGGTGGGCACTACACTAACTTTCGAATGCAGCTCAAAAAGGCAAATGTGTCACAATTTTTGGAAAATGCAACATAAACCCTCGGCCTACCCTAAACTACCCTTGCACTTGTGTCATGATGCATCAAATGCATCAAACATGAAGTCAAATGCAGCTTACGCATACGCATATGCATCGCGGAGCATTTGTTGTTCACCCTAAAACCCTACTTTTGGCACACCAAATGAAAAAATTACAAAGGGGGTTAGGGGTACATACAACTAGCTTTGAGCTGTCTGCCTGCCTGAAGGTCTACACGATCTCACCATGATGCTCTATCACTAGAATCACCATCCTTGCTACAGTGCTTTTCACTTTGAGCTCTCAAAATTTACAAAGTGAATAGTGGAAATGAATTGACTTTTACCCCTTTTTCAATCTATTTATAAAGTCAAAATAGCATTTGTCAACTAGGTTATTACTAGAGGCCCATTTGACCAACTTTGACCACTCTGTTGACTATCTTAAACATGTCAAAATTTGAAATCGTTTACACCATCATTTTTCTGGTCATCAAATTGACTTATCGGGACCCTTTCTAAATTTTTTTGTTGTCGACCCAAAATTTGAAAAATTTCCCGAGGGGGCATTGATACTCTACAACTTCACTAGGGCATGTATTTGACTTATTTTCTTTGTCACAATGCGACATGCTACATTATGACAAAGAGGGGCAAAATGTAGGCACTTAAAAATGACCTAGGCCTGCAAGCTCTATTTTTACAACTTTCATCCTAGGATAATTATGACATCTTAATTATGTCCTTGGTCCACATTCGACTATTGATTAAATAATTCATAATTATTTAATTAATTCATGTCTATTTATTCTTCATGATTATTAAATAAATGAATTGCATTTATTTATTTAATATATCACTAATCCTCATAATTAAATGAATTTATTAATTTATTTAATTATTTATAATATCTGCTAAATTAAATAATTATCTTTAATTATTTAATTGTCAAAATTAACATTTCTCTCATTTTAAATAAGTTAATTATTTAAAATGATTTCACACCCTTAAATGTTAGTTCATTTTAGTAAATAATCTGAAAATCGATTATTTATTATTTCACAAAATCCTATTTTGAATTAATTTAATTCGAAATGGTAACTTTCCTCCAAAAATCAAGTAATCGGGCAGATTCTTGATTTTCCAAATTTGATCTTCAATTCAACTCTTATCTTCTTGATTTTTCGAATCTCATAAATCAGACAGTCTTTATCTTCTTGATTTTCAAAAATCTTTATTTTCTAATTAATTATCTCATTTATTCTCCACCGTCGATTCGATCTTCTTAGATGACATCTTGACCACTCACTTAATGATTTTTTCCTAACCCTAATTAGAGATTATCAGATTAAATCTTTTCCTCTTATTTTAGGTCTCTATCGAAAGTCAATCTCGCCCATCCATTCAAAATTGCATTTTCTATAAAATGCTATTTTTCTCTCATTTTTGGATTACACACATACATACTTAGATATTTTATAGAAATTGCAGCATTTATTGTCATATTCCATTAAGTTTTTGGCATATTTAGGTATAGGCATTTTTAATCATTTTTTTATAGGCATTTAGATTCAAATCCTTCAAAGCTTATAGTGTAGGACTTCATCAAAGATTGCTCGCACATTCGGTCTAAGGGAAACATGACAATCAAAAAGTTAGAAGGTGCTATGAAGAGGAATCATGGAAGCTTCAACAATTATCTGGTATACTTGTTTCATTTATTTTAGTTTCCATTTTACTTTGTAGCTCTTTGGGTTTCTTAGTCTTTGTTGATTTTCTAACGTCTAATCTAACCTAAATTTAACCCTTAGATATAGGAGTTTAGTTTTCTCCCCTTCTTGATCTCGCTAATATTGTCTAATTATTTTAAAGAGATGAAGGGTCATAACAAAACTTTATTCAACCCAATAAATAGTTTGGTTGATGAAACTTGACAAAAGCAACAAAACAATTGCTACATTTGGAATTTCATGTTGAATGAAGAGTGGTGACAATCATCTACTTATAGTTTAATAAACACTATTTTTATAAGAAGGCTTGACATTAGAAAGATAAATGTTACTTATAGTTAAATAAAACACTATTATAGTTAAATTAGCAACATATACTATTGTATGATTGCATGGATTCTTAGTTAATATATGGGGAGATAGAGATAGATGGGGAGAGAAAGAGAGAGATAGAGATATATGGGAAGAGAAAGAGAGAGGGAGAAATATGGGAAGAGAAAGGAAGAGAGGTGGAGATAGAGATTCGATGGATAGGGGGGATAGGGAGGGAGAGATGGTGAGAGATATAGAGGGGGAGATAGAGAGAGGGAGGGAGAGAAAGGGATATAGATAGAAGAGAGATAGAGAGAGGAGGAGAGGAGGAAAAAAAGAGAAATATAGATAGAGATATAGAGTAGGAGAGATGGAGGGAGAGATGGAGAGAATGAGAGAAAAAGGGGAGAGGGAGAGACAACTCAATAGAGGGGGGAAGAGGAGTGACATAGATAGTGGAGAGATATAAAGAGTGATAGGAGAGACACCAGGAATCACTATATCTCTATCTATTCATCCTTATCTTTATCTCTCTACCCTCTCTATCTCTTTGTCTCCCTTTTCTATTTGTATGTTTGTCATTATCTCCCTCTCTCTCTATATATTTTCTTCCCTATATATATTTATCTTTGTCTCCTTAAGTGTGCAATGGGTACATTGAAGAGGTCTTAAAGGAGAATTATCATATCTTTAATCAAATGGCATGCTACCTTGAGCATAACTCCGAAGGACACATGCCATCCTTAGATTGTTGACATGAAACAACCAATCAAAATTTAGTTTTCTCTCTCATATTAATATATATTACTATTATATTAAATATATATTATATTAATTATATTTTGTATTATATAAAAATATACTTATCATTAATTATTAATTATAATAATTTTATACGTATTTAATAATTTTGTTAAAGAATATCATATATAATTATAATAAGTTGAATAATTATATTATTTATTATGTAAAATATAGCTAATATATACTTAACTATATTGTAGAATATTATAACCTAGCTAAATGGTGCCAAAATTTTCAAGTTAATTAACATACTGTAAAACCTAATGAAACTAGGTTGTAGCTTGTCAAATTGAAGAAGTGAAAGGTCAATACTAGTGCCGATGAAGAGTTTGGAGTAGTGAAAACAAGGTCAATACTAGCGCTGAGGAAGAGTTTGGAGTAGTGAAAACAAGGTCAATGCCAGTGCTAAGGAAGAGTTTGGAGTAGTGAAAACAAAGTCAATTCCAGCATTGAGGAAGAGTTTGGAGTTAAAACAAGGTCAATACCAGCGCCGACAAAGAGTTTGGAGGAGTGAATAAAAGGTCAAAATTAGTGCCAAGGAAGAGTTTGGAGGAGTGAAAACAAGGTCAATATCAGCGTCGAGGAAGAGTTTGGAGGAGTGAAAACAAGGTCAATACCAGCGCCGATGATGAGGTTGAGGGAACTCAGGAAAATCAATGACCAAGGGGCAATGAGTACTGTAAGTTTGGCACCCCCATTCTCTTTAACCTTCAATTTTCATGCCTAGTTTCCAAAGATCTTCTCGTACATTGGCACCTCCATTCTCCTAAAATGGTATAAGATAAGAAAGAAAAAATAAAATAGCTTAGTCTTTCACATTTTTATTGACCAGCCTCAGGTCTTGGAAAAACTCTCATAATCTACCCACATCTTGGTTGAGGTCTAGGATTTCATCACACATAGCCTTCATCATATGAGTCTGAAGCAATTGTAGACTTAGCCCAAGTATATACTAGGCTAAGGTAGATCTAATGAATGGAAATAGAGGCATACAATTCTTCTTTAATACCTCCACCACAAACATATGCAAGGTGTTGGTTGTTTTTATGGTAAGCAGGTTGATCTTCTAATCTACATATGGATTCACCAATTCTAATAAAGGGCAGCTCGAAGGACCTAGACCAACTGTCAAGGATTTGAAAGACCTCCTATACTTTGGGCTCTGCAAGACCCGAGAGGGTGATCCCTTAATGAATTTACAATCTCTGCACCATCATCATAAACAACATTAACAACAACATATAATCTCATTTAATAGCTCAACATAATAGGATAATACCGAATATAATTGGTTGTTTATCAATAATATCTACTGTTTGGAGCATGAGATAACTACAACAACATTTCATAGTATAAGATAGTCATTGATTTGCAATTTGTAGCAAGCTCTATGTAAAGGAAAATAAATATTGAACCATACGAATAAGCACAACTTAGATCAGTGCCATATATCCATTGGAGGAGTCAAATTTATAAGCATATAAGGGTTTATGAAAAATTTAACACATAACATATAAGATCCTTGATAAAATTGCTTTATAATCTCATTAATATGTATTCTAACCCAATACTACTTATCAAATCCTTATACAGAACATATCCACCTACAATCCCATTCAAACATTTTAATTAATTCCTTGAATTAAAGCTAAAACAAGAAGAATACACACCACAACAATGAGATGAAAAAAACAACCCTTGATCATTTTATTCAAAATTTAGATATGCTTGTACAATGGAGAGACATGAGTTCAAATTAATCATATCAATTCAAATGCCAATACTGTCATAAAATATCAAATCTC
Source organism: Sequoia sempervirens (assembly GCA_007258455.2). Taxonomy (NCBI): domain Eukaryota; kingdom Viridiplantae; phylum Streptophyta; class Pinopsida; order Cupressales; family Cupressaceae; genus Sequoia; species Sequoia sempervirens. Next base: position 161,186,712 of record VDFB02000017.1, on the reverse strand, counting down.
CATGAATTCAAAACCTACCATAGAATTATTCAAAACCTAAATTGCATTTTCCCTAAAACCATCAAACTTCACAATTTGGTCTGCAACTTCATCTAGACTTGACCAAAAATATCTAACTTGCTAACCCGTACTTTTGGCCTTGAAATCCTTCTTATAGGAAAAGAAGGAGAAAACAAGCATCGGGCCATAAAGCACACGTGTCACCAGCCAATTGGACTGCCTTGTGATATTCCAAAAAATTGTTACAACAACAATCTCCCCAGAGAATCTTCTTGTTCATTGTGTCCACTAAGAATGGTTGATGCAGCAACAAAAAACTTCAAGAATTTCACACCTACACTGTCACCAAAAAATGAAACTGGAATCTATTGTAACTGCAACAACTGATTTGTCAACCATTACCAGCCTACTCCTTTTCACTCTTCCTCAGTTAAATATACATTTACCCATTTCTAGTACTCTTCATTAGTTGGCCAGTCAAAATTGATCACCTCATTCACCTTGACACTATAAGGTTTGCATTAACTATCATCTGATTCACTTCTCTTTCAAGAGACTCCAAGAATGAGCTGGTGCTAATGATTTTTTCCATACAACTCACCAACAAATCATAATATGAGTTACCCTAATTTTGACAGTTTTGTAGTCCAAACATGATTTAAAGGGGCTCTTACACTTTCTATGATTATTGTAGCTTGTGTAAGAGGCCCTATGGATACTATTGTAATTGTAGGATGCATGAATAGGGCATAGGATGAAAAATAAAGAAGGTATAGTTGCTGTCCTCAATAGTTTTGTGAAGAAAATCATGTGAAATGAGAGGTTCAAGCCTAGGTTTCAACAAAATATGTATGGGAGATCTGATTTTATGAATTTTTATCCATGTGCAGACCTAATGGGTTGTTTTTGAACACTAAATATAAATGATATACACACACACATATATGTATATATATATATATGTATGTATGTATGTATGTATGTATATGTATTTTTAAATGTAAATATAAATGCAATTATTGGATGCTCTCCTAGAACAATAAATGCAACATATCATTAAAGAAATCTATATCTATGTATATAAATGTGTATTTCTAAATGCAAGTGTAAATGCAAAGAGCGTATGGTTTTGTAGTGTTATAGATACAACATATCTATAAATTAATGTAATTGAGATTCTAAAGTCTTCAACACATATAATATGAAATCAATCAAACTATTAAACTATATGAGAAATAAATGAAAATAGTAAATGCATATGTATGTGTATTTGTAAATGTAAGTGTAAAATAAATAAGAATAATAAAAATTATAAAAGAATACAAAGAAAGGTCTCCTACCTTCTTGGTAGTGATAACCTCCTCCACACACAACCCTTAAAAATTATGAATAGAGTAATATAATCTTTGAAGAACTCAAAGTTGATTCTCTCCTACCTGATGCAATTAGGCATTTTATCCTTACAAAAATTTATAGTGATTACTAGAGGCACATAGACCAATTCTTCATAATAGAAGAATTTGATCATACTTTTCTAATGATGGCATTGTGAGAAAACCTTAGGTTAAATGAATAATTCCTATCTAAGTTCTTTAAATCATGTCCAACCATATAAGAGAAGACCGCTGCTATGTGTACTTGGATACCATGGAGAAAGGATCTTTGGGCTCTTTCATCAATCATCCTACCTTAAAACATACAAAAAGTATCCTAGCAATTAGACATAGGAAGATTTAAGATGACTTAAAAAAAAAAAAATTGCCAAAGCATAAAAATATGATGACTTAACCAGGCCTATTACACACTCCATCCCCATTAACCACTTAGACATATAGAAATTAAATGTAAATTTGCTGCTATTTTTAGTCATGTAGGTGTCCAATAAACCACTTGGTGGTGTTTCCCTTCAAGTTTATTTACTTGAATGAAGAGAAAAAGTCCTTTGATTACAATTAGAGAATACATTTGAGGCCTTGGTTGTGTAACTGGTGGACCATAGTCACATTTAACACTTGTTACAAAATTTGGGAGTTAAAACGTTAAGTAGATTTGATTTGTGATGGAAACATTTGGACGGTAGTAACAATAACTTGCAATCTATCAAGACTTGATTACCTTATAACCTGTGAAATTCTAGCGATGAAATGATAGATTAATCATAATGTCACCTTAGGATCACATCACCATGAAAGAACTTCATCCAACATCCTTATGAGTGCAGGTACCACCAAATAGGTATTTTTCAGATTTGTCTTCCCCGAGCAAGGGAAATTTAGGAAGAGAAGAGGAAAGCGAGACATGTAGTATGTCTAAAAGAGGGAGATCAACTAGAGGTCAAAAGATTAGAAGAAAATTTTGTAAATGCATGGAATTTTTTCTTGCTGAAGGGGGGTCATGTTCTTATGATGATGAGAGCATAGGTGATGTCAAGGTGCCCTTGAGGTACAAAAATCTACAGAAACAATGGGTACCCAAGAAACTTCCTCCAATAAACACTAATTTTTGTGTCAACGGGAGGATATATCGCATAGCACCATCATCATTGCATGGCTTGGGCCTATTTTGGATGGTTTGGGCCTATTTTGCTTGGATAGCATAAAGGTTTATTATGAAAAAGTTACTGAATGTATGGAATATGTTGGACCTTATTACAGTTACAAAGATTAGATGCAACTAGTTCGATATACACGAAGTATGCGTAGGTATGCATTGTCATCAAATTATATACAGCTAAAAGATAAGGATTAAAATAAAAGAGTGGCTATGTACATTGACGGAAGGCCAAAAGCATCAAGGAATATTACAGAGTTTATAAATAGTACACGACCTAGGTCAACAAATAAGCAACCCAATTGCATATTTGAGGCGCGTGAGGGAAATCGTGTATTCATATGTGTGATAAAATTAATAACTATAGGGGAAGAGTTGCTAATCAATTACATTTTGAATCGCTTAGTTACAAACACAATTACTATGGGGGTGGTATGTACTATGTACCATTTTACCCAACCTCCAATTAATGACTCCTATATACCATTTTATTCTTATGTTTTTTCGTAAGTATATTGGTTTCATTTCGGTAATGTTTTTTTATATTTAATTTTTGTCACAACGAGACATTGATTGTATGGAGAAGGCTTTGGCCTAGAGCACAAATCGTGATTTATCTTTAGGCGCTTCTACTCGATAGATTTACCTCATTGTAATTGTATAAATTAGATACGAGAATTTTTTTATTATTATGTTGTTTTGATAAGTTTATTGGGTTAATTTTGATAATTCTTTTAATATTCTTGTTGCAGTTGACTAATCGAGGAAAGGCACCAGCAATAGACGAGAGCATCCATAGGGAGGTGTAGTCAATATTATGTGATGATGACATCGCTTATTCAACAAACCCTTTCAATATGATAAGGAAGACCCAAAAAAATGTAATGAATAAATCCTTAAGTTGTTATTCGTAGTGCCTCAAATAGATGAGATAAGAGAGGGTTAAAATATTGACTGAGAGATCATAAAACTTGAAAGTAAGCTGTCATGATGTCTTTAATTATAACATAAGTTCATTCATGGTTTTATATTTTGTACTCTTTTATGTCATGAACAAAAATATGTGTTGTTTTTATAAGATTTTTTGCATCCTCAGGATGCTCCTGGCCATGATCAGGGTATTGCAAGTGTTGCCCGAGGAGTAGGGGTTGGTACAAGTGTCCATCATGATCTTCCTACACATACATCACATCATCTGAACCCATCATTTGTTCCTATATTATCGTCTAAAATGTCGGCAACACATACCATGCAGGCATCTATTAGTGCACCCTCTGGTAGTGAATACATGCCAGAACATGCATCAGGACATGTACCTGGGGATGCATAGGCCACTAGTATTGGTGATATTTTAGCAGCATTTCCCAAATCTTTCTGTATTACTAGTACAAGAACACTGCCGGTCACATTTGTGGTGACTGAGGATTTCATTCCCATAAAGATAGAGAAGGTCCTAGGTACTTTAAAATATTTTAATTATTATTATATATAATCCGATTGAAAATTACTTATTTTGCTAAAAATGATGTTTTCTATAAACATCTAAGTGATATTACATTGGAGCTCTTCGAGCCCACTATACGTACACAGTGGAATGCCCAAAATCAATATTTAAAAGATGAGCTCATTAACCATTTAGTTGTGCTCTTCCATGATAAAAAATTAAACCGAACCAAGGTCCTTAAGAAAGCTGGTACCTATCTAAAGTATGTGAAGTACCAATATAAGTCACATTTAGAGAATAAAAAAAAGTACGAGCATCCCCCCATGATTCTAGAGAGGGAGTGGAAGGCCCTGGTGTCAGATGGAAAGGAGAAGGTTGAAAAGAAAAAAGGAAAGACACCACCGGGCCAAGGAAGGTATACATGTGATACTATCAACAATGTAATTATATACTGATTACTCTTTGTTTTTGCATAATCTAATGTATTTAAAACTTTTCATAGGCTACTTGACACATTGAAGGCAACAAAGGCAAGACTAGAAAAACACAGGCAACACAATAAATGAAATATTGTTTCCAAATAATAAATTGAAAACAATTTTGGTTTTATCACACCATAGAAGAAAAATTCATGATCTTATGCAAAAATGTAGGGCTCTGAATTCAATAGAGTTCCCATAGAAGATGAACTGAAGATTACCTTCCAACAAGGCTATGGATCCGTGGTTGAATGCCTAAGAGTCTTGACTAGGCAAACACAATCTTCCACTGCATCTGACATGCAGGTAAATAAACTCAATAAAGTTTATTTAAAATTGAATACTTGTGCAATCTATTCAATAATAATTTCCACCATAAAGTAATTACATACTTATTTATTTTAAACATTCAAGCAATGATAATACTGCACATGACATTTGAATGTAGCCTGGTGAGGGTGGAGCACAACCTACAGATGAAGGCCATGGTGTGCATCTTGGTACTTTAGAGCATGTAGAGCATGATCAACATGTTGATAATTATTAAGCTAGAGAAGATCAGGAACATGATGTGGCCCCATCAGGTAAAGAAGACCACTCTACAGTTCTTTTAAACATATTTAATTACAATTGGTGTATTAATTAATGTAACCTTTCATGTTTCAACTTTAGAGTATGTAGAGTGTGATCAACTTGTTGAGCATGATCAGGCTAGAGAAGATCAGGAACATGATATGGCTCCATCAGGTAAAGAGGACCACTCTCATGTTCTCTTAAACATATTTAATTTCAATTGGTGTATTAATTAATGTAACCTTGCATGTTTTAACTGTAGATCAGGATTTAGAGGGTGTTCAAAATGTTGAGCATGCTCATCTATAACAGAAGTTCAGGAACATGATGTGGACCCATTAGGTAAAGATAACCACTCTAATGTTCTTTTAATTAATGAAATACTTGTAACAATAATAATAAAATATATCAGTTTAACATTTCTTTGTTATTGTAGTAGACCCCCCTTGTAGTGACATCCACTTCATGAGCAGATGACTAGGCATACATTAAGATCACAAGCAGAGGGTAGATCAACTAAAAGGGGTACAAATGATTTAGAAAACAATACTCCACTTCAAATTTGTTTACTTTAAAAAAGAAACAAAAAAAAAAAGTGATTGTAATCATATCATGACAACCATATTTTTGATAATATGTAAAAACTGAAAGAATGAATATTATATGTTATTGAATGAATGTGAATATCTTAATTAATGAATTTTATATGTTAATGAATGAATGCTATATGTTATTAATGGATGAATGAATGAATGCCATATGTTATTAATGGATGAATGAATGATTAATGTTATATGATTGGGTATGGGGAATTGAGAGTGATGTGAGGGGGGAGGGGCCAAATGAGCTTCCATCATCACGTGCTTGGCCCTATTAAGTAGAGAATATTAAACTATTCTCAAAACAAAGAGAAGCTCAATAAGGTAATACACTTTTCAATATAAGAAATACATCATTTGAAGCATCAAACCAATATGCAAAGATGAAAGAAAGTGCTAACTTTCCACTATGGTGGCAAAAAAATGATTCTTTATACCCTAAATCCATGCTCTACATCATAATTTGAAGTTGTTTCTATTCCAATGTTCTAAGTTTAGTTTTTTTGTATGGATTTGTATGAATACCACATTGTGTTGTGTGTGGATTTGGTTTCAAAGCTTCGTTTCTTCTGTTTTTAGTGGTGACATAACTCTAAAATTTGACTTTTGTGCATAACAGGTTAGTGGAAAAATTGACAGCTCTGAAGGGTTTAGAGGCTCGATTGAGATAGATACAAGGATATTTGGATCTTGTTCTTGATGGGAGGCTTCCACTTAACCATGAAATTTTGTACCATCTGTAGGTATGCAAAATTTTCTCTACTTACATTCATTCTTGATCATAAATGTTGTAAATGATATTAATTCTTCAAACTTAAGATTTGTTTCATTTTTATAATGATCAAAATGTTATACTTTTCTATACATTCAAGCATTCTCTTTCCCCCCTACCCTTTTCTCTCTCCCCCCTCCTTTTAAGAATTTTCTTTGTCATAAAAAATTCACATTTCTGTCTCATTTACACAAATTTATCTGAAGCACTAGGAGTGAATAAAGATATGTAAAAGATGATGGATTATGTCTAAACAACAACTTTCCATCTTATAGCTAATTAAATCCTTAATATTTGAATAGTTTAGAGCTTGAATAATGCTTGTATATGCATGTGTAGCAATAAGGGAGCGTATGTGAAGATTGAAATTTAAAACATCACTTTGGCATTTTTCCTTAGGCAGTGAAATGATATCTTGAGTAATACAAACCTACACACACATTGATATTTTTTGGCATTGCATTGAGGAATTTTTTTTCTCTTAGACCTACCCTCGGCTAGACATGGAGGTATATAATATTGGTTTCTAGGTTTATTCTGTAAGTAGTTAATTTTACAAAGGAAGACTAAAATCTTCTTAATGTCCTGTGTCAAGTGTGAAAGCATATGAATCACTTGCTGAAGGCACCATTTTGTATTCATCCAAAAATGGGTTTGTTCTTTTTTTTTGTGTTTTGTGCATGTGTCTTTTTTAGGCTCTAGAGATGTAGCTCGACTCTTTCCTTTGCACTTTTCATCTATTTTGATGATCATAGTAGATTTTCCTCCTAATTTTTCATGTAGATCTTTTTGTAACCTTATTTTCTACTAATCAATTTGCAAACTAGCCACATATTAAGGACCACTTCACTAACTTGTAGTCATCCATTACTTCATATGTTGTAGGTTGTATTTGTGTGCCAATAAATCCTGATGATTGTGAGAACTTTAATCCTACAAGTGTACCCAATATTTCTCAAGTAAAAGTCTTACCTTATTTTATAGTACTTTAAATGGTTAATTGAAGGTGCTTCTTTAGATATGAGATAGTTGAACCCTGGATTAAAATATGGTATTAGATGGGCAGTATAATGATAAAACTAAGGTCCATTGAACACAAATTATGAACATAATTTACTGGACTATGAATAGTGTTACAATTATAATTATTTCTCCTTTACCTACCTCTACACTAATGAAAAAGATAATATATATTGGAAGTTCATTACATGTCTCATGTATGTGTTAGTATTTTAATTTTTTTTAAGTTGTTCAAGAGCTTGATTAGGTCAAGAATATGTTCTAAAAGCTCTGTTCTCTTGACACTGCTCAAGATTTTCCCTATACATTTTCTCTTCGATCCAAACATTTCTTAACTCCTTCCCTTGTTAGCCCTTGGTTGTTCTCAAGTGTAATTCTTTTTCTATGCATCTTGCAGTCTATATGTATGATCAATCATCTCTTATGAAGCATTGATAACCTTTCATGGAATTGTTGTTGTAATTAGACAATTGCCATTGTGAGAATAATCATTTCATTTGTATGGAAGTAAGTCTTTTTCATATTATTTGACTTGGTATTGTAAACTTGTCTTTGCAAGATTCTCTTGGGGGGAACAAAAGAAATGTGATGATAGGTAGAGTTTTACAACACCATAAATCATTTGGCATTATCAATATATTGCTTATAGAATACTCTGTGCAAGTAAAATGGAATATGCAATGACAATTGGTCTCAAATTCAAATCTAAATATAAGTACATTATACACAAAAAGATGGTATCTATTCTATGATTTAAAGAACCCCAAAACAATAAAATTAATAGGTTTCATTTGTTTACTTTCTTTTAGACACTTTTTTAATCGACAAGACCCTTAGAATGTCTTGTTGATAACCAACAATGTTCAAAACTCCTAAAGAGGTTAGATCGGTGTGACATTGGATTTGTCTTGCCAACAGAAGTCATTGGAAAGACATGGACTATTGGAGTGAGTTGTCCATCTTGTGTAGATGATTGATCTCTCACCGATGGGTTGGCTTTGGTGGTCATCACCAAGAGTCTTTGCGATAGTACATTTCAACGAATATTTAAAAAAATAAAAATGCATTATTTTGTCGCAATTTCGATGAAACCCACCAACGAATCAATGAAAAGGTCTGATGAAGTTGCTATAGTTGCAACGAAGGATTTGTTGTAACTCCTTTCCCATTTCGTCACAATTTCGACGAAGGCCACCAACGAATCACATAAAAGGTCTAACAAAGTTGCTTAGCTACAATAAAGGTTTCAGCGTAACTCCTTGCCCATTTCATTGCAATTTTGATGAAGGCCACCAACGAATCACATAAAAGGTTCAAAAAAGTTGCTTACCTGTAATGAAGACTTTGTCGTAATTCCTTTCCCATTTCGTCGAAATGATGATGAACTTCTGGTGTTGTTTCGACGCTTCAGAAAAGCCATTGCAATTGCATTTTGGTTGTAATTCATTGGTGGATACACAAAGTTTTTGTCGATATTCTGACAAACATCCAAGTCATTTTATGATGTCGACGACTGATGAATCTTTGCCATTATTTCAGCATTTAATTCGTCATTGGAATTTCGACGAAAAAATAGCGACGATCCTTTTTCGTCAATTCGTTGATTTTCCAAAATAATTTTGTCAAATGATTGACGAATGTTCATCAAAAAATGGAGTCAAATTCAGTAGTGAGCATACATACATACATACATGGCACACCAGCATACATATACATACAAACATATCAACAAAAATTTAATAAAGTGACATTTAACTAAAGGAAGACATAATGCGAGTGCATTATGTGTTGCTAGACATGTTCCCTGGAGAAGCAAAAAATATCAAAACTAACACACAACGCACACACATTATAACAAACTTGCGTTATATTTTTGCTTTGGGAATCCCAAAGCCTTAGCTTTGGTATTTTCCTTGGAATACCAACCCAAAGGCTTGGAGGGCATTCCCAATGACCAAATATGTGTTTTTGTAAATTCTACAATTTTTCACATAATCGGGTTCGTGCTCACTATCAGGATTGCATTTGGTTCAATATCGACAAAATCAAACACATGGGTAATGTTAGGTTTTCTCTTAGCTTTCCAACGATGTAATTTTTTTCACTTTCTGACAATGTTAGTCCTTTCATCCATAATTTCTTTTGTTTGTATGTTTGTTTTTTGTCAAAAAGTAGTGTTTGGTATTTTTTTCATTATAAATTAACCGTTCATCAAAATTTCAAATAAATTACATTTTTAGAAACTAGACTCCATTCTAATTTTTATTTTTTAAAATAAAAAAATATATTACTTTCCAAAATTTGTAGGGGGAGCATGACCAAAATTATGCTTTTTAGGAAGTGCCCACTTAGAAAATTAGTAAAAAATCAAATATTCATTAAAAAATTATTAGAAAAATTGTGGATCAACTAGATACTATTAGCTAATAGTGATTTTAAAAATACTACAAAAAATTTCACTGTGCTAGGGTCACACAAGAGTTGCTATGTTATATTTTTCTGACAAAAACAACAACAATTTGTGTACATCCCTCTTTTGAACCCCTAAATCTCAACCATTTTTAAAATAAATTAGTAGTTTCGAAAATATATTTGGAGCAATTGGATCCTTGTTTGTGTTCCATCTCAAAATTTTGAGTGTAGCTATCCTCAATTTCACATCCAAGGTCAGTATTTCTTGATTTTAGAAAAAAAAAGTGGCCACTTAAGCCCCCTTTTTGGGAACCATCTTGATGCACTTACCCTATGGGCATTTGGAAATCTTGTCGATGCTCCTATATTTGCATGTCTTTAATTTAGTATAAATTTATTTTTCTCCCTAGAAAAAGTTATTTTATTTACTTAATAGACGTTTAATTTAACTTTAAAATTATTTTATTTAATACATGGATACATAAAAAAGGTTAATTAAGAACTATTTTATTTTATCTACATTATTTAATTTAATTTTTATTAAAAATTTATTTCATTTAATTAAGAATTATTTTATTTTACTTTACTTTTTGAAAGAGTTGAATAAATAACCAATGACATAATTGAAGAATATATGATCATCCTAATAGTTGAAATTAATCAATTTTTAAAATTATACTCAATTTTTTAAGGACACATAGTATTAAAACATATATTTTTATTGATAAAAATCATATTTAGAATATTATTCATGTTTAATTATTATTATATATTTAGTTTTACATTTAATTTAAAGAGATAGAATAGTAAAATTTATAAATAACTATAATGCCCCACCATGAAACCCTAGAGAACAACAAACTTTAATACTAAGAAAATGATAAATTTTTTTAAAGTGCAATATACACAATATCGCAAATGGGCAATAACTTGTTTTCTAATCTAAGTCCTCTAAAGTTTTGAGGTTATGTTACTAGAATCCCATTAACGAAACTAGAAAGAACTGTAAATCATTACATTAAACAAATCCATCAATAGAAGAAATTACATTTTTGCACATCACATTTAAGAGATCAACTAATCATAATTATCCAAATTGTATCAACAATATAGAAAAATCTCATGACAATATAAATAACTATCATAAACAATAACATCATTTACATTATTTGTTACATAAGAGAGAGTTCATCATTCTATCATTACATCTTGAACAATAATGTCTCCTCGTAAACATGTGAGAGTACGCATCAAAAGACTAATACATGATTCAATTGAATAATAGCACTGACAAATACATGAAAATACTCCACATGAACTAGAGCAAAAGAAAAAGTCTTGATATCTAGGAATAGATACCATGAACACAAACAATGTGAGGAAACCCAATGGAGTGCATGGCACATTCCACCCAACCATGTAGAACCATAAGGTCCACCCCCCATGCTAGGAGATAACGATAAGGTCCCACCACCAAAGTAGAGAAGAAGACAATGGCATGACATAGAAAGGCTAACATGACTTCAACATACAAAGTAACAAACGAAACATAAAGAAACAACTGCTTCAAGAGGTACAAGTACAACAAGGGGAAAACAAACAAGACATACAAGGTTGCTATAGGGAGGAGTTTCATCACATGGTTTTCTATGGGTTATCTTGGCGTAACCTTCCTAGGCTACCAGACCCCCATCACTAGGTTACCCTAGTTGCCTTTACCAACCGCCAGACCCCCATACAAACTATGTGGGACTGACATACCTTCTAGTCGGACTAGACAGTTGATCTTGCCATTCTAGCTCTTCCAACTCATCTCAAGCTTAAACAAGCACTTGAGCCATGAGTGAGGCATTATATTGATTAATGTGAACTACCCAACCCCCTAATTCATTTTAGATTATCAGTTGATTAAACTCTCAATGGGTTACCCTGGACTTACCACTTTGTGTGTTGGACCCCCATGGAAAGCCACTCCCCTTACTAGCAACAAAAGATTCAACATTTCACTTAATTGGGTAAGCTAACTTGCACAACATATAAAGCCACATGTAATAAAACATAAATTGAGGCATGCACCAACTCGTACAAAGTCACCATAGATAACAATACCACAGTGCAAGGCTAGAACCCACATAATCATAAATCAAGTATGAAATCAAGTGTTCACAAGGAACCAACATGAAAATACAATCATAAAGAAAACCTTTTCCCCCAACCTCTGGAAGACTAACATTTTACTAACACAATGATTCCTCAATCAAAATGACAACAATAACATGTTCACACAACCAAAATATTCCTCAAAATCAAAAGTAAAATCAACCAACAGGGCATCCAAGGGAGACCTCAATCAACTCAAAACCATAACCAACCTCAATAATAAAAAGCTTCTCATTTCACTAAATCAATACCTCATTTTAAACAAGCAAACAAATAAACACAACAACTAGGAAATAACTTAAGATTACATATTACATTGACCTTCAATATTCAACGCTAATAGTCAAACAACAATACATCCCATTTTATAATAAGGAACATAAAACTCAATACTAACAACTAATCCGATAGGTCAACCACAAAACACATTTCTTTTACATACTCCCTTAAACGGGTCATATACCACAATAACAAATATGCCAATAATTAACTAACTAAAAAGCTTATATTTTTCCTTATTAAATAATTATAAAGGAAGTCATCATTCTACATTGTACATAGGATAATCTAATTCAAAACTCCCCAATCACAAGACTATAAGCAAATAAATTTCCTTCCGTTTCAATTCTATTTTCCAATTTACTAACTTTATCCTTAATTAACTACAAGTCAACTCTAATCTTTTACTAATACCATAATTTATAAGAAAGTATATATTTATATATAAATATATACATATAAATATATACCCTTTTATATATATATATATAAAATGTGTTTTAACATGCCTGAGAGCAGTGGTCTTATGGACTGTATGCAGATTTCGCAAGCATCAACAAGGCACTCGAACTTTTTGACAGAATTTCCCAAATCAGTTGCTTGTTTCATGGTATATAATGATTGCATATTACACACAAAATGAATTTATTTTAAGACTTTAAAAATATTTCTAATAGCATAAAAAAGGCCCTCGAACTATATGATAAACGCCAAGGCCAGTGTGGACTGCTCTAGCAGCCACACATACATAACTAAGGCATAAACAACATCGTGATCCATTTGTCAAAATGCCTCGAATAAACATGGCCTCATGGAGACAATGATTGCAAGATACATTTAAAATAGAAATGTTTTAAATTTTTAAAGATTATCAAGAAAATGCAATTGGTTAGCATAAAGCCAAACCTCATAAACCTTAGACAATACCATGCTACCCGTGCCCAAAAGGGGAAACTTGGGATGGTTATAAACATCCATCAAGGCATAAAAGCTTATGGCCAAGAGAGGAAGCATAGACAATGTATGTGACCTATTTGCTAAATTCATGCCCTGCTCTGGCAGCCACTCCTTTCAAATGAATAACATGGACAGTTTTAAACATTGACATAACACGTGGTCTCATGGAAAAAAACTTGTAGATTTAATGTTTGAGTTCAAAGCTTCCATGGAAATATTGTTTATTCCACACTCCCGAAGTGGAGGGTTTAAAACAAAGTATGGGCATCCATCAAATATGACACAGAGAAAGAACATATGTAATTACCTTGGTAACTGTGGGTTTAAGAGAAGATGTCAAACTTACCTGGAGATTGCTAGAATTGAAGAGAATAGGGTATTCCCAGTTACTTTCTCCTCCCCTGCGCCCAAATGAACCCTAGCTTTTTCCTTGTTTTCCCCCATTTCCCAAAAACCAGAAGTAAAGCTTTTCAAGAACTTGATTTTTTTTTTTTTTGTTATTAAGCTCAAGCACCTTAGTTAAAATGTAATTTTACATTATTTAGTAAAGTAAAAATGAATTTGTGAATTATGGTATACAAATCATTATTTAAGTTTTCATTAGGTATGAAATCTATAAATTACATTTCCCAAAATTTATAGTAGTGTCCCAAAACATATAATAAAAAAATTACATTTCTTAAAAGTATTGTTTGAAATATCTCTAAATATTATAGATTATTAAATTCTAAAATCTTTTTAATTAGTGACATGAACTATAATATTCAAGCATGGAAATAGGTTCAAAATTTTTCAAGCAAGATGACACAATAACTCTGAGTGAATTTATAGTGAATGTGGAAGTTACCTATTCTTATTTTTTAATTCAACATGAAAATTAAATAAAAATATGATTATTTTAGGGTTTTTTTATATTAATATTATGTTTATTGTTAAATGTTAAATAATTGATGTGTAAATAGTTATCAAAACCCTTAGAACATAGTTGGTAAATTAGCCTTAGAACATATCCAAAATCCTAAGATGTAAAAGCTATAGGAAAAAGCACTTGGATCATATCTTAGAACACATATAACTCAATAATTTAGAGCTTACATATTGATTAAAAACAAAGACCAAGCCAAATTTGACAAAACAAAAAATCAAGTTGAAACCATGTAACAAATTATCCATAGCCACTCATGGAAACAACCATTGTAAAGCCCTAATTATTCAACCCACCATTCCCAACTACCTTATTAAACTAAAAATCATTAAATTAATTCAATATTTTATAGATTAAAAGTGAGCAAGAATATTAAAGTTTGCCAACTCAAAACCCTTATTAGCTTCAAGAATTTCTATTTCTATAATAAGACGAACCATAATATGATACTATAATGTAAAATGTATATAATGTGAAGATCATGATCTAAGAACCATAATGTGACACGATAATGCAAAATGTATATATTGTAAAACATAATAAGATGAACCATAATGTGAAACCATAATGTAAAATGTATATAATGTGAAGATCATGATCTAAGAACCATAATGTGACAAATCACAATATAAAACATATAAAAAATCATGTGTCTGCATGTAAAAAAAGTCAAAGTGGAGGATGCCTAGTATGACTATGGATCAATCTCTCTCTTGATCCCTGTCTAGATCCCTTTCCTGATCTCTCTTTGGATCCATGTGATGCAGGAGCATCCAGTGGTGTGAGGGCAATCTTGCATCACCCAAAAATATGTTTTCCATTTATGTTCCTATTGTTTTCTTTTTGTAGGTGTTTTTGCATTTTTGGATACCCTTTTCATTGAATAAGAGTTTCCAACTTTCAAAACTATTTTTTTGCTTTTTTTGCTCAACTGCTATTCTTAGCAGGTATGAATTTGAAAGCATGGGAAGACAAAAATTTATGGGAAGGTTTAGGACAGAAAAATGAGCACTTTGGTGAAAGAATTAGGTCAAGATCATTCACGGTTTGAAAGTTATTCAAGTTCCAATTTTTACTTTTTGCCTTGAAATACCTTCTGAGCTCAGTTTGAGGCACTAAATGGTCTCGGATGGGCCTGAAAATTTGCAGAAATGCCAAAGTAGGTAGCCATAGGCCTACCTTGTAGAAAATTGTCTTCTCGAGAGCTTTCTGAAAATGTATTATCATTGAAGATCCAACGGTTGGATTAAAAGTTATGGCTTCTGGAAGTTGGTGCATATTTTAGAAATGTACTAATTTTCGAATGTGAATTTAAATTAGAATTTCAAATTGTAGTTTGGCTCCAAACCACCAAAACTCATAACTCGAATGTTGTTTTTGGCTCCAAAGGGAAAAGGGGCTATTTATGGGCTGGTTTCTGATTTTTTTGGATAGCTTTTTGGGGAAGGAGTTCGCATGCAGGGAAAAGGGGTTCTTTTGTAATTTTTTGTAATTTGCATGTATTGCAGACCTTGAGGATTTATGATCCTCTGCATGTAAAAAGTTCCATTCTCAATAAGAATTAAATTTGTCTAGTTGTTTGTATCATTTTTTGTGTCTCAGGTTTGCTCCCTCGTTAGGTGGTATCAGAGTGGGTTTTCTTGAGCGTGTGAACAGATCATCAATCGTGAGACAATTTGCACCAGGACCATGGTTGTGGGTTCAAGATCTTCAAGATGCCTCCAAGAGTTATTCCTGGTAGGCGTAGTGGTGCCAGAGGTGGCAGAGGTGGCATAAATCCTGGTGGAAGAGACCCATTAGTGGCCGAGGGTTTCAAAGCCCTTCAGAGATAGATTGATGCATTGCAAGAACAAATGAGAAGAGGGTTAAACCCAAGAAGGAGAGGAGAAAGTGAAGATGAAGAAGAGGTGGAAGATTCAGACATAAAAGAGGAAGAAGAAGCAATTGATCAAGATCAGATGTGGCTGATAAGGGCCATTTTGAAGATCAGAAAATGACCTAGAATAGAAGTCCCCAGTTATTCTGGAAGTCTGAACCCGAAAGAGTTGATCGACTGGATCAACGAGCTAGAAGAGTATTTTGAGTATGAAGAAGTAGAGGACCCAGATCGGGTTAAGTTTGCAAAAACGAAGTTGAAAGGCCATGCCAATATCTAGTGGAAAGAGGTCTAGTTGGAGAGAAATCAAAGAGCAAAAGGAAAGATCAATAGTTGGGATCGCATGGTGGAGAAACTGAAAAAGCAGTTCATACCAGTGGACTACGAGTTAGATCTGCTGAAGAAATTGCATGGGTTGAAGCAAGGAAGTAGATCTGTGAAAGAATACACAAAATATTTTCACAAGATGATCATCAGAACGGGCCACGCAGAGGCCAACAAGGAGAAGGTAGCTCGTTATCTTAATGGGTTATGACTAAGCATTCAAGAGGAGCTAAGCTTGGTCAGAATGACCACCATTGAGGATGCATACCAGTTTTCTTTGAAAGTTGAAGAGAAGTTGAACCAAAGATTTGACAGCAAGCAAAAAGGCTGAGGAGGTCAAATATGAAGGGGTAGTGGAAGATCTTTTGGAAGCCAAAATGAGGATGAAAGGAAAAATGAAGATGTGGGTACCAGTCGAGGCCAGAGGAATGATAACTTCTACTGCCCTCGTGATCAAAACAATGGTGATCAAAGAGGTAGAGGACAAGGAAGATCTGGGCTAGGGCCCAAAAGAGGTGGTTTCAGAGGAACTTTTTTCCATTGTGGTAAAGAAGGGCATCGAGCCTGTGAATGTCCACAACACGAAGGAATGATAGATAGAAGTCCAAAAGGCTGTGGAAGGGTTGTACATGTAGATGAGGAGGCTCAATACGAGTATTCAGATGGTGCTGAAAGGGGAGAAGCCCTAGTGGTTAGAAGAGCCCTAGTGACTGAAGAGAAGGAGCCAAAACAGAGGAAGAATTTGTTTGGCACAAAGTGCAAGTGTGAAGACAAATGTTGTGAGGTCATTATTGACAGTGGGAGCACCGATAATCTAGTGTTAGAAGAGATGGTTATGAAGTTGAAGCTGAAAAGGGAAAGGAATCCACATTCATATTGGATTGCCTGGTTGCAGAAAGACCACAGAGTTCTGGTCAATGAGCAGTGCCTAGTGAAGTTCAAGATTGGAAGCTATCGTGATGAGGTACTCTGTGATATCATTCCCATGGATGCATGTCACATGTTGTTGGGGAGGCCGTGGCAGTTTGATAGGCATGCTGTACATGATGGTCATGCAAAAAATTATTCCTTGATGAAGGATGGAGTTTGCCATAAGTTGAAACCCCTGAAGAAGGATGAAGAAAAGCTATGTAGTAGTGCTAGAATTTGTTTTGTTGATGGAAGGAAATTTTTAGAAGGCATGAAACATGAGCATATGTGTTATGCATTGATTCCTAGAATGGAAAAGGAAGATAGTGAGAAAGTACCAGTAGAAGTTTCTAGACTATTGGATGAGTTTCAGGAGATTATTTCTGATAATGTACTTGAGGGTTTACCACCAATGAGGAAGATCAGTCATCAGATTGACTTGATTCCTAGAGCTAGTTTGCCAAATAAGGCAACTCATAGAATGACTCCTATAGAAAATGAGGAGTTGAACATACAAGTTTAGGATTTGTTGAGAAAGGGTTTGATTAGAGAGAGTTTGAGCCCATGTGCAGTACCTGCAGTCCTAGCACCAAAGAAGGATGGGGAGTGGAGGATGTCTATAGACTTCCAAGCCCTAAATAAGATAACAATCAAGTACATATTTCCCCTGCCAAGGATGGGTGACCTGATGGACTGTTTGAGTGGAGCACAGTACTTCATGAAGATTGATCTAAAGAGAAGATATCACTAGATCCAGAATTGAGAGGGTGATAAATGGAAGACTACCTTAAAGACCAAGGAGGGCCTGTAAGAGTGGTTATTCATGCCTTTTGGCCTAACTAATGCACCAAGCACATTCATGTAGCTCATGAATGAGGTACTAAAAAACTTTCTGGGAAATTTTGATATTGTGTACTTAGATGATATTTTAATATTTAGTAAGTCCCTGAGTGAACATTTGATGCATATTCATAGAGTCTTTAATTTGAGAGAAGAGAAATTGTTGATTAATCTCAAGAACTGTAGTTTTGTGAAGAAGGAGTTAGTGTACTTGGGGTTTGTTGTCTCAGCAGAGGGTCTGAAGATTGACCCAGAGAAGGTGAAGGCTATTCTAGAATGGCCTACCCCAAGAACTACTACTAAGGTGATATTTTTTCATGGTTTGGCCAGTTTTTATAGAAAGTTCATTAGAAACTTTAGTATTATTTGTGCACCCTTGACTGAAACAATGAGAGGGGATAGAAAAGAGTTCAAGTGGAGCACTAGAGCAGCGAAGAGTTTTGATCTATTAAAGCAGAAGGTGACAAAGCAACTAGTTTTAGCCCTCCCAAATTTCAATAAGGTGTTTCAGGTGGATTGTGATGCAAGTGGTTGTGCCATTGGAGTAGTGATGAGCTAAGAAGGTAAGCCCATTTCCTATTTTAGTGAAAAGTTAAATGATGAAAAGAGAAAGTACTCTGTATATGATCAAGAATTTTATGCAACAATTGTAGCATTAAAGAAATGGAGACATTCTCTATTGCCAAAGGAATTTGTTTGTTTACTAATCATCAAGCATTACAGTATTTGAGTAGTCAGGGAAAACTAAATCAGAGGCATATGAAATGGGTAGAATTTTTGCAAAGTTATACCTTTGTTTTAAAGCATAGGAGTGGCAAGTCGAATAGGGTTACAAATGCCTTAAGTAGGAGTCAAACATTGTTGACAGAGATGCTGATTGAAGTGGTTGGGTTCAATGAACTCAAGACATTGTACCCTAAAGATCCTGATTTTGTAGAGGTTTGGAAAGCTTGCAAGGAGCTTGTTATAGTTGATAGGACAAAGTGGTTGGATTTCATAATCCAGGATGGCATGTTGTTTAAGGGAAGCCAATTGTGTATTCCAAGGAGTTCCATGAGGGAGAACCTGATAAAGGAAAAGCACAGTGGAGGAATGGCAGGACATTTTGGTCAAGATAAGACCGTTGCCATTATCAGTGAGTATTATTATTGGCCTCAGTTATCACAAGATGTGAAGAATTTTGTGCAGAGTTGTAGGGTATGTCAGATGGCTAAAGGAGTGAGCTAGAATACTGGGTTGTATCAGCCCTTACCTATACCAAAGAGGCCATGGGAGGATATAAGTATGGAATTTGTTCTTGGTTTTCCAAGGACACAAAGAGGGAATGATTCAGTATTTGTGGTGGTTGGTAGGTTTTCAAAGATGGCACATTTCATCCCATGCCAGAAGACCCATGATGCACTCCACATTGCTGGCTTGTTCTTTAGAGAAGTGGTGAGGCTACATGGTTTCCCAAAAAGTATAGTCTTAGATCATGACACAAAAATTGTTGGATACTTTTGGAGGACCTTGTGGAAAAAGTTGAAAACATAGTTGAAGTTTAGTTCTGCACACTATCCACAAACTGATGGGCAGACCGAGGTTGTGAATAGAAGTCTGGGTAACCTACTGAGATGCTTGGTAGGAGATAAACCTAAGGGATGAGACTTGATCTTGCCTCATGCATAATTTTCTTACAACAATTCTATCAACAGAAGTACTAGGAGATCACCATTCCAGCTTGTGTATAGAGGCAGTTCCAGGACCACTCCAGAATTGATGAAGATGGACCAAGAGTAGAAGACTAGTGCTAAAGCCGAAGACTTTGCAGAACACATGAAGAATATACGTGAGAAGGTAAGAGAACATATTAACAAGATGAATATGCAATATAAGGCTAAGGCAGATTAGAAGAGGAGGTATAAGGAGTTTTAGATTTTTGATGAAGTGATGGTCCATTTGAGAAAAGAAAGGTTTCCAATGGGAACCTATAACAAATTGAAGATGAAGAATTTTGGTCCCTGTAAAATTGTGAAGAGGCATGAATCAGCGAATGCATATGAGGTAGAGTTGCCAGATGGAGTCAACATTTCCCTTGTGTTCAATTTTTTAGATTTGACAGAGTATCATGAAGGTGGCATAGAGGAAGTACCAACAATAGAACAATGTGGTATTCCAGCACCTACTTCAGAGAAGGAGTAGATTGAAGAAATCCTGGATAGTCGTGTGGGAAGGAGTACCAAAAACAAGAAATATGAAGAGTATTTGGTGAAGTGGAGAGGAAGGCTTGTGGAAGATTCATCTTGGTTGTCTAAGGCAGAGGTTGACCATTTGGGTTTTCCTCAACCATCTGAGACGTGACGGGGTCACTTCTCAAATTACCCTAGGTGTTTGATGCAGGAGCATCCAGTGGTGTGAGGGAAATCTTGCATCACCCAAAAATATGTTTTCTATTTATGTTCCTATTGTTTTCTTTTCGTAGATGTTTTTGCATTTTTGGATACCCTTTTCGTCGAATAAGAGTTTCCAACTTTCAAAATTGCTTTTTTTTCTTTTTCTGCTCAACTATTATTTTTAGTAGGTATGAATTTGAAAGTGTGGGAATACAGGTCAAGATCATTCACAGTTTGAAAGTTATTCAAGTTCCAGTTTCTGCTTTTTGCCCTAAAAAACCTTCTGAGCTCAGTTTGAGGTACTAAACGGTCCTAGATGGGCCTGAAGATCCAACAGTCAGATTAAATGTTATGGCTTTTGGAAGTTGGTGTATATTTTAGAAATGTACTAATTTTTGAATGTAAATTTAAATTAGAATTTCAAATTGTAATTTGGCTCCAAACTGTCAAAACTCATAACTCAAATGTTGTTTTTGGCTCCAAAGGGAAAAGGGGCTATTTATGGGTTGGTTTCTGAATTTTTTGGATAGCTTTTTGGGGAAAGAGCTCGCATGCTGGGAAAAGGGGTTCTTTTGTAATTTCTATAATTTTCATGTATTGCAGATCCTCAGGATTTGTGATCCTCTACATGCAAGAAGTTCCATTCTCAATAAGAATTAAATTTGTCTAGTTGTTTGTATCATTTTCTGTGTCTTGAGTTTGCTTCCTCGTCACCATGGCCCGACGCCTCTCTCAATCCTTGTCTCGATCCATGTCTCAATCTGCCTCCCTACACAAGAAAGTACAATAATTAATTTAATGTACATGTGTAAATGTAAAGTCATCTTAATGTTTTGTACATTGAATGTTTGAATGTATCAAGTACTTTAAATATTATAGATGTACCTCAAATGTACCATGCATGGGATCATTTGCATGCTCCAAATCTTTAAAGCATGACAAATTCTCATATCACTTGAAATTTTCAAATACAAGATTTCAATGAAGAGTGAGAATTACTTTAATGTCAATTTTATTTAATATATATATGTGAATTTTTAGAATGCAAAATATATAGATTATTTAAAAGTACCTACGTCTCACCCTAGAGCACTCTATTAATCTCACTAATGTCATGAGAATGTATGGTAACATTTGGGTCACCTATATTGGGTAAGAGACTAGTGTCAAAGATAAGTGAGGTGTATGTGCCATGTGCATCAAGTGCAATAACCTCAACCCGATGATGTGCAAGGATTGTAGGTTGGTCTAGAATATATTGACCATCCTATGAATCTACCTCACCCCAACCTAGTTTTCTACCAAAATTTCATCTAATATTATCTGGTACATCATCTAAAGGAATCCCATACTCCTCATTGATCAACTGATATGATGATAGTAAATCAGTAATAGAAATTGAACACACATTATTTCTAGATTAGCTTCACTCATCTAGGCCACATCTGACGGTGTTGGTAGCTCTGCAAAAATGTAGGGATCATAATTGGAAAATGTATCCTTAGTGGGAGGAAGGCTAATCTATAAATGTAATAAGTATCTTCCTACATGATTAGATGAAATCTGATCCACTTGAGTAGCAATCATGGAAATACTATCAAAAAGGTCAGATCTAACAGGTGTTGCTACTACACGTACTACTGCTACTAGTTCCAAATATTTTGGAAGAACCAAAAGGTTTGGACTAACTAATTCCCTCTTTTTGATGGACGGTGGAAAATCTGCATGTCTAAATTGATATTTGTCAACAAACCTCCCTTTTCCCTATCCAACATGTGAAGGAATAGATGTGTAATCCACATCTAACCCTAAATGGAACTCAACATATAATTGTTTGCAAAAATAAAGTGGAAACTCATCATTATGAGGCCATTTGTGATGGGCTACCAACCATCTAGGATATATATAGAGCAACAAGCTCATCTATACATCTAGTAACAACATATCCTCTAACCTTTTTTTGTCCCATATAATAAGGGAACATTCTCTGCACATTATGTTGTGAAACTCTATGAGAAATAGAATCAATTTTCATAGTGTCAATAACATTGTTGGCAAGTGAGTTATAAAAATCCTCAATGTTGATCTCATCATAAGGAATATAAGATCAAATCATGTGAATAATATGTGTGATCTCCCATCGAATCCTAACTAATCTATCTCTATTAGGGAGATTAGGGGAGTTTTGTATTTTTTGGTCCAAACATCTCAAAGCATTCTCTAATCTCTTAATCCTATCATTATATAAATTAGACCTAGACTCTACTTAATCTTGAGACTGAGTAGAATGATGTGATCCCTAATCATCATCCATATCTATATAAATACAAATATCTTCATTTAAATAAAACAAAAAAATTACAAATATGTACTTATTTTATTTCACTAAAAGTAAATATGCAATAACTATTTTTCTAGTAATATGCTCCATAGGAAATTATAGAAAATAGGAAATATGAGCAATGAGTATCTTTTTTCATGAAGTAAAAATAAGAACAATTTTATGTTTAGTCAACTATCTATGAAAAAGAGGGTGAAAGGGAGAAATTAGGATTATAAAAAATTTCCTATAAAAAAAGTGGTACTAATATATCCTAATCAAACATTCACATGTAAAAGTGATGTAAGCATATAAGTACATAAATATTTAATTCTTTAAGAATTATGACATGAGGATTAAATTTGACTAACTTCATAGGAAATCTAAAGTCTCAAAAAAAAAATCACACATATTATCATTTAAAAATGCAAGGTATCTCTAAATTCCAAATAACAATCATACAAGTGTGTATAATATAGGATAAGAGTGTACATGATAAAGAGTGTATGATTAAGTATAATGCATCTATATAAGTAGGGATAAGGAGATAATCATGCATAACTTATATTTAGGGGCATATTGTATTTTAGGAAACTTATAAGTTACAATCAACCATAAGCAATTCTACACTATAATTATAATTATGTGGTGCTATGAATAAAAATTTGGAATTTATAGGTGAGATGAGGATATATGCTAGTACAAATTGAATCTTAAGTGTTGAACCTTTTTAAATAATAAACAATTGTAAAATTAATTAAGAAAGAAAAATAAAAAATGCACAACCCAATTATAATGATAAATTAAAATCATTTAGGCCTTTTTGGGATGGCCCCTACTATGAAAAATTTAAATATCATTGGTAGTGATATTTCTTACTTCAAAGAATTAAATGATTAATAAAATAAAATAACAAGAAATAATATAACCACTTCAAATTCTCTTTGAAGGGTAATAATGAGAGTGATAGGGAACATTCATGTAAATTTAGTTAGACTTTTAAGTGTATGTGCTTAATTTCAATGTATGTTTGAACCAAAAAAATTATATTAGTGCCTCCCTAAAGATATAGAGTGAATGCTTAATTATCTTCCACACACATATAAGTAAGGGTATGGAGATAATCATACATAACTTGTATTAGGGACATGATGTATTTTAAGATACAAGATTGACTTATATTTAATTATAAGAAAGTTTGTGAATGATATTATGAATGGTTTAGGTGGTTCTAAGGGACATGCCCATATATATACCAAATGTGTAATCATTTTAAGAGAGGAGAATAAATTATTGATACCAAGATTAATACAGTAATATGCAATAGATTTTAAATGTCACAAGAAAGAGCATAGAGAATTCAACATACTTCATGTTAGAGAAGGAGATATTCTATTATGATTGAGGTCTTAAGTGTTTATCCTTTTGTGATTGCACACATCTAGGCCTTTTTGGATGCCTCACTAGGTGAATGTATAATATCATTCTCGGCGATGGTGTACATTCAATACAATAAATGATCAATAAAATACAAAAGAATATTAAATAATAGTAAATAATCAATCAAATACTTTATTGAAATAATCTTGAAAGGCTATTAATTGGAGTTATGTGAATCGATAAGTGAAACTAGTTATAGCAGAAAATTTGGTGCCTACAATTTACTTTAGGATATGGAATACAACTCTATAATTTAATTTAAATACATGATTTTATAAATATATTTAAAGGTGGTGCAATTAAATGAAATTATAGTCATACTTTCTTACATTAACATGTAATTCATATCCTAAAATACAATGTGCTAGGGACCAAAATTTCTACTATAAATAGTTTCACTTATCCATTCACATAACTCCAATTACTAAGGGTAGTAATTGGAGTAACTAATTGGAATTATTTGAATGGATATGATGCAGGAGCATCCAGTGGTGTAAGGGCAATCTTGCATCACCCAAAAATAGTTAAATTTTAAGTTTCTCAATTTTTAGATGTTTTTACATTTTTGGATACTCTTTTCGTCATAATGAAATTCTTAATTTACGATTTTTATTTTCTATTCCTGGGTTGAAAGATATTGCAGTTTTAGTTTCCTAGATTTGACCCTGAAAATCTTCCTAGTTAGATTTGAGGCACTTAGAGTTCCTGTATCAGCCCTAAAACTTTCCAAAATCAACATAGAAAATTTTGAGCGCATTATTGACTTTGAGACCTTTCCAACGGTTCAAACGGCTTGTGAATCAAAGTCCCGAATCAAAAGTTATGGCCCTGAGAAGTTGGCACACTTTCTAGAAGATACAATTACAAATGTTCTTTTGAAATTTGAACTTCAAGTTGTAATTTTTTGGTGCCAAACTGCCTAAACTCAAATTTGAATGTTATTTTGGCTCCAAAATAAAGTGGTGCTCTATTTATGGGCAGGTTTTTTATTTTTGGGTAACTTTTTTTGGGGACAAGCTCGCATATTGCGAAAGGGTGATTTTGTAGCTTTCTGTAACTTGCATGTGTTGTAGAACTTGGGGATTTGAGATCCTCTGCATGTAAGAAGCTCCATTTTCTGAATAATAAAATTATTCTCTTATTTTTGGGTCATTTTATAAGTCTCGGGTGGGCTACGCCCTCATCAAGTGGTATCAGAGCATGTTTTCTTGAGCGTGTGGACAAATCGCCGATAATGAGGAAATTCGCACCAAGACCATGGTTGTGGGTCAAGGTCAAGAAATATGCCTCCAAGAGTGATGCTTGGTAGGTGTGGTGGTGCAAGAGGCGGTCGAGGTGGCAGAAATGCTGGTGGAAGAGATGCACTGGCAGCCCTCCAAAGACAAATTGATGCGTAACAAGAGCAGTTGAGAAGAGGGTTAAACCGAGGGAGGAAAGTGAGGATGGAGGAGAGGAAGAAGAAGCAATTGATCAAGACCAAATGCGGCTAATAAGGGCCATTTCAAAGATTGGGAAAAGACCCAAAGCAAAAGTCCCCAATTATTCGGAAGTCTAAACCCAGAAGAGTTGATCGACTGGATCAATGAGCTAGAAGAATATTTTGAGTATGAGGAAATAGAGGACCTAGATTGGGTTAAGTTTGCAAAAATGAAGTTGAAGGGCCATTCTAGTATTTGGTGGAAAGAGGTCCAATTGGAAAGAAATTGAAGAGGAAAAGGAAATATCACCAGATGGGATCACATGGTAGAGAAACTGAAGAAGCAGTTCATACCAGTGGACTACAAGGTAGATCTGTTGAAGAAATTACAAGGGTTGAAGCAAGGAAGCAGATCTCTAAAAGAATATACTAAATATTTTCACAAGATAATCATCAAAATGGGCCACACAGAGGCCAATAAGGAGAAGGTAGCCCGATATCTTAATGGGTTACGACTGAGCATTCAGGAGGAGTTAAGCCTAGTCAGAATGACCACCATTGAGGATGTGTATTAGTTTGCTCTAAAGGTGGAAGAGAAGCTGAACAAAAGATATGATGGCAAGCAAAAAGGACGAGGAGGTAAAAGTGGAAGGGGTAGTGGAAGACCTTCAAGAAGCGAAATGATGATGAAAAGAAAAGTGAAGATGTGGGTACCAGCCGAAGCCAAAGGAATGACAACTTCTACCACCCTCGTGATCAAAACAGTGGTGATCAAAGAGGTAGAGGATGAGGGAGATATGGACAAGGATCTGGAAGAGGTGGTTTCAAAGGAACGTGTTTCCAGTGTGGTGAAGAAGGGAATCGAGCCTATGAATGTCCACAACACCAAGGAAGGGTAGACAAAAGGCTAGAAGGTCATGGAAGGGTTGTACATGTAGATGAGAAGGCCCAATCTGAACATTCAGATGATGCTAAAGGAGGAGAAGCCCTAGTGATTAGGAGAGCCCTAGTGACTGAGGAAAAGGAACTAGAACAGAGGAAGAATCTATTTTGTACAAGGTGCAAGTGTGAAGGAAAATGTTGTGATGTTATTATTGATGGTGGGAGCACCGATAATCTGGTGTCAAAAGAGATGGTCACAAAGTTGAAGCTAAAGAGGGAAAGGCACCCACATCTGTATCAGATTTCCTAGTTGCATAAAGACCACAAAGTTTTGGTCAATGATGAGTGCCTAGTAAAGTTCAAGATCAGGAGCTACCATGATGAGGTACTATGTGATATCATCCCTGTGGATGCATGTCACATGTTGTTGGGGAGACCATGGTAGTTCGATAGGTGAGCTATACATGATGGCCATACAAACACTTATTCCTTGACAAAGGATGGGGTTTGTCACAAGTTGAAACCCCTAAAGGAGACCGAAGAAAAGTTATGTAGTAATGCTAGAATTTGTTATGTAGATGGAAGAAATTTTTTATAAGGTATGAAGCATGAGCGTGTGTGTTATGCATTGATTCCTAGAGTGAGTAAGGAGGATAGTGAGAAGGTTCCAGAAGAAGTTTCTAGGATGTTGGCTGAATTTCAAGATATTGTTTCTGATAATGTACCTAAGGGTTTACCACTAATAAGGAAGATCGGTCATCAGATTGATTTGATTCTTGGAGCCAGTTTGCCAAATAAGGCAGCTCATAGAATGACTCCAGTAGAAAATGAGGAGTTGAATAAAAAAGTTCAAGAGTTGTTGAGAAAGGTTTTGATACGGCCCGAGAGTTTGAGTCCATGTGCAATACTTTTAGTACTAGCACCAAAGAAAGATGGGAGTGGAGTATGTGTACAGATTTCCAAGCCATAAACAAGATAACAATCAAGTACAAATTTCCCCTGCCAAGGATGGATGACCTGATGTACTATTTGAGTGGAGCTCAGTACTTCACAAAGATTGATCTAAAGAGTGGATATCACCAAATCTGGATTTGAGAGGGATATGAATGGAAGACTACCTTCAAGACCAAAGAGGGCTTGTACGAGTGGTTAGTCGTGCCTTTTGGGCTAACCAATGCACTTAGCACATTCATGCGGCTCATGAACGAGGTACTAAAAGAATTTCTAGGAAGTTTTGTTATTATGTATTTAGATGATATTTTGATTTTCAGTAAGACGTTGGATGAGCATCTGATGCATATTCATAGATACTTTGAGAAGTTAAGATACGAGAAACTGTTGATTAATCTGAAGAAGTGTATTTTTGTGAAGAGCAAGTTAGTGTACTTGGGGTTTGTTGTCTCAGTAGAAGGTCTCAAGATGGACCCAGAGAAGGTGAAGGCTATTCTGGAATGGCCTACCCCAAGAACTGCTACTGAGGTGAGATCTTTCCATGGTTTGGCTAGTTTTTATAGAAAGTTCATTAGAAACTTCAGTAGTATTTATGGACCCTTGACTGAAACAATGAGAGGGGATAGAAAAGAATTCAAGTGGAGCACTAGAGTGGCAAAAGAGTTTTGAACTGTTGAAGCAGAAGGTAATAGAGCAACCTGTTCTAGCCCTCCCAGATTTCAACAAGGTGTTTGGTGGATTATGATGCTAGTGGTTGTGCCATTGAGCAGTGTTGAGCCAAGAAGGTAAGCCCATTGCCTATTTCAGTGAAAAGTTAAATGATGCCAAGAGAAAGTATTCGTATATGATCAAGAATTTTATGCAATAGTTCAAGCATTAAAAAATGGAGACATTATTTGTTGTCGAAGGAATTTGTTCTATATACTAATCATCGGCCTTGCAATACCTAAATAGTCAGAAAATTAAATCGAGGCATATGAAATGGGTAGAGTTTTTGCAGAGTTATACCTTTGTTTTAAAACATAGGAGTGGGAAGTCAAATAGGGTTGCAGATGCCTTAAGTAGGAGGCATACATTGATGACAAAGATGCAAATTGAAGTGGTTGGGTTCAATGAACTCAAGACACTGTACAGAAGATCACGATTTTGCAGAGGCTTGGAAAGCTTGCAAGGAACCTGTTATAGTGGACATGACAAGGTGGCTGGATTTCATAATCCAGGATGGCATGTTATTTAAGGGAAGTCAATTGTGTATCCCAAGGAGTTCCATGAGGGAGAACCTGATAAAGGAGAAGCATAGTGGAGGAATGGCAGGATATTTTGGTTGGGATAAGACCATTGCCATTATTAGTGAGCATTATTATTGGCCTTAGTTGTCACAGGATGTGAAGAATTTTGTACAAATTTACAGGGTATGTCAGATGGCTAAAGGAGTGAGCCAGAATATAGGCTTATATCAACCCTTACCTATAGCAGAGAGGCCATGGGAGGATATAAGTATGGACTTTGTTCTTGGTTTGCCAAGAACACAATGAGGGAATGATTCAGTCTTTGTGGTGGTTGATAGGTTTATGAAGATGGCACATTTCATTCCATGTCAAAAGACCCATGTTGCAGTCCACATTGCTGACTTGTTCTTCAAAGGGGTGGTGAGGCTACATGGTCTACCAAAGAGTATTGTTTCAGATCGTGACAACAAATTTGTGGGGTACTTTTGGAAGACCTTGTGGAAGAAGTTGAAGACAGAGTTGAAGTTCAGTTTTGCACACCATCCACAAATAGATGGGCAGACATAGGTTGTTAACAGGAGTCTGGGTAACCTACTGAGATGTTTGGTCGAAGATAAACCCAAGGGATGGGACTTGATCTTACCCCAGGTAGAATTTTCTTACAACAATTCTATCAATAGAAGCACTGGTGGATCACTATTCTAGATTGTGTATGGAGGTAGCCCCAAAATAACTCCAAAATTGAGGAAGATGGACCAAGAGAAGAAAATAAGTGATGAAGCTAAATATTTTGCAGAGAACATCAAGAATATACATGGGAAGGTATGAGAACACATTAATAAGATGAATATGCAATATAAGGCTAAGGTAGATCATAAAAGAAGGAATAAGGAGTTTCAGACTGGTGATAAAATAATGGTCCACTTGGGGAAAGAAAGGTTTCCTGTGGGAACATATAACAAATTGAAGATGAAGAAATTCGGTCCTTGTAAGATTTTGAAGAAGCATGATTCAGGGAATGCATATGAGGTAGAGTTGCCTAATGGAATCAACATTTCCACTGTGTTCAATATTTTAGATTTGATAGAGTATCATGAAGATGGAACAGAGGAAGCACCAGCAATAGGGTAGTATGGCATTCCTGCACCTACTTCAGAAAGGGAGTAGATTGAAGCAATCTTGGATAGTCGTGTGGGAAGGAGAACCAAAAATAGGCAGTCTGAAGAATATCTGGTGAAATGGAGAGGAAGGCTTGTGGAAGATTCATCCTGGCTTTCTAAGGTAGCAGTTGACTGGTTGGGTTTTCCTCAACCATCTGAGATGTGATGGGTCACTTCTCAAATTACCCTGGGTGTTTGATGTAGGAGCATCCATTGGTGTAAGGGCAATCTTGCATCACCCAAAAATTAGTTAAATTTCAAGTTTCTCAGTTTTTAGATGTTTTTACATTTTTGGATACCCTTTTTGTCATAATTAAATTCCAATTTATAGTTTTTATTTTCTATTCCCGGGTTGAAAGATACCGCAGTTTTAGTTTCCCAGATTTGCACCTAAAAATTTTCTGAGCTAGATTTGAGGCACTTAGATTTCCTGGATCGGCCCTAAAACTTGCCAAAATCAGCGTAGCAAATTTTGAACGTGTTATTGACTTCAAGACCTTTTCAATGGTTCAAATGGTTTGCAAATCGGAGTCCCGTATCAAAAGTTATGGCCCCAGGAAGTTGGCACACTTTCTAGAAGATACAATTGCAAATGTTCTTTTGAAATTTGAACTTCAAGTTGTAATTTTTTTGCGCCAAACCACCTAAACTCAAATTTGAATGTTTTTTTGGCTCCAAACTAATGAGGAGCTCTATTTATGGGCGGGTTTCTAATTTTTGGGTAACTTTTTTTGGGGACAAGCTTGCATATTGCGAAAGGGTGATTCTGTAGCTCTTTGTAACTTGCATGTGTTGTAGAACTTGGGGATTTGAGATCCTCTGCATGTAAGAAGCTCTATTTTCTAAATAATAAAATTATTCTCTTGTTTGTGGGTCATTTTCTAAGTCTTGGGCTGCGCCCTCATCAAGATAAATGAAACTAGTTATAGTAGAAATTTTGGTGCCTACAATGTATTTTAGGATAAGACTTACAACTCTAAAATTTCATTTAAATGTATCATTTTATAAATAATTTAAAGGTGGTGCATTTAAATGAAATTATAGTTATAGTTTCTTACATTAAGTTGTAAGTCATCCTAAAATGCATTGTACTAGGCACCAAAATTTCTACTATAACTAGTTTCACTTATCCATGAACAAATAACTCCAATTACTAAGGATAGTGATTGGAGTTATTAATTGGAGTTATGTGAATGGATAAGTGAAACCAATTATAGTAGAAATTTTGAGGCCTACAATTTATTTTAGGATGTGACTTAAAACTCTATAATTTCATTTAAATGCATAATTTTATAAATATATTTAGGTGGTCCATTTAAATGAAATTATATTCATACTTTCTTACATTAAGCTGTAAGTCATATCTTAAAATACAATGTGGTAGGCATCAAAATTTCTACTATAAATTGTTTCACTTATCCATTCACATAACTCCAATTACTAAGGGTAGTAATTGGAGTTATTAATTTGAGTTATGTGAATGGATAAGTGAAACTAGTTATAGTAGAAATTTTTGTGACTACAATGTAAATTTTAAGATATGACTTACAACTCTATAATTTCATTTAAATGCATGACTTTATGAATATATTTAGGTGATGCATTTAAATGAGATTATAATCATACTTTCTTACATTAATTTGTAAGTCATATCCTAAAATACATTGTGCTACACACCACAATTTCTACTATAACTAGTTTCACTTATCCATTCACATAACTCCAATATTACTACGTACCCTTCCAAGATTATTTCAATAAAGTATTTGAATTATCATTTATTGTATTGAATTTGCTTAGTGTGAGGCATAAAAAAAGGCCAATTATTACCCTTCCAAATTATTTCAATAAATTTTTATTTAATATTCTTCTATATGTGATTGGCATTTTGCATGTTTAGGCGAATTGACTTTGATGGTGTTCGAAGGTTGATCGATCAAATAATGAGTCTAAAAATACATTTTGAACCCAAGTTTTCCTACATTAAGTACAATAAATGATCAATCAAATACAGAAGAATATTAAATAATAGTTTATTAAAATAATTTGGAAGGGAAATAATTGGCCCTTTTCGCCATTCTCAATGATGGTATACATTGAATACAATAAATGATCAATAAAATACTTTATTGAAAAAAATATTGAAAGGGTATTAATTGGAGTTATTTGAATAGATAAGTGAAACTAGTTATAGTGTAAATTTTGGTACCTAGCACAATGTATGGTATGTGCAGGATCATCATGGAAAAAATAGGCCCTTAAGTGGTGAAAAATTTAGAAAAATCAGAGTTAGGGAACTTGACGTAAAAATTTCAATAAGTTATATATATTATTTTAAAATATTTAAGAATAGATTATGTAGAAAATTGAATATAGTTTCTAAACTACTAGGTTTATTTAAAAGAAATACTATTTGGTAAAATTTTAAATTTCAATGCAGTAGCACTTAAATTTTAAGGAAAAAATAAGAAGTAGGTGTCTGTGTGACCACCCTTACCACAATAAAATGATAATTATTTTTTATAATATTTTAGATATATGTAGAGGAATCATGTCCCAATGTGATGCATATTTATTTGTAATTTTTTACCAAGTAAATAAGTAATTATGATTTTTTTATTACAAATTTTAAAAAATATAAAAATTTGTATGTCTAACCACCTTAACTAGGTCAAAACTTCATGAAATTATTTTATTTTTGTAATCCTATAGTATGTGAAGCATAAAATGTGGTGTATGTTTCATATTTAAAAAATATTATGCCATTTGAAAGCTATAAATGTTTTTCAATCAACCTAACATTCAAAACTTTAGTCGTAGTTAAAATAGAAAATGCATAATAATAATTTATTAAATTTAAAGTAAAGCATAATTTATATTGGTGGGAAGCTGAGAATCTCCTTTAAAAACCCTTTTTGTTTCATCAATTTTGGGTAAAAAAAGTCATCAGCCACATACCCTACACATATCCATCATATAGCTATGTTTTGGCCCATCATGATCCTGCATATACCTTGTATTTTAGGATATGAATTACAAGTTAATGTAAGAGTGTGACTATAATTTCATTTAAATGAAGTTATCTCTAGTTGTAAGTCATATCCTAAAATACATTGTAGGCACCAAAATTTCTACTATAACTAGTTTCACTTATCCATTCACATAAGACCAATTAATATCCTTAGTAATTTGAGTTATGTGAATGGATAAGTGAAACTAGTTATAGTAGAAATTTTGATGCCTAGCACAATGTCTTCTAGGATGACTTACAACTCTATAATTTTATTTAAATGCATAAAATAATAGATTTGTAAGTCATATCTATAATTTCTACTATAACTAACTTCACTTTTTGCAATAAGGGTTGGTGTTAGTGAGATTTCAATTTTTCATCAATGTTTACTAACTCTTTTGCTAAATCTATGTCTTTCATAGATTTTGAGTAGCATAGGTTATATGGTTTAGGTTGTTCTCTTATGCTCCCAAGTTTGTGTACAAAAAGGGTTTCATTTTTAAATCTAATGTCATGGATTCTTCTATTTTTAAAAAATATGAAATTGGTTCATATTTCCATATATTTATACTTTTATTGGTATGGTAAAAAAGAAGGCATTAGTTGGTCCAAATGTTTTGGAAGAACCTCCTATTTCTGCTAGTTCCAAACGTTTTGGAAGAACCAAAATGTTTAGACCAGCTAATGCCCTCTTGTTGACCATGCTATATTTCTTTGTTTTGGTATAGGATTTGATGTATAACAGGGTAGATAGTTACAAACTAACTCAAAACTAACTCAACATACTAAATTTTTTAGACCTAGAACCCTAACTTGGTGGGTTTCCTTTAGAACTCTTCAATTCCCCTTGGAGCACCTTTCTTGATACCATTTATGTAACGCCCGTCATGCAAACCCCAGAGAACACACACAATGCAAATAATTTTTTTTTTAAAACAATTACATTAAACGCGCAATAACATTAAACCATAACCACATAGCATATTTCATAGCATTAACACAACTAGTTCTCTAGGGCACGCGAGGTTACATCGCAACAACTAAACATAAATAAAAATAAAGATTACAAGAATATTATTTATAATGATAACCAAGGATAAGGATACATCCAATAACCATAATGCGAGACCAATAAACATCGCATAATTACATCCATGTTAAATATCTTAATAGAGTTACAAATGATCCTAACTATTACATCATTTTTTTAATATTACATTACAATCTTCTGATAAATGAATTACATTGAATCTCCCAACATGGGAATTGATACAAGAACAAATGAAATCTGGAATACAACATGAATACTGGTACAACTCCAACTGTGGAAATGTTGAGAAGACAAGACGCTGATGGGGAACCCAACGGGTGCAGAGCACGTTCCACCCAACCATGTGAATTACAAGTAACTCACCCCCCGTGCTCAGAGGTGACGAGGAAGAAAACCCGACCACGAATGTCAAACCGACTCAACAACATAGCACAAAACAAGTACAACTCAAGGCATACAATGAACAACCATCAACGTTCACAAATCACATTACAAATTAAAACTATGAAACTCATCACAATTAATCAAAGCATCACCAATTATACAAGTAACTAAATGGCAATCATAAACCAAATTCACAAGAATCAGAAACAACATAACAATTACGATATCCAGAAGAACCGAAACAACATCCAAAATACATTTCCAAATAATTTTGAACAATAAAAAGAACATGATTCCATATAATTCTAAAACAACAATTCAGTACACAAATTCCAGAGGCAACCAGAAACAAGGCAAACAGGTGTCAAGTGGAGAGGTTCATCACATAGCTCTCATGGGATCCCCTAGCACTTCCTCCAACTGAGGCGCTGGCACCCATCTATGGATTCCCTAGCCCTTGAAAACCACATAAAGATACAATATCCAACGGCATCTACAAAACAGAACATAAGCAACGAGAACAAGAGTGTCTAGTGGAGAGTGTCATCACATAGCTCTCATGGGATCCCCTGGCACTTCCTCCAACTGAGGCACTGGCACCCATCTATGGATCTCCTGGCCCTTCCTCCTAACTGAGGCACTGGCACCATAGGGTAGCTAATGCGGAGCCGATAATCTCTCATGAAGACGAGACTACGACTTTGCCGACCATGGCCTACTCAGTCTATCACTAGTCTATGGTAGCCCTAATGCATAGATGAGGAATCTAGTTTTAATTATCTTGTATGTGTTACTACCCATCCCCCTAAATTCTATTGTTTAGGTTATCACTTGTTTAACTACTCTTACGTGGGTTCACCTGAGCACTTCCTCCATCCGAGGCGCCAGCGCCCATGAAGAGCCACTCTCCCTATGACCCCTAACATAAATCAAAACTAGGCAAGGGTTGTACTATCATGAACAAAACATATAACTCAAAACATAAACAAGCGAGGCAAATCCATCTCGCAATAGCTCATAATCAAAATGCCAATACCCACGTACAACCCTTCCAGAAGTAATTCTAATAGATTTCCAATTCCAAGAGCACAACCACATGGAATAACAATCACAGATTAAAAGACACGCCTCTGGAACTAGGGTTCTCAATAAACAACAACTGAATCACAAATACACAAGGTTCCCACACCGCAACCGAAATAAAGGAAAACCATAATCAAAATGCACAAGAAAGACCGACAATCTAAAGGGTTTCACAAATTAACAACCACATAACCCACATTTCATTGAGACAACACTCCATTGTTCATCTATTACTTGCATTCAGTTACCACGATAAAGTTTTACCATAAACATTTTATAATGAAATGATTTTACCCTGTTATTCAATTTTATTCAAAATAATCCATATAAAAACATTTAATTCATAAAACCAAAGAAGATCAATTATATATATTTATATATACATAAAAATAATACATTAATTTTATTTTAACAAAAATCACTAGTATTTTATTTTTATTCCCAATACACAAAATTATTGCTATAAAACTATATATATATCTTTATATAAATATATATACAACACACACACACACACACACACACACACACACACACACACACACACACACACACACATATATATAACATCATATATTTTAAACCATTATATAAAAAAACACATATAAAAATATCCACAAGACAAAGATATATATCTATATACGAATTAAAAGATACATTAAAATTTAAGATCTAAATTAAATAAAGTACACACACAACACCACATAACATAGATAAATTAAAAAAAAATACAAAAAAAACAAACGAATTTCAATACCTTTCGGCCTCCGCAGGTACTGCGCACAGCAGTCAATATGACTGCTGCGCGCAACAGTCACATTGACTGCTGTGTGCAGTCCTTTAGACTGCGCAGGGTGCTGGGGTATGGCCCGGTGCCGTCCCCCATGCATATTAAAATAAACAAAACAAAACTTTATTTTATTATTGTTTTTTTTATCTTTTTTTTATTTAATAATTTCAAAATGCAAAAAATTATTTTCGCGATTTCTGTTTAATTAATTATTTTATTTTATTTTAATTTTTATAAGTTATAACTTTAAATCCTGTACCATGCCCAAGTACGGCCATAAATTTGGCTTGAGCAGAATTTCGTCCATACCATATAATAGCTATAAAAAAATAAAACTAAAATAATATGTTTATATAATTAATATATATATCAATACATATACATATGCTAATTTGAAGAAGATATTAATAACACAACCAAACAGAGGTTTCTTTGTACCCAATATACTATTCAACTAATATTATATTTTTAATCAGAACATATATATATACTCAAATTAAATTTATTTATAAAAACAAACAATATTATTTATGATCAAATTATAAAAGAAAACTACATAATGGTTTTTGAATGACAATAATTTTCTCTTACTGATTTGCTAGCTAGGAATCATTAAATTTCTAATGAAGGTTTTCTTTTCTTTCCAAACTATCAATCATATACATACATTTATTTATCTAACAATTTTTTATTTATTTTTTTGAAATAGAATGAAGAATGAGGTGAAACATCTGAACCTGGAGTCCTGCGCTTATTCAAAATCTGATGATGCTCGTTGATTCTGTTGGCCTCTTCAAAGAACTCCTCGTTCCTGCTTCAAAATCTCTTCTCCAGAATACCGTGATCCAATCTCGAATCCAAATCCTTAACCCCAAGACTCTTCCCCCAAGATATTACAACAAAAGAATGAAAATATACTTTTTGAAAATTTCAGAAGATTCAAAATGCATCCCTATTATTTTTCAACTTCTGTCTCCATAAACCTCCTGCTGAAAAACTTACAAAGTTCATAATTAAATCAAAGATATTCTCCATTTTCTTCCAAAAACTCACAAAAATCCACAATAAAAGAAATTAATTCTTTAAAAGCCAACTTTTTTTTAATCAGATCTGTATTCTTATTGTTCTCACAACTTTTTCATTCTTTTATTTGTTTTATTGTTTTAATTTCTATTTTTTTGCAACTTTACTTGCACAACACATTACTTATTTAATTTAAATAAATTATTCTAATAATTATCCTCCACCAGATAATTGATTAAAATAGTTAAAACACATTTAATATTTAATTATCATTTAATTGGAAATATATGACTTTCAAAAATAATTAAAATCATCTAAATATTTAAAAAGAATTTAAATCTAACATTAAAACAACAATTACTTCCATCATTAAAATCGAATACACCACAACATATAAAATCTCAACATCAATTAAATAATCATAACCTATAAGATACCACATTAATCAAAATATGACAACACACAAAACACAAGCCACAAATGACGATA
This sequence comes from Sequoia sempervirens, assembly GCA_007258455.2. Taxonomy (NCBI): domain Eukaryota; kingdom Viridiplantae; phylum Streptophyta; class Pinopsida; order Cupressales; family Cupressaceae; genus Sequoia; species Sequoia sempervirens. The sequence goes on along the minus strand of VDFB02000017.1, from coordinate 161,148,989 downwards.
GTTACAAAAATGAACAATACCAATCAAACGAGATGATCTGACATCATGGGACGGGAGGACTTCATCGTCACCTTTGTTTCAACATTTAACTGTTGGGTTATTGGTGCTCGCCTTGTCCTACCGAAGCAGGTGGAATTGAGACGTGTACCTGCAATACCTGCATACAGATGAAGCTGTGTACATGTGCATACATATATATATATAATCGGAGCATTAAATTAAAGCACTGCATTGTGAGAAGGAATCGCAACATAACAGGGCACTCACGAACGAGTGATGCTATGTTGTCCTTCATCACACCTATTCTAAGAATTATAATATAACCAATAAATCAACATTTCTAACTAACAATCATCTCATAACATATCTAATTAAATCATTGCATCATAATATAATTCTGAAAATCAACTAACATTACTAACCACAATGTCATATGAAATGATCATGTCTACTAATGGAATAATAGCATCATCAAAAGTCTAACTAACCAAATCACACAATAACTGTACCATCATAGTCACAAGTAGCAAACGAACGCATAGGAAAAATAATAAATCCAAACAGTAAGAGGAGGGGTATTACATCCTCCCCCTCATAAAATCGGCTTACTCCTGGAAGCCAGTAAACAAGAGGAAATAAGGTTCCCTAATACAGGGGGCATCCTCACACACCAAGACGGTGTACTAATTACCATTAGAAACTAGAATCAAGCTCACACATAAGAGTAACAAATAATAATACAAGTATTAGTAACATGGGGGTATTACATCCTCCCCCCCCAAGGATATGGCTTACTCTGGGAAGCCATTAAATAGATAAGAGTAAGCACACAACAACCACGCAGAGACCACGCCACAAACCACACACATAACTCCCATCACTAGAAACCACATCACACAATGACACAAGGGTTCATAGTGCATCCTTGATAGGAAGGATATCGGTGCATTGCGCACTACACCGAGGGTCCTATCCTTTCCCATCAGTTTCCTGCACCATTGCCCTGAGACCGGCTAATAGAAGAAACTTAGGTTCACAAAAAACACAACAGAAATAATCAAACTCTATACTCTAGGGACTAAACACAAGGTTACATAGTGAGCACACATAGTGCCCAGTGTATGAACCTATGCTCTGATACTAAGTTGTAACGCCCGTTGTGCAAACCCGAGAGAACACACACAATGCGAATAATCTTTTTTTAAAACAATTACATTAAACACGCAATAACATTAAACCATAACCACATAGCATATTTCATAGCATTAACACAACTAGTTCTTTGGGGCACGCGAGGTTACATCGCAACAACTAAAAAGAAATAAAAATAAAGATTACAACAATATTATTTATAATGATAACCAAGGATAAGGATACATCCAATAACCATGATGCGAGAACAATAAACATCGCATAATTACATCCATGTTAAATCTCTTAATAGAGTTACAAATGATCCTAACTATTACATCATTGTTTTAATAGTACATTACAATCTTCTGATAAATGAATTACATTGAATCTCCCAACATGGGAATTGATACAAGAACAAATGAAATCTGGACTACAACATGAATACTGGTACAACTCCAACCACGGAAATGCTGAGAAGACAAGACGCTGATGGGGAACCCAATGGGTGCGGAGCACGTTCCACCCAACCATGTGAATTACAAGTAACTCACCCCCCGTGCTCAGAGGTGATGAGGAAGAAAACCCGACCACGAATGTCAAACTGACTCAACAACAACATAGCACAAAACAAGTACAACTCAAGGCATACAATGAACAACCATCAACATTCACAAATCACATTACAAATTAAAACTATGAAACTCATCACAATTAATCAAAGCATCACTAATTATACAAGTAACTAAATGGTAATCATAAACCAAATTCATAAGAATCAGAAACAACATAACAATTACGATATCCAGGAGAACCGAAACAACATCCAAAATACATTTCCAAATAATTCTGAACAATAAAAAGAACATGATTCCATATAAGTCTAAAACAACAATTCAGTACACAAATTCCAGAGGCAACCAAAAATAAGGAAAACGGGTGTCAAGTGGAGAGGGTCATCGCATAGCTCTCATGGGATCCCCTAGCACTTCCTCCAACTGAGGCACCAGCACCCAACTATGGATTCCCTAGCCCTCGAAAACCACATAAAGATACAATATCCAGCGGCATCTACAAAATATAACATAAGCAACGAGAACAAGGGTGTCTAGTGGAGAGTGTCATCGCATAGCTCTCATAGGATCCCCTGGTACTTCCTCCAATTGAGGCGCCGACACCCATCTATGGATCTCCTAGCCCTTCCTCCTAACTGAGGCGTCGGCACCATAGGGTAGCTAATGTGGAGCCGATAATCTCTCATGAAGACGAGACTACGACTTTGCCGACCACGACCTACTTAGTCTATCACTAGTCTATGGTAGCCCTAATGCATAGATGAGGAATCCAGTTTTAATTATCTTGTATGTGCTACTACCCATCCCCCTAAATTCTATTTTTTAGGTTATCTCTTGTTTAACTACTCTTATGTGGGTTCCCCTGAGCACTTCCTCCATCCGAGGCACCAGCGCCCACGAAGAGCCACTCTACCTATGACCCCTAACATAAATCAAAACTAGGCAAGGGTTGTACTATCACGAACAAAACATATAACTCAAAACATAAACAATCGAGGCAAATCCATCTCACAATAGCTCATAATCAAAATGCCAATACCCACGTACAACCCTTCTAGAAGTAATTCTAATAGATTTCCAATTCCAAGAGCACAACCAAATGGAATAACAATCACAGATTAAAAGACACGCCTATGGAACTAGGGTTCTCAATAAATAACAACTGAATCGCAAATACACAAGGTTCCCACACCGCAAATGGAATAAAGGAAAACCATAATCAAAATGCACAAGAAAGACCGACAATCTAAAGGGTTTCACAAATTAACAACCACATAACCCACATTTCATCGAGACAACACTCCATTGTTCATCTATTACTTGCATTCAGTTACCACGATAAAGTTTTACCATAAATATTTTATAATGAAATGATTTTACCCTATTATTCAATTTTATTCAAAATAATCCATATCAAAACATTTAATTCATAAAACCAAAGAAGATCAATTATATATATTTATATATACATAAAAATAATACATTAATTTTATTTTAACAAAAATCACTAGTATTTTATTTTTATTCCCAATACACAAAATTATTGCTATAAAACTATATATATATATATATATATATATATATATATATATATATATATATATCTTTATATAAATATATATACAACACACACACACATATATATATATATATATTTATATAAATATATAACATCATATATTTTAAACCATTATATAAAAACACATATAAAAATATCCACAAGACAAGGATATATATCTATATACGAATTAAAAGATACATTAAAATTTAAGATCTAAATTAAATAAAGTACACACACAGCACTGCATAACATAGATAAATTAAAAAAAAAACAAACAAATTTCAATACCTTTCGGCCTGCGCAGGTACTGCGCACAACAGTCGATATGACTATTGCGCACATCAGTGACATTGACTGCTGTGCGCAGTTCTTTAGACTGCACAGGGTGCTGGGGTACGACCTAGTACCGTCCCCCATGCATATTAAAATAAACAAAACAAAACTTTATTTTATTATTGTTTTTTTAATCTTTTTTTTATTTAATAATTCAAAATGCGAAAATTTATTTTCGCGATCTCCATTTAATTAATTATTTTATTTTATTTTAATTTTTATAATTTATAACTTCAAATCCTGTACCGTGCACAAGTACGGCCGTAAATTTGGCCTAGCAGAATTTCGTCCTTACCATATAATAGCTATAAAAAAATAAAACTAAAATAATATGTTTATACAATTAATATATATATCAATACATATACATATGCTAATTTGAAGAATACATTAATAACACAACCAAACAGAGGTTTCTTTGTACCCAATATACTATTCAACTAATATTATATTTTTAATCAGAACATATATATATACTCAAATTAAATTTATTTATAAAAACAAACAATATTATTTATGATCAAATTATAAAAGAAAACTACATAATGGTTTTTGAATGACAATAATTTTCTCTTACTGATTTGCTAGCTAGGAATCATTAAATTTCTAATGAAGGTTTTCTTTTCTTTCCAAACTATCAATCATATACATACATTTATTTATCTAATAATTTTTTTTATTTTTTTTTGAAATAGAATGAAGAATGAGGTGAAACATCTGAACCTGGAGTCCTGCGCTTATTCAAAATCTGATGATGCTCGTTGATTCTGTTGGCCTCTTTGAAGAACTCCTCGTTCCTACTTCGAAATCTCTTCTCCAGAATACCGTGCTCCAATCTCGAATCCAAATCCTTAACCCCAAGACTCTTCCCCCAAGATATTACAACAAAAGAATGAAAATCTACTTTTTGAAAATTTCAGAAGATTCAAAATGCATCCCTATTATTTTTCAACTTTTGTCTCCATAAACCTCCCCCTGAAAAACTTACAAAGTTCATAATTAAATCAAAGATATTCTCCATTTTCTTCCAAAAACTCACAAAAATCCACAATAAAAGAAATTAATTCTTTAAAAGCCAACTTTTTTTTAATCAGATCTGTATTATTATTGTTCTCACAACTTTTTCATTCTTTTATTTGTTTTATTGTTTTAATTTCTATGTTTTTGCAACTTTACTTGCACAACACATTACTTATTTAATTTAAATAAATTATTCTAATAATTATCCTCCACCAGATAATTGATTAAAATAGTTAAAACACATTTAATATTTAATTATCATTTAATTGGAAATATATGACTTTCAAAAATAATTAAAATCATCTAAATATTTAAAAAGAATTTAAATCTAACATTAAAACAACAATTACTTCCATCATTAAAATCGAATACACCACAACATATAAAATATCAACATCAATTAAATAATCATAACCTATAAAATACCACATTAATCAAAATACGACAACACACAAAACATAAGCCACAAATGACGAAAATTACAAAAATGAACAATACCAATCAAACGAGACGATTTGACATCATGGGACAGGAGGAATTCATCGGCACCTCTGTTTCAACATTTAACCGTTGGGTTATTGGTGCTCGCCCTGTCCTACCGAAGCAGGTGGAATCGAGACTTGTACCTACAATACCTGCATACAGATGAAGTTGTGTACATGTGCATACATATATATATAAAATCGGAGCATTAAATTAAAGCACTGCATTGTGAGAAGGAATCGCAACATAACAGGGCACTCGCGAACGAGTGATGCTATGTTGTCCTTCATCACACCTATTCTAAGAATTATAATATAACCAATAAATCAACATTTCTAACTAAAAATCATCTCATAACATATCTAATTAAATCACTGCATCATAATATAATTATGAAAATCAACTAACATTACTAACCACAATGTCATATGAAATGATCATGTCTACTAATGGAATAACAACATCATCAAAAGTCTAACTAACCAAATCACACAATAACAGTACCATCATAGTCACAAGTAGCAAACGAATGCATAGGAAAAATAATAAATCCAAATAGTAAGAGGGGTATTACAATTTACACTATTTGAGAACATGTCAATTTTATAGATAGGGTTACTTTGGAACAAAACCTTCAAAATTTGACTGCTACTATTGCAATTAGACCTAATTAGGCTTATTCCACTAGGTCACAACGGGGATTTTAAACTCCAAGCCTCAGTTCTTCAAACCAACACCTCAAAATAATCTTATATGGTCTACTTCAACACTCCCAACCCCTTCAAACAACTTCTCACGAGATTTACACTAAACTCTAAGTCCTATGTAGTTCTAGTGCCTAATTAATGTAGAAATTAGACAAGGGTATCCATCTTGCACATGCTAATCACCCACCCCTACTCCTGAAACTTTATGAAAAAAAAATACAACCTACCTAAATCCATTCCAATTATTTTGAAGCTCTTTCACTAGTGGAATGGAGAGAAACTCATTTTATTAGCCCCAAACCAACCCTAAACTAGGGTTACAAACAAATTTTAGGGAAAATTCTCTAACTTGCTCAAAATTTGATGAAATCAGATGAAACACAATGAAAATGAACAAGGATTCAAAGCACCATTAAATATAATCAATTTTTATTCATTCACAGGTCGTACGGAGCCACACTGACTGGTTTAGTAGCAAATTAAGTCTCCAAAACATAGATAACACAACACTTGTTATTCTAAATTCAAATTTACAACTTTTGAACCTTGAACCAATGTTCCCAAATATTTTTAAAGATATGCCAACATAATTTCAAATCCCAATGGTTCAACTTCTTAAACTGCAAGAAATGCAAAAGTTATTGTAGACACATAAAAATGGTCTCAACTTGCAAACCATACTTTCTGTGATGACCATGCTTCTCCCTCACATAATTCAATTATTTAATCACATCCTAATGTCATAATTATTCCTTCATGATTATTTAAATAAATAAATTACATTTATTTATTTAAATACGTTACTAATTAGTTCTTGTTCCCTCTAATAATTAAATAAACTTTTGATTACAAACATTACTATTTTTCCTTCAATTAAATAAATTTATTTATTTAAACCACTTTCCATCACACCAAATAAATAATTAAAACAATTATTTATTGTCTTTTTTCTCATTACCTATTCATCATGGTGGCTGAGGTTTTGGGAAGGAATTTTCTTTCCTTACTCAATTTATGAAAAATTCAAGGGATTAGAGTTGCCTCCACCATTCCTCCCTGAATTCTCCAATAGTTTGACGATACATTTCTTTTTGGAATGTCCTCTGTGATTGAAGCCAGAGAATGGAAATGCTTCCTAGAGGATTATGCTTGTGCTTCTGGCCAATGTATAAATTATAACAAAAGCAGTGTCTATTTCTTCAACATGAGAGCTGATCTCCAAGCTAATATTTTAGCCATCTTGGGTTGCCTTAGTGCTTCTCTTCCCAGTATCTACCTGGGCATGTTGCTTACTGTTAAGGAGGTGTCACACAAATTTTGGAATGGTATTCTGGAGAGAATACAAAAGAAACTTGCTGGTTGAAAAGGCCAACTTCTTAGTAATGCTAGTAAACTCCAACTTCTTAAGGCCTCCCTTTAAGGAATTCTGGTCTACTTTCTCTCTCTCTTTAGGATTTCAGGCTCCATGGCTGAAAATTTGGAAAGAATTAAAAGATCTTTTCTTTGGACAAGAATGGAGGAAAAGAAAAGACTAGCCCTGGTGAATTGCGACACTGTCTCTCACCCCAAATGTCAAGGGGGACTGGGGATCAGGAAGATTACTAATTTCAACAAAGCCCTTATTGCCAAGATTGGCTGGAGTTTGGTACAGGAAAGGGCAGAATGGTGTAATATAATGAAGGCTAAGTACCTTAATTAGAGAATTTTTTTTAGAGCTTTGGACCTGATTGATCTCCCTCTGGGCTCTAAGATTTGGAACAATATCCTTAAGAGTAGATCCCTCTTGAAGGAAGGGGTCAAATGGAAAATTGGTAATGGGAGATCTATTAGGTTATGGGAGGACAACTGGATTGGGAGCAGACCCCTTGCTGATAGTCACTTTAATATATTAAGAGAACACGCTAAATATCTCATTGGTTCTTACATTTCTGATTATACCTCACCCAAAGCTAGATGGAAAACTTTAAAGTTGTCTTTCTTACATTGGCCTAACCTTTTACCAAAGGTTATGGAGCTTCAATAGCTTTTGAAAATGGGCAGACTCCCTCTATTTCCCAAGGAGGACAAAATTTTATGGTCAAAGAATCACACTGGGGAGTTCACTGTTAAGTCTGCTTATCTGTTGCTTCTCACATTTGGTGGTGACGTGCAGTGCTAGAGGAAGGTGTTGATTCATCAGCTCATCCCTAAAATAAACTTCTTCTCGTGAACCTCCATCAGTGGGAAAATTTCAACTATTGATAACCTTGTCAAGAGGGGCTTTCAATTCCCTAATTGGTGTACTCTTTGCACAAGGGAAGAAGAAACCATCCCCCATATTTTTATTCACTACCAGTTTGCTACCCTGGTCTAGTAGAATGTTTTACAAAGATTGAACATCTCCTGGGTTTTTAATAGAGATATCCATCAATTCATCTTAAATTGGAAATTCCCCTCTAATCATCCGTTAATTAAACCGTTCTAGCAGCTTATTCCACCCCACATCTGTTGGTGCCTGTGGAAAGAAAGGAATAACAAGATTTTCAAAGAAAAGGAAAAAAATGTGGAGGGTCTGCTAATAATCCTTAATAAGATTCTCTTGGATAATATCTCAACATGTAAATGGAAGATGCCTACTAATCCCCTGACTGCTTGGGATATAAATATTGCTACCACCTAGAATTTACCCAATGAGGTCTTGAGATTTGACAACTCCAAATAAATCATAAGGAAGCATACTAGATGGAGAAACCCTAAACCACCCTGGGTTAAGCTTAACTTTGATGGGATAGCTAGGGGAGGGATGTCAGCTATTGGAGGTATAATCAAGGATCATTCTGGCAGCTTGGTTGTTGCCTATGCGAGGAAATTGAGCAATCATACTAGTAACCAGGTTGAAGGCATGGCTCTCCTCTAGGGTCTTAAGATTGTGTTGTCACTTGGTGTCAAGAATTTGGAAATCAAAGGCGACTCAGTGCTAATTGTGGAAGCCACTAAAGGGAAGATGAATGTGGGATGGTCCCTAAGATGTATTCTGGAGGACATTTTCCCTCTCCTAAATTCTCTTCATGACTTTTCTATCCAGCATGTCTTCAAAGAAGGGAATGTGACTGCTGACAGCTTGGTGGTGGTGGGTCTTGATATTGAAAGGCCTAGGTGTTGGAAAAATGAGGTTTATTTTCCCCCCTTGGCTCTGGTGTGTTTAAAGGAAGATCTCAAACATCTAAATGTTGAGTCCTAGATGGTGCTTACTTATTTTAGTCAGGCTTCTTCTAACTTTGGTTGGAATTTTTGGTGGGAGATGGCTTTTGAATAATTGGCCATTATGTGAGGTGATGGGTTTCATATGTTTGCCTGATGTCTTGTACGACCTCTTTTGGGCTGGTGATATGGTGAATCTTTCTATCCTCACTAATCGATGGAGTCATCAATTTTTGAACCCCCTAAATTTTTGTGTTCAATTTTTTAAGCTTGCGGATTTCATGAGATTTTTTGTGATGGCTAAGTACTACGCTGATATCATTACCTTACATGTTGTGGTCAATTCACACGAGGGAGCTACTGCCCTTGTGTGGGTTATGAGAAGTAACATTTATTGCCTCTATTTTTTACTCTTCTGGTCACTTTTTTCTGGCCTTTTCCCTTTCGATGCTTCTAGAATTGACTACCAACTCTTCTGCCTTGGTTCCCCCTTTTCTGGTCATCGTTGTCTTTGGTGTGCACTCTATGGGTGGGGAAAAAGTACGTGTGGAGCCAGACAAGTGTGACGAGTGGAAGACGGATGCCACTATTTGGCACATGTATAAAAGGGCAGAATTGCACAGTATAGAAGGCCATGACTAGTCAAGATGAGGGCTTGTCTCATAATTTTTTCACCTCATGGAATGAGGGTAGGGTCACCATTGGTGTAATTTCCTTTGAATTTTCCAAAGAGGTTATTGCTAGAGTTACTGGGCTCCTAAATAGTGGCCGAACTTGGAAGAAAACTATGAAAGTACTAGATCAGGTTAGTCTGAATCAATTTTTTTGTAGTGATGAGAAACTTGTTAAGTCGCCGGGTGGCTTTGACCGCGAGGTGCTGCTGGAGCCATGGGATAAAGTTTGTTTGGTGATTATGAAATATTTCACGTTGGAAGGAAGGTATGGGGTCTACTATTATTACCACTTTAATTTCCTCAACCACCTTAGGAATCATCTACATATTTCTATTCCTTTCTTCCTATATCATGCTCTTGATAGCACTTTTGTAGAGTTTAATGAAGCCTCTATTTCTGGAAAGAATTATACTATCCTTCACCAGGGCCTTATGTCTAGGCTCTATCATTTCCATATGGTGCTTTTCCATGCTCAGCCTATCACTGTGCAAGAAGTCTCGTCTCTCCCTACTCTTGATGAAACCCCGATTTCCTCTACTCCCCCCTCTGCTAGTATTTTGGACACGTCGTTCTCAAGTAAGAAGAAATACCTCAAGAATCCTACCTTGAAAGCCCATCCCCATGCACTTCCCTTGGTACAGGCCTGGGGGATATGGGTAAGGAAAGAAAGCGGCTTCCCTCTACCCTGGGACCTAAGGCTAAAGCCTCTTAGAAAACTAAATTTTTCCATCAAATTGATTCTAATATCAAGATTACTAAAGAATCTAACAACCCCCATCAATCCCATACATTGGTTCTTATATAGGACAAGGTGGGAAGTCTTAAGGAAGCCTCTGATTTGGATAAGGATCTTGAGAGTGACAGTGAAAGTCACGAGGAAATGCTGGTGGGTGGGGAAGGCCAGTCGGTGTTGGTGAATAGCACATCCCATGTGTCAGAAATTTTGAAGAAGGGCCCTTCTGGTGACAATGTGCTGGAAATTACCCCCCGGTCCTCTAATGTGGTTAAAGGAAAATCCCCCTTGCAGGAAGATCACAAGGAAAAAGTTGGCAAGCTGAAGGGGAGATTGGAGAGGTTGGAAAAGAAGGTCAAGGAGGTGTCTCAATTTTCCCTAAGGGTCATGCACAAGTCAGCCACCAGTCTTTGCTTACTGTAGAAGGACAAGTCTATGGATGGTGCTGAAGATGATGCTTGTTTCAAGGAACTGCTCAATTTCCTCACGATAGATTGGGCGACAGCTATTCAAGATATGCTTGGAAGGAAGGAAACGAATTAGGCCACTAGGCTTGTTTGTTATTGTTTATTTCTATGTCTAGTTTTTTGTTTTTACTACTGAAATTGATGGACCCCTGGTGGTCTTTGGACTTATTTGGCTGGTTTTATGCTTGCATGAAGAACTTTTTTATCCTATGATTACTGTTACTTTTTGTTTTTTGATGTTGTGTTGTGGGTGATGGCTTTCTCTCTACTATCACTATGTTGTTAATGTGCTTTCGATGGATGGCCTTTGTTGCCTTGTACTTATGGGTCAACACCCTTGTTTTGCTACTTTTTATTTCAAAAGCATTCCTCCATAAATTAAATAATTTATATTATGCCAACTACCTATTTTTCTCCACCATTGATTTGATTATCTTCAATCGAATCTCAGCCCTTCATTTCAATGCTTGCCCTAACTTTGAGCTAATGTTTCCCTAAACCTAATCCTCCTTATGACATTGATTCTTGGCCTTTGATCTTAGGGCTTCACCAAATTTTAATCCTGACAATCCATTCTAAATTTGGAATTCTTTAAAAGGCCCTCTTTCAAGTCATTTCAAATGACACACAACAAGAGTTATACACAACATTCTTGAGAGCTTTTGAGTACTTGAGCATACACATTACTTCAATATTTTTCTTGTGTTTTGCATAGGTTATAGTTGCACTTTAATTTTAAGGGAAATTATACAAGTTTTCAACAAGATGGAGAAGGCCAATGGAGGTCAACCAATGATGTCTTGAAGACTAGCATCAAGCAAACATGGGCCACTAACAACTCCATCTTCTTTTCACCAATGCCATTTGAGGGCTTGTTGTAGCTTGTGGAACAAGCATAGCGCATTCATTAGTTCGGCACCAGGATTTTTTTTCTTTTTTAAATGCTTCAACTTTCTCACAAAATCTCCACAATATCTTGTGATCTGGCATCTAGGCGACTGTCAACATGCAACTCTATCACCTTCTCATAAAAGCCTTGTATGTAAAGGATCAGTCGCGGCTGGCAGTTGTTGAACACACAAAATGCATTCATTAATCAGATTCTTCATTTAACATTTTGGCTTTCGAGAGATTGAATAATTAAATGTGATTGATGTTTTTGCTTTTGCAGTGCTGGCTGATGTTTTTACTTTCATAGTTAGATTTACATTATATTTTGTTTGATAATTTTTGTTTTAATCTTTAGGTTAATTTGTTAACTTAGATTACTTTTCTTAGTTTTTAGATTTTATTAAATTTTATTTTGTTTCATTTAGATTACATTGTTTTTAGCTTTTTATATTTTTATATATTTTTAGATTACCTTTAATTTATTAACTTTAGATTAACTTTTAGTAATTTAATAAATTTATATTAGATTTACTTTTAGTAATTTAATTTAGTAATTGAGATTACATTTAACTTTAGTCATTTAATTTAGTAATTTTTTTCAATCTTAGTTTTTAATAATTTCGTTAGATTAGATTATTTTTAACTTTCTTTTTTTTAGATTTTTTTTTATTAAGTAATTTCGTAAATTTAGATGTAAATTTAATTTCAGAATTTAATGTAGTAACTTTAGATGAGATTCACTTTTAGTAATTTAATTTAGTAATTGAGATTACATTTAACTTGAGTCATTTAATTTAGTAATTTTTTTCAATCTTAGTTTTTAATAATTTTGTTAGATTAGATTATTTTTAACTTTCTATTTTTTTTAGATTTTTTTTATTAACTAATTTCGTAAATTTAGATGTAAATTTAATTTCAGAATTTAATGTAGTAACTTTAAATGAGATTTACTTTTAGTAATTTAATTTGGTTATTTTCTATTAGATTATTTTTTAGTAATTTAATTTAGTACTTTAGATTACATTTCACTTGTAAATTTAATTTAGGAATTTAATGTAGTAACTTTAGACAAGATTTACTTTTAGTAATTTAATTTAGTTATTTCTTATTATATTTTCTTTAGTAATTTAATTTTGTACTTTAGATTACATTTCACTTTAGTAATTTTGTTAAGTTTGATTAAATCTTAGTTTTTACTAATTTAGTTCAATTAGATTATTTTTAGTTCTTTTTTATATTAATTAATTTCACAAATTTAGATGAAAATTTATATTAGATTTAATTTAGTAATTTAGATTAGCTTTAATTTAGTAATTTCATAAATTTAGATTAGATTTAATTTTACTAATTTAATTTAGTAATTTTGTTAACTGAAATTAATTCTTGGTTTTAATTAATTTAGATTAAATATTAGTTTTTGTTGGTTAGATTAATTAATTTGGATTAGATTTTTTATTTATTTAGAATTTTTAGAATTTTAGATTAGATTAATTTTTGATCCGCATTAAATTTATTTTTATTTTGAGACTAGATTAATTGTGTTTGTTTTTATTAGCTAGATTAATAAAAAAAATCTTGCTAGATTAATTTAGATTTTTGTGACTAATTTTGACTTTTTTGTAGGTTGAAATGCCCACAATTCAAGATTTGCAATGTCCACTTTAGCTTGCCAAAGATTGGAGACTCAAAACTAATAATCATGTTTTTGCAGGGCTCTTGCTTCAGTTTTGCTTTATCTTGAGTATTTTTTTTCACATAGAAGGATTAGGGGGCCTAAAAAGAACTTGTGTGCTTGAGTTGGCATCATAAGCTTAGATTAAAATACAAATATTGTTTGATGTGTTTGTGATAGAACAAGGGTTGGATTGAGAAACCACAATCTCAATGCTTGAGTCCTTGTCTTGAGAACTCCTTATGGTGCTAGTTCATTCACCCTACAACCTATAGGTCCTCTGCTCTTGAGGAACCCCTGGTACATCAGCCAACCCTGCTATCAAGTTTTTGAAACATTCACCAAGCCTATCTTGCTTCCCTTCTTCTCATTCACTACCTAGCCCTTAATCACCCTAAGGACTAACCATGCTCAATACGTTTCCTAACATTGTTACAGGGGTATGTATTATCTTGAATGGTTTATTTAAATTCAAAGTGGTCTAGATATGCTCCCTTTCCAAGCTCAAAGTCCCATCCTTCCATCGCTTTCCTTAAACCCTAGTTTAGGGTTTGGAGAAGATACAAGAATTAGGTCTCTTGAAACAAAACAAATGGTCAATACCCTTCCCTGCTAAATGAACACCTAATCCACCAAGAAGGACCCCTCGCTCACTTTTAGAGCACTACAAAATTTCAATGGTTTTAGCACTTCTCTGCCTATACACAAGAATATTCCAGGTTTTGGAAAATTTGAGATTTTTAAAGCCTTTTCTTAGATGCACAAGATTCTAACCTCTTTCTTTCACCACCAAATGAAATGATAATGAATCCTGCCACTTGCCAGAGCTTTGTATGGTCTCATGCAACCACTGTACACACTTCTTTGCTGGAGATGCAGCACCCCTGTAACATGGAAACAGTCTTTGCACAATCTTTCCCTAACCGGGTTTGATGAAACTCGCCTAGGAAAAGCTACCTAGCATGCTAACAACACTCATAAAGAATTCTTTATTTACACTATGTATAGGTATGGAGACTAACCTAGCTTCCTCTGCTCCCATACTTCCAGGTACAGGTAGGAAACCAGTTAAATCTCCATTTTTCTAGTTTACACCAGTCCAAAATAGCAATACACAAATAACTCTGTATTTACAAAAAGAAAAGAAAACGATGGAATTTCCAACTATAGAATCAGAAAAAAGACTAAAAAATACCTTGCTATGTGTTATTTCATAGAGTAAAATTTTCTATTTCATTCAAAAGTTTGCTCTATCAAACACAAAAAACAAGAAAAGAGTCTTTTTTCATAAAAATCACTGTTCTTTTCTTATTTTTTCAAAAACTGCCAACTCCAAAAGACCTTCCATACACTCAAAATGTCGGGCTCTTTCTTTCCAACCCAAAAAAGAACAGTTATGTTTAACATTTCGAGCTGAAAAGTGGCCAAATAACACGAGTTTGAAAACACACTGTGTTTTTGAATTTCAGCCAAAACTTAAGGAAACGCCTACAAACAAGTTCCCAATTTATTTTGAAGTTTAGATAAGCTATAAAAAGCTACCCTTACACATCATAAAATGAATTAGGACCTTGCACAACAAAAATGAAATGATTTAAAATCAAAACATCAAAATATGCTTGTTTTTAAGGTAGGTGCTCCTGCACCATTCTCCCCTTCTTAGCACAAAGATGAAGAACTGGAAGGTGGTATTAGTTTCATGTCAATTCCAAGCTTCTTGAATTGATCCTCTTGTACCCATGTAGCCTCTGAGTCAGGTTTTCTCTTCCACTTGATAAGGTGCTCCATGTATACCTTATTCCTTGTTGCTTTCTTCACCCTGGACTCCAAGACCTTCTCTGCCTGAGCTTTCTCTTGACTTGGAAGGGGTATATTACTGATATATTGAAAGATTTCCTGACTATTCTGAAAGTCATCATTGACTGTACCCTTGTACCTGATCAAATCAGCAATGTTGAAGACTGGAGATATACCCAAATCCGATGGAAGTTCCACCTTGTATGCATTCTTTCCATACTTAGCTATCACCTTGCATGGTCCTACCTATTTCATTTGCAACTTGGTGGACATCCCCTTCTGAAATATGGATTTTTTGAGGTGAACCATCACATAATCACCCACTTGAAACTGTACATCTCTCCATGACTCATCCACTTTATCCTTCAACTTTTGTGTTGCTGTTGTAATTGTCTTCTTAACCTGCTCATGAATCTCCTTCATGGTTTGCGTGAAGTCTTCTGCATGTCAAATCCTATTCTCCATTGTTCTAAGGTCTACGAGCTCACAAATTCCCCTTGGGTGCATCCCATATAGAACTTCAAATGGGCTTTTTCCTGTAGTTCTGTTCACACTATCATTGTATGCATATTCCACTTGGGAAATCACCATATCCCAGATCTGTCCATATTCGTTTGTCAAGCACCTCAATAGGTTACCTAACACTCTGTTAACCATCTCGGTTTGACCATCGGTCTGAGGATGGTAAGCTGATCCAAATGAAAAATTAGTTCCCAATCTACTCCATAATGTTTTCCAAAAATGACTCATGAATTTCACATCCCTATCAGAAACAATACTCAATGGCAATCCATGAATTCTCACAACTTCCCTGAAAAAGAGATGGGCAATATAGCTTGCATCATGTGTAGTCTTGCAAGGAATAAAGTGACTCATCTTGCTAAATCTGTCCACAACTACAAGAACATTGTCAAAACCAGATTTAGTCTTGGGAAGACCCACCACAAAATCCATGCTCACACACTCCCATGGTCTGTTCGGAATAGGCAAGGGTTGATATAACCCAGCATTGCTAGCTCCCCCTTTGGCTTTCATGCAAACAACACACTATTCAACATACTTTCTAACATCTCGTGCTAACTTAGGCCAATAATAAAACCTTTGTACCAGCTCTAAAGTTTTATTGATTCCAAAGTGTCCACTAAGACTGCCATTGTGTTTTTCTTGGATTAGATTTTCCCTCATTGATCCTCTTGGGACACATAACAGATTTCCCTTGAATAACAACCCATTTTTCAATGTATACTCAGCATATTGACTATGAAAATGATTTGCAAAGTCTGAACATACCTTGTAGGCTTCGGAAAAGTCTTCGTCATCACCATAGAGATCCTTAAAACTTTCCAATCCTATGCTTTTCAGCTGTATCTCTTGGACTGTCAACATCCTCCTGCTTAATGCATCTACCACTTTGTTTTGCTATCCCTTCTTGTGCTTAATGGTAAATGTGAAAGCTTGAATGTACTCCATCCATTTCAGGTGTCTATTGCTTAACTTCTCTTGGGTATTGATGTAACTGAGTGCCTAGTTATCCATGAAAACCACAAACTCTTTGGGCAGTAAATAATGCCTCCATTTCCTAAGGGACTACACTAAAGCATAAAGTTCTAGATCATAGGTGGAGTATTTTTGCTTAGCTTCATTAATTTTTTCACTAAAGAAGGCTACAGGCCTACCTTCTTGACTAAGGACTCCTACTACTACTCCACTTGCATCACACTCAACTGTAAACAATTTATCAAAACTAGGCAATAACAAGATAGGTTGTGTTGCCACTTCTTTTTTCAACTTTTCAAACCATTTATCAGCCTCTAAAGTCCACTTAAACTTTGTTTTCTGACCACCCTTGATTGTATCTAACACTGGTGCACATATACCACTAAATTCTTTATAAACTTCCTATAGAACTGAGCCAAACCATGAAAACTTCTTACCTCAGTTGTTGTGGTTGGTGTAGGCCAGTTTAGGATAGCTTCCACCTTACTTGGATCCATCTTTATCATTCCTTGGGATACCACAAAGCCTAGATACACAAGCTCTTGTTTGAAGAACTCACACTTTTCAAGGTTGATTACCAATTGTTCTTCTTGCAACCTTTTGAGTACCATCTCTACATGCTTCAAATGTTCTTCTGCTGTCTTACTAAAAATTAGTATGTCATCCAAGTAAACTACCACAAAAATCCCTGTGAAATCTTTAAGCACCTCATTCATTAGTCTCATGAATGTGCTAGGGGAATTTGAGAGTCCAAATGGCATCACTTTCTACTCATGCAAACCATTATTTATCTTAAAAGTTGTCTTCCATTCATCACCCTCCTTAATTCTGATTTGGTGATAACCGCTCTTAAGATCTAGCTTAGTGTAAAATTTTGCACCTCCAAGGCAATCCAATAAATCTTCAATCCTAGGTATTGGAAATCTATACCTAATTGTGATTCTATTTATTGCTCTAGAATCAGTACAAAGTCTCCATTTACCTCCTTTTTTTGTTGCCAAAACAACTGGGACTGCACATGGACTAATACTCTTTTGAATCAGACCTTGATTCAGCAACTCTTCCACTTGTCTTGCCACCTCTTGGTTCTGCTCAGGGGTCAGTTTGTATGCTGCTTTGTTAGGAAATGAGGCTCCAGGTATAAAGTCAATTTGATGACTTATTGCTCTCTTGGGTGGTAGAGTGGATGGTGTTCCATCACTCACAATGCTCTTGTATTTTTCTAGCAGCCTTTGAACTGTTTCAGGTATGACTATCTTCTCAGCCTTTTCTTCCTCTTTAGATTGCATTAGGACCACATAACCTTCATTCCATTGGTGTATAACCTTGATGAACTCTTTGCCACTGCTCAACATAATGTTTGGAACCTTGGACTGCCCCTCATCTTCCTCAACCAATGATTGCAACTTGAAGGTTTTTCCATCCTTTGTGAATTCTATGGTATTCTCCTTCCCATGATATACAACACCTCTATCATATTGCCATGGCCTGCCAAGAAGAAGATGGAATGCATCCATGGGTAGCACATCACAAATCAGCTTGTCTTTGTAGCCTCCTATTGAAAATTCCACTGTAACCTACTCATTCACTAAGACACTCTGCCCTTTGTTCAACCATGTGACTTTGTAGGGATTGGCATGAGGTACCTTCTACAATTTTAACTTATTTACTGCCTCCTTAGAGATTATATTGTCCATAGAACTAGAATCTACTATAACCTTGCATACCTTTCCCAATATTTTGCACCTTGCTCTAAACAAAGCTCTCCTTTGCTTGGGTTCTTCCTTGACCGGTTGTCTGATCAAAACCCTGTTGAACATCAAATTTTCACCTACTTCTAACTCTATATGACTGATCTCGGGTGTCTTTACACTCACGGTGTCCTCTTGTGCAAAATCTACTCTTTTCTCATTGCTAGATGAAGCTTTCTCCGGGCATCTATAAGCTGGATGGCCTAGTTGATTGCAGTTATAACACTTCATGGTGGCAAAGTAAGAGTTACCTCTGCCTACTCCTCTACCTCTGTTTGAACCCCCTTGAGGTCCTCTTCCTCTATTAAATCCTCCTCTTGATGAGGTTTCACCTCCATGCTCAGTAAGCTTGGATTCTCCTTGGTTTTTTTGTTCACCACCTCTTCCTTGGTAACCTCCACGCTGTCCTCTTTGATCTCTGCCTTTTCCTCTACCCTTAGAGGACTGATCATGCTTCCTTTTGTTCCTCTCTTCAATCTTGATAGCAAGCTGATAACATTGGTGGACTGTCTTGGGGCTGAGCAAAGCCATCTCTTCCTGTATATTCCACTTCAATCCATTGAGGTATCTAGCCACTTTCAGGCTCTCATCTTCTGCCACATTTGATCTCAAGCAAAGCTTTTGAAACTCTTCCATGTAGGTTTTTACATCTTGGTCTTTTTGTCTTGAACTCTGCCTCTTCTTGTGGAGCTAAATTTCATAATCATCTGGCATATGGGCTTCTTTCACTTTAGCAACCATTCCTTTCTAGGTTGATATAGGCTGCTTGCCTTGTTTCTCCCTTTCAGTTTGAATAAACTTCCACCAAGTTAACGTTGATCCTCTCAACCTTGATTTTGCAACCTTCACCTTCTGTGCTTCTGTAACTCCATCACATTCGAAGTTATTCTCCATTCCATCTATCTAGTCCAAGACCAGATCGGGATCCATCTTTCCATGGAATAGGGGTACACCCTCAAGTCCTTTCCCACTTAGGGCTTTTAATGCCTTCAAGAAAGGCTCCTCCTCCAAGACAGGGTTAGGTTCAGGGACTTTGTCCTCCTCTACAATCTCTTCTTTTGGCACTTTTCCTTCCAGTTTCACCTTGTTCAATGTTGCTTCAAGCTATTCTATTCTTTCCTTTAGAGATTTGTTATCCTCTTCTTGCTCTTCAACCATCTTTGGCAGTTCACTTGACTCAACTTCCTCTGACATATAAGCTACTACTTCCCAAATCTTTCACTGCTCTGATACCAATCTGATAGAACAAGGGTTGGATTGAGAAAACACAATCTCAATGCTTGAGTCCTTGTCTTGAGAACTCCTTACGGTGCTAGTTCATTCACCCTACAACCTATAGGTCCTCTACTCTTGAGGAACCCCTAGTACATCAGCCAACCCTACTATCAAGTTTTTGAAACATTCACCAAGCCTATCTTGCTACCCTTCTTCTCATTCATTACCTAGCCCTTAATCACCCTAAGGACTAACCATGCTCAATACATTTCCTAACACTGTTACAAGGGTATGTATTATCTTGAATGGTTTATTTAACTTCAAAATGGTCTATATATGCTCCCTTTCCAAGCTCAAAGTCCCATCCTTCCATCGCTTTCCTTAAACCCTAGTTTAGGGCTTGGAGAAGATACAAGAATTAGGTCTCTTGAAACAAAACAAATGGTCAATACCCTTCCCTACTAAATGAACACCTAATCCACCAAGAAGCACCCCTCACTCACTTTTAGAGCACTACAAAATTTCAATGGTTTCAGCAATTCTCTGCTTGTACACAAGAATATTCCAGGTTTTGGAAAATTTGAGATTTTTAAAGCCTTTTCTTAGATGCACAAGATTCTGACCTCTTTCTTTCACCACCAAATGAAATGATAATGAATCCTGCCACTTTTCAGAGCTTTGTATGGTCTCATGCAACCACTGTACACACTTCTTTGCTAGAGATGCAACACTCCTGTAACATGGAAACAGTCTTTGCACAATCTTTCCCTAACCGGGTTTGATGAAACTTGCCTAGGAAAAGCTACCTAGCATGCTAACAACACTCATAAAGCATTCTTTATTTACACTATGTACAGTTATGGAGACTAACCTAGCTTCCTCTACTCCCATACTTCCAGGTACGGGCAGGAAACTAGTTAAATCTCCATTTTTCTGGTTTTCACCAGTCCAAAACAGCAATACACAAATAACTTTGTATTTACAAAAAGAAAAGCAAACGATGGAATTTCCAACTATAGAATCAGAAAAAATACTGCAAAATACCTTGCTACATGTTATTCCATACAGCAAATTTTTTTATTTCATTCAAAAGTCTGCTGTATCAAACGCAAAAAACCAGAAAATAGTCTTTTTTCATAAAAATCACAGTTCTTTTCTTATTTTTCACAAACTGCCAACTCCAAAAGACCTTCCATACACTCAAAATATTTGGCTCTTTCTTTCCAACCTAAAAAATAATAGTTAGGTTTAACATTTCGAGCTCAAAAGTGGCCAAATAACACGTGTTTGAAAACACACCATGGTTTTGAATTTCAGCCAAAACTTAAGGAAACGCCTACAAACAAGTTCTAAATTTATTTTTAATTTTAGATAAGCTCTAAAAAGGTCCCCTTACACATCCTAAAAGGAATTAGGACCTTGCACAACAAAAAGGAAATGATTTAAAATCAAAACATCAAAATATGCTTATTTTTAAGGTAGGTGCTCCTGCACCAGTTTGCCTCACACTTCAATTTGGATATTAAAATGAACAAATTATTTCAACTTGTGTAGCCCTTGATTCAATAATAGGAGTATCCTCTCCCCTTGCACACTTGTGTGATCTTGGGTACAAGAGAAACTATTATTGACTCTAGGAAATTGGGCCTTCTTTGGTGGGAAAAATTACTGACCCCAAGGTGACTCAGACTATCAACAAACCTCTTTGGAATAGCTACCCCCGACCAGTATATAAATGTGAATCCTAATGGAAATCCTAGGATTATGAGTGTGCATGTGTCATATGGACAAAGTAATACTCCGATAAATCCTATTGAGCATAACCTCTTCAAGCCAAAGTGCCACCTAATTAGTGATTAATCTCTTGCCCCATGTATGGCCACTCGAATGGGGGTCCCAAACTAAATAATCTTGTGTATTATCCAAAAACCTTCTATCCGCTAGTGCAACAAAGGTCATTGTGAAGGAATTGGCATCTTCACAGTCTTTAGTAGAGGTGATCAGCATGCCATGGGAGTTTTATGGGTGCTGAAAGCTTGGTTGGCTTGGGAAGAGAGTGCACTATAAGGGGGAGCCCGTGCAACCAAGCTTCTGGATTCACACACTAAGGATATGTGGCTAGGAAAACCCAAGTGGAATATAATAGATATTGTCCTGGCCTAACCATAGGATTGTGCTTGTCTTCTTTGTGATTGATTACACATTCAAAACATCATGTTTTCCAAGTTTTTTCTAGATTCTCAAATAGTATACACAATAATAAAAAAATCTAGAAAGGAAACAATCAACTTCAGAAAATCCAAACTTTTCATCAAAACACCACAAAATTGAATTCAAATCCAACAATTTTTCCTACTGTCAAACATCTTTTCTAGAATTCTTTTTCAGAAACCAAAACTGAAATTGATCAAAATTTTCATCATTCAACCATTAGCTTGCATTTTTACCTTAGGTTCAACCTTGTTAATTTCAATTGCATTACCTAGGCTTCATAATCATCCTTTCCTACATAAACTTTTCCTTAGCTTTTCATCTTTTCAAAATTTGGATTAGGCCACCTCATCACACTTTGCAAAATCATTTCCTTCAAGAGTAGGTAATCTTGTGACTTAGTCAACAATCTCCTTTTTAGTCATTGTCTTTTTTGTGAGAATTTCCAACTCAATAGTCTAGTTAGGAAAACTCACTAGTCATTTTGACCTTGTCACTTAGTCCCTTTAACAATTCCTTTGATAACCAAAATTAAGACACAGATTAAGCTTAGAGTGGTTAGGAAAACCTTTATCCAAATTGCATTCATCTTAGTCCATACTTTGCATACTTTATGCCTAAAAATCCAAGAAAATCCAAATATATTGTTCACCCTAGTCCTCATTTTTCACCTTGGCATTGCATTAATCACATTTTTAGTCAACATTATCATCCTAGTCCTCATTTTGCACCTAGTCAATTTTATCACCTTGCATTAATCAACATTGTCATCCTAGTCATCATTGTCTCCTTTCATAATCTTTGGAAATCTTGTCATCTTGCATCAATAATTTCCTTAGGAAAATGTCATAACCACCTTACATTTTCATCCTTATCATGAAAACACCAAAAACATATACTAATTTTCATAATCATCATCCTCATTTGAGAAATTCTCTTTTATGGTCGAAACTAGGCTTCAAAGAAAGAAACGACAAATGGAAAACTTTGGACAAGACTTCAACACCAACATCCACACCAAGACATAACTTTTAACAATCCATTTACCAAAATGAACATATAATATTCCATGAACCTTCCAACATCCTCTCCAAATCCATTTGAACCATTCATATAGAGAGACCACAATGGATAAATATTAGCTGAGGATCTAGAGGCTGCAACCCAAAATCCTGATGTAGCTTCATTTGTAGAAGACTTGGTCTTGAACGATGCTAATAGATACCTTGCTATGATTTTATAGACCAAGGGGAAAAGCTACCAAGAGGCTTTGACATCAATACCATAAGACCTTCATCTCCAGACAACACGGCACAAAACTTGACACCTCAACAAAACACAAACAATGCCTCCAATAATAACACTGTTGTCACCACACAAATTGCTACAAGCGCTATCAATGTTACATCTAGTGGCACCATAAGTCAAAACACCTCCAACTCAATCAATCCAACATCTATTGGAGGAACACCCACCATGCCACAAGCAATATCACAATCCACACCCACAATGTCAATAAAATCTTCACAAACAGCTGGAACTACCCTTGGATCTACAACAATGGGGGAAAGTTCCTCAAACCCCATATTTGGAACTTCATCTATGACCATAGGGAAATCATTATTAAATCCTTATGTTGGAATCTCATTCCACCCATTTGGAGGAACTAAATGATGTATTCTTATTATAGTTCCCCAACCAAATGTTAACACATCATCACAATTAAACATCAATGCCTCACAAGGACAAAATACCAACATCCTGCATGGACAATTCAAAGGAAAAAATACCAACATCCTGCCTAGACAATTCCAAGGACAAAATACCAACATCCCACATGGACAATTATTTCATTATGGAAAAGGAACTCAAATGATACAACAAATGAATAGCTTTGGGCACCAAAATAGTCAAGGTTACCAAATCCCCCAAATATTGAAAAATATGGTTGGATCACACATCCCCACATATTCATCACAGATCCACACACAACAACACATTCCTCATCAAAATTAGTAATACCAACAATTACCAAACCAAAACATATCATACATTTCACAACAAAACATGTCACATTCAAACTCGAACATGCTATCACAATCAATAGGGACTCAAGGGATACCCATCACTCCCATGTGTGACGTGACCAATAATCCCATAATAGATTCCTTGACAACCAGAGTGGCAGACCTCTAAAAATAGATGGAAAATATACAAACATCCAACAAAATCCCACCAATGTCATATGACCTATGTCCATATCCTTTTGACACAACTTTATACATGCCACCATTTCCTCCTAGATATGTGGCCCCAAACTTTGCCAAATACAAGGGCAAGACAAATCCTATTGAAAACGTTTGAGAATTCATGACCAACTGTATGGAAATTGCATATGAACATACTTACTTGATGAGACTCTTCTCCAAGAGTCTAACTGGATCCACACTTGAATGGTTCTCCACTTTGAAGGGGATCAGAACATGGAATGAACTTGTAGAAAAATTTGTGAAAAATTATGCCTATAACATTGACACAGACACCTCCATCACTAGCTTATGCACAATTACACAAGAAGAAAATGGTGAAACTTTTATCCCATTTTTCCAACGATAGAGAGGCCTAGCAAGTTTCTACCACATAGACATACTTGAAAAGGAGAAGGTTGAAATGTTTGTAAAAACACTCCTAGGTCCATTGAAAAATGGCTTGTGAGTTCATTGTTGTACAACCTTTGTGGACCTAGTCAAACGAGGCATCCAACTTGAGAAAGTGCTTATTTCTGAGGGAAGATTAAAATACGGTCCTAAAAACATAAATGCAAGTCTGCCCACTGACAAGAACAAATACTAGGTTAAGAGTAAACATGTCACCAATGATGGCATTGTAGACATTAAGGTTGTCAATGCGATGGGTCTTGTGCTTACCCTTAAAGGGGCTCAACCGCAAAATACACAAATGACCACACAGACCCATGCTACTAATGTTGTACAGACAAATCAAAATAACCAAGGTAATCAGAATAACCAAAATCAAAGGAAGCCCCAACAACCTAGAAAATTCCCCAGGAGTCACACATACACCCCCTTGGGTGAGCCCATTGAAGAAGTCCTTAAGAAACTGCTTTAAAATGGTGTCATAACACTTGAGGACCCAATACCATACGACCTAGGGCAGTTTAAACCATTTTGGTGGGATGACAATGCATTTTGTGATTATCATCATTAAAAAGGACATAAAACCTCCTTCTGTCGACAACTAAAAAATATGCTACAAGACCTTATCAAGAATCATACCATTGAGATAGGTGGACCACAATTTACATCTAATTCAGACCATACCATACACAAGAACCCATTGCAGGACCATGGTTCTAGTAACCCTTCCAGGTCAAAAGTAATAACAATAATCAAGCCAACCATGCCCATATTGCATATGACTGTTTTGGTGGACCTATCATAAATCATATTAGAAAAACTGTTGAACATGTCAACATAGTTACTATCAAAAAGGCCCCTAAATGCAATGTCACTACCCATGGGGGAAAAGTCACCATAGTCGGCCCTCCTCCTCCAGGACAATCAAAGATAACAATAGCTAGCCTATCTACCCAACAATCGCAGTCCTATCCATTAACCAAACAATCCTAGCCTAAAGGACATTTTAACCTCATTGACCAACTTGGGAAGACACCTGCACAAATTTCTATACTTGAGTTGCTATGCATTTCCCCAACACATAAGGCTATACTCGATAAAACATTAAAAGATTTTTCCATTCCCCAAGACATTGATGTCAATCAATTTGAGGCCATGGTGGGATATCTTACAGCTCCCCACCATATAATTTTTTTCGGACCAAGACTACTCATCATCCAAATCCAATCATAATGATGCCCTTCACATTGATTTTTGTATCCATAAGCATAAGGTCAAAAGAGTGTTAGTAGATGGCGGAGCAAGATTGAACATATGCTCCTTAAAATTGGTTAAGGCCCTAGGATTTTCTGATGCTTGTGTAGATGCTACAAAGATCATTGTTATCAAGTCATATTATTATGAAGAACATTCCTTTCAAGGCATAATTACACTTCCAATTCATATCAGACCAATCATTGTGGACACCACTTGTCAAGTCCTAGATCTAGAACTTCCATACAATATTTTACTTAGTCGACCTTGGATTCATGCCTTGAAAGTTGTCCCTTCCATGTATCATCAGTTTTTGAAGTTTCCCTTTGAAGGCACTGAGATTACCACATATGGAGACCCTGACCCATTTCAATTGTACCAATTTGAGAGGTATCTTGAAGCACTAAGTTCCTATCAATAGTGAAGCTTCAACATCTTCATCCTCTAAATTACTTGACCCATCAACACTTGCAAAACCTCCCACATCCACATCCACTTCTGCTTCTTTGACAACCATGACCACCTCCATGACATCTACCACTTCATCCCTCACCCCAAGCATTGACACAAGTATTAAGATCTGGGACCAAGGGTGTGGAGAGTATAAGCTGAATATGACCTATTGCATGATGAGGATGCCCAAGTATCCCCAGGTCTATGGCAGGCCTTGCTTCATGTTAGAGTCAAAAGAAATTTTTAGA
This sequence comes from Sequoia sempervirens, assembly GCA_007258455.2. Lineage (NCBI taxonomy): Eukaryota > Viridiplantae > Streptophyta > Pinopsida > Cupressales > Cupressaceae > Sequoia > Sequoia sempervirens. The sequence continues at coordinate 161,122,479 of VDFB02000017.1, read as the reverse complement.
GTCCCTCCAAAACTAGTATTCATAAAGTGGGGTGAAATGATTCAAGAGGACACTGACAATGTGCTATCTTGGATTTATAGAGAACCAGAGGATCCAACTCCTTTGCTAGTAAAAATGTATGGTAAAGGATATGACATGATAAAGGAAAAATTCTACGATGGAATTAGTGGCCTTGGAAAGCACAAGATAGGAAGGCGGGAACCTCTATCACCTAAACGAAGACCTAAACATCTTGGGTTAGGGTTAGGACCATGAGAATCTAGCAATCATAGTACCAATGTGCTTTCTAGTAAGAGAGTAACTGCTTTATATTGTGTCGAGACAATTGAAGATCCCCTTTCTGAAACTGACTCCCACAAATGGGAATTTGGCTCCCAATGATCCCTAAGTGACTGTTGCCTTGATGACTTGTTCCTTGAACCTAGAGAGCCTACATTTGAAGAGAGATTCTAGAAAATGTTCAAAATTGACATGACACTAAACAACACCAAGTCTAGATCCTCTTCTACTCCCATTGTCACGTCTCAATCCTGATGCAAGTTACTTTTGGCTTTGTGTGGATTTGTTACATGTTTTTTTATGTCTATTAGGGTAATGATTAATGTGATGATGTTTTGGCGTAGAGATAAATGAAAGTGTTTATTTAAATTGTTAAAAGTTGAATAGTATTGAATATGTTTTACTTTGAAAATGAAGAAAAATAGAGTAGAAACATTTTAATTAATGTAATGCATTGCTTTGTTTATATATTAATGTGATACTAATTCAATTATTGTTGTGTTCCTGAGTGCACTTGAGTTGCAGGAAGTTGAAGACCAAGGGTGTGATTAAGCAGAGGAGGTTAGCATCTTGACAGGACAAAGCAGGAAGACCTCTCAATCACACACACGCACTTAGTTTCATATACCTTGCATTTAGGAATGTCTAATTTTTGTGTGTTTGTTCATAATTATTTAAAAATTAAATAAATGATGAAATGAAAAGCATGATAATATAAAATAAAGGATTAAGTTTTAATTAAAGTTAATTATAGATTTTTTTATTTAAATACTCATGCATTCTATTCTTCTTTTAATTTGTGTTAGTCTTGGAGTTAATAAGTTAACCATTAGTTATAAGATATTTATTTTATAATTGAGTAAATATTTTCAAAAGGGGATTCACATGCAAATTAAACTAAAAATTATTATTAATTTTTAAATACATTTTCAAGATTACGGTAGAAAATTGTAAAGGGAAAAGCAATTTTAAATAGGGAAGAGAGTTCTCGAGAAGGTAACGGTTCTTGAAAAATAATCTCGAAAATAAGCTCTACAATTTTTGCTCTAATGGCAGCCAAGAAAATGCTTCATTTATCAAATTTAGAGGTTTTTGAATGAATCCATGGGAGATTGTAGCAAATGAAGAATTGGTGAAGCTTCAGGAAAAGGGAGAAGAGGAAGAAGTTTCTCAAAAAATCAGTACAAGAGGAGGAAAAAAGAAGCATTTGTCTGGAGATCACCTATAGCTGGAAGCAAATTTTCTAGGTTTTCTATTCTCTTTTCATGAATATTGATTGAAAAATGTTAATATGTTGCTGGAAATTAATGTTATGCGCTTGAACTTTGTTTACAAACTGAAGAAATTTGAGAATCTTTTCATCTCTTCATGTGCGTAGAAAGATGTTGCATAATTCTTCTTATTTAGATTGGGTTTTCTTTTCTTTGTAAATCATAGTTCTTGATGTTGCTTCCCAATCTTTATGCTATGATTTTATAAAAAATATACATACATATATATGTATATATAAATTAACATTTCCTTGTGTCTATTTGAAATTCGCAGCAAACTGTGCAATTTTTAGAATGGCATCAAATTTCTTTAATGGCTAGAAATTTTTCATATGGGGAACAAACCCCAGCCCCCTCCATAGAGGAAGGGGTGGCACTGTGAGAGGGCAGCACCCTTCACAGGCCAAGGCCTGTGGAGGAGGCATTGCCTCCTAATAGGCAGCACCTTCCCCTATGGGGAGGCGTAAGCCACAATATGTCCTTCAAACTATGAATTAAATATATCCTTCTAGCTTTCAAAGATGTGTTTGATGAAATCTTATTTACTTTTCAAAAACTATGAACCATGAAATAATTTTCTTCTGTGCACAGCAATGTAACATTGTATGCAAATTTTAAATATGCATATATATATATATATATATATATATATATATATATACACACACACACATACATATATGCATGTATACTTATAAACAAATTTTGGCATTTGTAAACTCTGTTATTTTTCCATAGAAATCATTACTCTCTATCAGTAGTTTTACATAGAAAATATATATGAATGAATATATATTTATATATAAATATATAGATATAGATATGTACACAAAAATTTATATAAATATTCATATGGATTTATACATATATACCTGGCATAAATATCATTGTTGTCTACAAAAACCACTACTTTATACCATTGGTCCTAAACTAAAACATAGCACATTATATACACTTTTAGCCATAAGTTTACCATGTATGTATGCATATGGGAATTATTTTATAAATATATATACAGATCTGTATAGTGAACTTTTAAATTTAAAAGTCAAATCTTAGAAAACTAGTTGATTAAATTCACAAAATAACACTATGTATAGTAGCAAACTTGAAGTTATATGCAATCTGGTTATTTACTTTGTTTAGTGTTTCCAAATTGCTTTAGTTCTGAATACCAATGCTTTGTATGATTCATCTTATAACTTTTCTAAATTTAGGGAAAATACACATAAGGCTATGTTAAAAGCTGAAGATGAAACTTTATAGCAAATATAGTCTATTGAAAACATAGTCAAAATTCATGAATTTTCTGAAAAGAATGGTTTTTCTTCTTGCTAAAACTATCAAAATTATTTATTGTGATCTAAAATAATTTAGAAAATAGAATTAGGACTGAATTCATTTTTCTTTGTAAACTCACTAGAAATTGCAAACGAAAACCTCATTTAGTGAATGCAAGCATGAAAGCTATTTTTTTTGGTAATCTTAGTGAAAACTTTGGAAAATGATGAAATTTATTTGAAATTAGAAATGTGTAAAAATAATATGTGAACTTAAATGAAAATGTACTATTTACTATTTTATGGGAAGCTTTCGGGACAGGATGTCGAAGGTGGACCCACAAAGATGGTAGTTTTACTTTTCTAAAACTATCCTTTATTTTATTTATGCTTGGCCAAGCACATGCACCGTTGAAATAGATGGAAATAAAAGCCTAGAACTAAATGAATATAGGTCTCAGCCACCTCCTGTTTGCAAGAAATTTGTGATTCTCATGATAGGAGTGCATATAGGCATCAAGCTTGCATTGAGAGTTCCCTCTCGCGTTGTTGTTTTAGGTTGCTAGGCTCCTCATGTAGGGCCAAGGATGTCTTCGAGTTAGTAAGAAACCAGAGGAAGTATTGTATTTCATGGTTGGGCAGAAAAGGCACCTTAATCACACTCTTCGCCCCAGCTTGCAAGAAGACCAGTGGTGTCACAATGGTTGAGGTTCAAAGATTTAAGTGTTATAAATGTATTCATGTATTATTTGGAATAGCTTGTAAATCCCACTTGTAAATGTAATTTTATTTGTAATTCAATATTGTAACATTGAAATAGATGTATTGGAAAGAAAGATATGATGTAACATTGAAATATATGTATTGATTGAAAGTTAGTGAAGTAATTGAAAACTTGGGCGAATTTATGGAAACTCATTGATATGCAAATGGAAATCATATATGCATCATTGCAATGATCCTTATTGTTAATTAAATTTATTTCTTTTGCATACATGGAATGAGATTTATTCTGAATTTATCTTTTTAGAAAATATGGGAAAATATTGATCTATGCATTTTTTTTAACATACTTGGAAGGTATTAAGTTTGGTAAATTATGTGGCTAAATGAACATCAATTTTTGAGCTTTAGATTTTGGTATCGGAGCAGCAAGGTTCAACTCTAGGACCTATGCCTAACTATGCTTGATGTTATGTTTTGCTAGGGTAACCCTTAGGAGGGTAGGTCTTACCAGCGGGAATGGGGAGGAGTATCTTGTGGTGATCCCAATGATAAGTTGGATTAGATTTTGGCCATACTAAGTAGGCAAGAGGCGAGGATTGATAACCTTGAGTAGGAAAGACAAACTGGGTTGACAAGGTTTGAACTTGGTGAGAGTGAAAACATTGGCAATGAACTAAATGGAGAAAACCCTGAAGTTGAAAAGAATCAAAGTAAGCTAACTAAGGTAGCTGAGGAATTGGGTAAGGACCTCAAGAAGGTGGTACCACCCAAGTTTGATGGTAAATCCTTTGGTGATGGGGTAGAGGCTTGAATTATTGAAATGGAAAGGTACTTTTCCCTTCGGAACCTATCCGAGGAAACTAAAGCTTAATGGGGATCCTACCAGCTCACTAGTGAAGCTACTACATGGTGGGAGAATGAAAGGGCTAATACACATATTTTGCTTGGAAAGGTAACATGGGAGCAATTTTTGTAGACTTTTAGGAAGAGGTGGCTTCCATAGTCTTATTTTGATAAGAAAATGATAGAATTCTAGGTGCTCATTCATGGAGGAATGATAGTGATACAGTTTTGGGAGAAATTCTCTCACTTGCTTAAGTATGTACCTCAGTTCTAGCATGATGAGAGGTTTCATATTCAAAAATTCATTCTAGGGCTTAGGTCTCAAATTGGAAATGAGGTGGATATGCATAGACCGACTACCATGGATGAAACCTTTGAATTGGAACTTTTGCAAGAACATAAAATATAGCAAGTTGCAAATTACAAGAAAATCAAGGAAGCCAAGTATGACAATAAGAAATTCCAAGGAAATCACCAAGGTATCAATAACCATGGAAATCAGAGCAATCAGGGTAACTAGGGAAATAATAATAAGAAGATCAAAAATTTGAAAAGGGGTGGTAGTTCTCAGAACCATAATGATGGAAACCAGAATAATAATAAGAGGGATAACTTCAATAAAAAGAATGACAATAACAGAAGATATTATTCTAACAAGACAAAGGAACCTCATGGGGATTGTTATACTTGTGGTGAGGATTACGCTAGTGTGTGCCCTCAAAGGGTTGACAAGAAGAATAACATGAATCAACATCATATTCATGCAGCAGTTGACAATCACCAAGTAGATTATCAATCCACTCCTATCCAACTTTCAGGTAAACTTTTTGGAACTCCTATTTCTATTTTGATTGATACTAGTGCCACTAATAGTTTTTTGGATACTTGTGTTATATCTAAATTATTAGTTAGACCGATCTATATGGAAAATTCATGGAAAGTTCAGTATGAGAACTAGGTAGAGAGGGAGATAGAGCAATGCCTGTTTTGTATTGAACTTGAACTCCCTAGTCTCAAAATGCAAGTTAGTTTGTATGTAGCATCATTGGGATCTTATGATGTGATTTTAGGGATAAATTGGCTTTCTAAACATAAGGCCCTTGTAGATTGTGAAGATAAAACAATAAGGTGTTTTGATGGTCAAGGTAATCACATGGAGATTAGTGGTGTAAAAAGGCCTTTAGAGCTTAGGCAAGTCTTAGCCATGCAATTAAAGAAGGCAAGATGAAGGGGATGCATTATTTATGCAATAAAGGTCAAGGACCTTGATGAGACAGAATCCTCAGTAAATGACCATCCCATTCTAAAAGAATTTGAGGATGTTTTTCCTGAAGAGCTAGTTGAGCTACCACCTAAGTGTGTATTCAATTTTTCAATTGATTTGATATCAGGTGCAGAACCTCAGTCTAAAGCCCCCTACAGGATGAACACAATGGAGTTATATGAATTAAAAGCCCAATTGGAGGAATTTTTGAAGAAAGGTTTCATTAGACCAAGTGTGTCACCTTGGGGAGCTCCTATCATTTTTGTGAAGAAGAAGGATGGGACCTTGAGGTTATGCATTGATTACAGGATGCTTAACAAGGTTACTATCAAGAATAAATACATGCTTCCCCATATTGATGATTTGTTTGACTAGCTTAAAGATGACAAGGTATTCTCTAAAATAGATATGAGATTGGGGTATCATTAGTTGAGGTTAAAGGATGAAGATATTCACAAGACTACATTCAAGACAAGGTAGAGGCACTAAGAATTCACAGTGCTTCCATTTGGGCTAACTAATGCCCCTGTAGCCTTCATGAATTTGATGAACAATTTTTTTTGGGATTGCTTAGATAACTTTGTTTTAAATATGATGTAACATTGAAATAGATGTACTAATTGAAAGTTAGTGAAGTAATTGAAAACTTGAGTGAATTTATGGAAACTCATTGATATGAAAATGGCAATCATATATGTATCATTGCAATGATCCTTATTGTTAATTAAATTTATTTCTTTTGCATACATGGAATGAGATTTATTCTGAATTTATCTTTTTAGAAAATATGGGAAAATCTTGATCTATGCATCTTTTTTTTTAACATACTTGGAAGGTATTAAGTTTGGTAAATTATGTGGCTAAATGATCTTGACCATAATCTCGACATACTCATCTACCCTACTGAACCTAATGACCATCATTCAGATTCATTTGAATTGCCACGTGACACTACTAACCCTGACTCCACTCCCTCTGTTCCTTACTTTGTTGATGAGTGTGAATCAAGTGAGGCAGAGTACTAGATAGAATCTGACAAAGAGCCTGACAATGACAATTTTATCATTAACCTCTCTAAATCCATCAGCATGCTTTTCACGTCCTACCCACCATTCACCAATACTGATGATGGTATTTCCTTAGTCTACCCACAACTAATCCATTGGGATCAACAAGGCCCACTAGTTATGGACATATTTCAAAATGATAAGGTCATTGCAAAATTCATGGGACTGTGTGAGGGTATACCAAGTGGAGATGACAAGGCTAGATTTTCCATTGACCTAGATTGTGTCACTTACTTTGGGGAGACTGCTCCATCCTCTAGTCGCAAAATGAAAAATAAAAATAAAGAAAAAACTAACACATCTTTGGGTGAAAACCAAAAGGCACCTTCTCACAATGAAAAAGTAAAAATAAAGGACATATCTGAAGGTGAAAACCTATTTGAGGCATGTAAGGATGGAGGACTGGAATTTCTCCCCGTAACTCAATAAAATTTGGCCATGCTCATAGAGGACACTATGGAACTAAACATATCTACAGCAGAAGATCCTAAGATGGTCCTCTTCATGACATCTTTCATAGAGGAAGAGAAACCTGAGTTCCACAAATTATTTTCAGAGTGTAAGGTCAACTTTGCATGGTCTTATGCCGATATGCCTGGGTTGGATCCAGAACTTGTCTTGCACCATTTTCCATTAATTCCAGATGCCAAGCCAATGAAACAGAAGCTGCGAAGGATGCACACATTGATTTCCTTGTTAGTCAAAATAGAACTTAAGAAATTATTAGACATGGGATTCATACGATCCTTAGACTATGTCGAATGGATATCAAATATTGTACTAGTCCAAAGGATGACTTTCCCTTGCCAAACATTGACATCATAGTGAACCTTACGGCAGGATATGAGATGTTGTCCTGCATGGACGGTTTTTATGGTTATAATCAGATTTGTATTTCCCCCAAAGATCAACAAAAAATAAATCTTCATATGTCCTTGAGGCACATACTATTGGAATGTCATGCCTTTTGGTCTTAAGAATGCAGGTGCCACGTATTAGAGAGCCATGACAACCGTATTCCATGACATGATGCACAAGATAACGAAATATTATGTAGATGACCTTTTGGAAAAATATTTGATGTGAAAAGACCACTTGAAGGTGTTAGAAAAAATTTTCAAGAGATTGGAAGAATACAAGGTCCACTTGAATCCAAATAAACGTGTCTTTGGCATGACATCAAGTAAAATTTTGGGGTACATTGTTTCTCGTAGAGGCATTGAAGTCGATCCTGCCAAGGTAAAAGCCATATTAGACATGCCTCCTCCCAAAGGGATAAGTGGACTTAGGACATTGCAAGGTAGGTTACAATCTATCTAACATTTCATAGCAAAATTTGCAAACAAGTTTCATCCATTTCAATATCTTTTGTGCAAAAGTATCTCATTTGTGTTGACAGATAAATGTCAAGAAGCCTTCCAACAAATAAAAGATTATCTACTGTCGCCACCTATTTTAATGCCACCAATTGAAGGGAAACCTTTGATTTTGTACATTTTTGCAACCACTTCAGCATTGGGGGCATTACTAGCACAAAATGACCATGAAGAAAAGGAAAGGGCCATATACTACATTAGTAGGAATTGATCGGATATGAGCTAAATTACACAACCATCGAATGTGCTTTCCTAGCAATTCTCTTCGCTGCTTAGAAATTAAGACACTACATGTTGAATCACTAGACACACTTAGTGGCAAAGATTGATCCCCTAAAATATCTCCTAAGTCGTGTAGCATTGACAGGTCACCTAGAAAAATGGGTAATGATCTTGAGTGAGTATGATATTTAGTATGTTGAAAGAAAGGCAATAAAGGGACAAGTGATAGTGAACCAATTGGAAGACACACCTATACAGAATGATCATCCACTAGTAGCAGACTTTTCACATGAGTCAATATTTCATATAGAACCTAAGTCACCTTGGAGGCTATATTTTGATGGATATCATACTAATCATGGCTTAGGGGTAGGAATATTGTTTATCACCCCTCAAGGAGACTCCATTCCTAAGTCCTTCTACATTGCTTTTCCATGTACAAATAATGTGGTAGAATATGAGGCACTTGTTACATGACTCAAAATGGCCATCAAATGGAAAATTAGAATGCTTCATTTCTATGGAGATTCTCAGTTGGTCATTAACCAAGTCAACGATGACTATGATACTAAGGATGAGAAATTAATGCCTTACAAATGAATGGTTGACAACTTTCAAACATATTTCCACATGGTAACTTTTGAGCAAGTTCTAAGAACCCGAAATAAGGCAGCAGACGCAATGGCCACAATTGGCTCTCTTCTAGACATTCCTAGTAATGTGCCTCAATTTGAATTCTTGGTAGAACAACTTTTGGTTCCTGCATATGACATACCAGAATTAGAGACGGTTTGCGAGCTTGTTCCCAATTCTCCATGGTATCAAGAAATTTATGAGTACCTCAAAACCCAAACCCTTCCTCCCAACCTATACAATAACCAACAAAAGTCCTTTATTCGAAAAGCTTCTAGATACACCATCCTCAGTGATACCCTTTACCATCGTAGCTTTGATAACTCCCTTCTTTGATGTCTTGACACTGACGAAGCACAAACAACCTTGTGAGAGGTACATGAGGGTATATGTAGATCCCATTTAAGTGGCCCTGCTTTAGCCAAAAAGATAACAAGACTTGATTATTACTAGCCAACCATTGAAAAAGATGCACTTGAATTTGTTAGAATGTGTCGCCAATGTTAGATACACAGTGACTTGATTCATGCACTAGCATGGGAACTTTAGCTGATTACTTCTCCTTGACCTTTAACACAATGGGGACTTGACCTCATGGGAAAGATCCATCCTACCTCATCCAATGGTCACAAATTCATCATTACCACCACTGAGTACTTTACTAAGTGGATTGAAGCCATCTCGCTCACTTACATTATCGACAAACAAATTTCCAAGTTTATCCTCAACTATATCATCCATCGATATGGTATTCCACAATCCATCTTCATATATAATGGTCATCCCTTCAAAAATCAAGATGTCCATGAATTTTGTAAATGCTTCCATATCTGACACCACTTCTCCATGCCTTACTACCCACAAGGAAATGATCAAGCTGAGGAATCTGATAAAATGATCATCAAACTTCTTAAGAAGACCATCAATGATGCTGGTCATGACTGGAACATACAACTTAATCCTGCTTTGTGGGCATATATCACTAGCATCCGTACTCCCACTGGAGCCACTCCATTCACCCTCGTCTTTGGAGTTGAAGCCATCTTTCCCATAGGGGTAAAAATTCCACCCCTACGAGTCTCTATGAAAGTTCTAATCACTGATGAAGAATATTGAAAGTCATGACTGCATGACTTAGAAATGCTAGACGAACGTAGACATAATGCCTTGAACCATTTATACGAATATCAAAATCATCTTTGTAGAAGCTACAATAAAAGAGTGATGACTCAAAAATTTGACATTGGTGACCTTGCTCTCATGCAGAATCCTAAGAATCAATCCAACAGAGAAAAACCAGGCAAGTTTGATCTCAATTGGCTAGCTCCATACATCATCACTGCATCATTTGGTTATGGCACATATCGGTTGGCTAGTCTAGATGGTGAACAATTAACAGAGCCAATAAACAGTTCTCATTTATGCAAGTTCTATACATAGCACTGAAAGTCTAGCCGACAACTAAAATATTAAAAATAAAAAATAAAAAGAAAAATACAAAAATATCATCACTGGGATGAAAACCTGGCAAAAACAGGCATCTTGGTAACACCAAAAAATGAAAAAATTGACAAAATAAAGTGAAATAATTCATCCAATAGTGAAAACCTAATAACTAGGCACATTGGATAAGTACCTTGATGAAAACCTGGAAAACAGGCACCATGTGTAGTTAGTCATTGCTTTGACATCTACTGTCACTCTATCTACCTTAGTCCATAATAAACATGCATTTTTCTAACATTCGTCACAACATTTCACCCTGACATCATGACGTTTCCTTCCATGGCTGACAGTGATTGACATCAAAGTCTTATGCACTGCTTATCATCCATACCAGTCATGTCCTTTCCATCAAATTGAATAGGGGAAATATTTTATCATGAAACTGCAGTGGGTATCGTACATGGTCTTGAAAATCATTAAAAGTCCTAAAAAATTCCTAAAAATCATTAAAAGTCCTGAAAAAAATTCTAAAAATCATAAAAAGTCCTAAAAAAAGACCTAAAAATTGAAAAAGTCCTGAAAAAATCCTAGAAATCATTAAATGTCCTAAAAAACATTCTAAAACTCATAAAAAGTCCTAAAAATACCAAAAATTTGAAAAGCCCTGAAAAAATCCAAAAAATCATTAAAAATGTCTTGAAAAAAGACGTAAAAATAAAAATAAAAAATAAAAAAAATGTCTTGAAGAATACACAAAAACATCCAAATGACATAAAATTTCCAAAAACAGAGTCAATGACAGGCAAGTCAATCAAGTCAGTCATACTAGTCAATCTTTTGTCAGTTGAACTACGAGGTCTCTAAGTGCATGACGTAGGAAAGGCCATCAGTCGATGTGCCCCTGAGGCCACCTAGGTCAGTCCTTTAAGGTTTGTCATGTCGGTCAAATAAGTTAGACACAGTCACACTCAAACACTAGACAACCATTGAAATGTCAACATTCAACTCATGAACCAATAGACAACATAGTCCAATCAAGTCAAACATTAGTCAAATTGCCAAAAACAATGTCAACTTAGTCAATTTATGGTCCCCATCAAGATGTGTCCTTCTTGGAATTGGACCTCATCAAAAATGTCATTTTCCTTTTCAGGATGTGTCTTTCCTAATGATAGGCTCTGTCACATAGTCATTGGCCTTTTCAAGATGTGTCCCTCCTAATGATAGGCATTGTCACACTGTCAAAACTATCAAACTCTTCAAATCGTCACACTGTCAAATTGTCAAGCAATCAACCTTCGAAAAACAAATACCAGTAAACATATTGAATGTTTGTTGACTTTATTTGGTCTATTTTGTCTTATCTTTTTACTGTTTGGTCTCTTGGTCATGTTACTAACTACCTCAGGGATGTCCCATGAAGGATTTAGAGGTGTGATGATGTCTCATGACCTATTTTTCCTTGATTGTTGTCTTTGGTGTGTCTTGAAAAAAATACTCAGCCAACTTGGTCCTTAGTATGAGTTAGGACATTCCTTGTTTGCGACTTTCTTTTTCTCGCAAGTGGATGACCTTGCACACCTTGGTCTATGCCATATCATGGTGTTTGTTGTCCATTTGTCACAATTTTACCACCCAATGATGATTATGCAATGCCTATGGTGTTATTTGGAAAAATATTGAAGTATTCCTTTTTCATCCTAACATTCATTTCTTCCATGCCAACATTTCTTCTATTCCTTCATCCTCTAGTCATCTCATCCATTTCGAGAGCACACTCACATTCTTTCAACCCACATGTCCTCTTGAGGGGGCATACCACTACCTCCTCGTCATCCTTCCTCGCCTCACTTTCAATCTTGGGCATATTTTTGAATTGTTCTTTGACACAATGCAATAAACTATATCATGTCAAAGAGGGGCCAAATGTAGACACATAAAAATGGTCTCGACTTGCAAACCATACTTTCTGTGATGACCATGCTTCTCCCTCACATAATTCAATTATTTAATCACATCCTAATTTCATAATTATTCCTCTATGATTATTTAAATAAATAAATTACATTTATTTATTTAAATATGTCACTAATTGGTTCTTGTTCCCTCTAATAATTAAATAAAATTTTGATTACCAGCATTACCATTTTTCCTTCAATTAAATATATTTATTTATTTAACCCACTTTTCATCCCACCAAATAAATAATTAAAACAATTATTTATTGTCTTTTGTCTCATTCCCAGTTATGAATTAAACCATTATTTAATTCATAATTCAACATTCCTCCATAAATTAAATAATTTATATTATGCCAACTACCTATTTTTCTCCAACATTGATTTGATTATCTTCAATTAAATCTCAACCCTTCATTTCAAGGCTTTCCCTAACTTTGACCTAATGTTTCCCTAAGCCTAATCCTCCTTATGACATTGATTCTTGGCCTTTGATCTTATGGATTCACCAACTTTTAATCCTAGCCATCCATTCTCAATTTGGAACTCTTTAAAAGGCCCTCTTTCAAGTCATTTTGACACACAACAAGAGTTATACACAACATTCTTGACATATTTTGAGTACTTAGCATACACATTACCTCAATATTTTTCTTGTCTTTGGCATAGGTTATAGTTGCACTTTAATTTTGAGGGCAATTATACAAGTTTTCAGCAAGATGGAGAAGTCCAATGGAGGTCAACCAATGGAGGCTTGAAGACTAGGTGATGTTGTTTCATGTTTATTTGCTTCTTATTTTCATTGTGCTCTATTGTTGATTGGGGATTTAGTTTGTTGTCACTTACAATTAAGCTGAAAATTTCTCCTTAATACAGTTACTTATGCAGTTTTGACAACATTTGACATTTTTTACAAAGGGACCCTAATTCACTCCTATGACTCAAATTCTACACACACACCTAAAACATGGTCTTTAAATACCTTATTACAAACAAAATGATTTAACCACACCAAAATAATAACACTTTGTAACTTTCTACATGAAGACCTAGGTTCCCTTTACCATACTCCCCAGAAAAAATGAACTCAAGTCCCTTTTGAGTCTATAGCCACGTATCCATGCTTGAGGACATAATTCTCACTCATCCCTTCAGAGAGTACACCCTTCCATTTAGTAAAATACTAAAAATAAGTTTTGTGCCTTGGTGTTTTGAGTGACTGAGTGCCTACATTCCTTTCCAACCTTGGTGGGAAGTCTTGTATCCTTCCAATATCTACTAATGCCTAAGAACTTGTATCATATCCTACAACCACAATCAGTTGTGAAAAATATAAATCAAACGGGAAATCTAAAACTTTGAAATTAATGGCCCCTTGATTGCATTTGTCATCTCCAACATGTAGCTATATTAATTTCTAGGGAAATGAATGAGATGAAAGAGAAGACTACAAAAGAGATTAGGAAATTAAAGGAACTGCAAGAGATGGTGGTAGCAAGGCTTGAGGTGATTGAAACCAATCAGAGGAGAGGTATGGTCATGGGTGATGTGAGTGACCCTGAAGAAGAAGGGGAAGAGGAGAATAAAGAAAAAGAAGAGGAAGAGTTGGATTTTGGTGAGTAAAGGATGGCAAAGCTATTGAGAGCAGTCAAGGAAGCTAAAAACAAGGTAAATATGGATGTACCTATGTATGGAGGTAACTTGAATGATGAAGATCATTTGGATTGGATAGTAGCATTTGATAATTACTTTGAATGTGAAGATATACATGTGGAACAAAGACTTAAGTTGGAAAAAAAAATTGAAGGGTCATGCCCTACTATGGTGGGATTATGAGAAAACTAAAAGGAGGAAGAAAGGAAAGTCAAAAATTGTCTCTTGGGACAAAATGGTGGCCAAGCTTAAGGGTAAGTTCTTACTAGATGATTATTCAATTCAGTTGTACAAGAAACTTCAAAATTTAAAATGAAGAGATATGGATGTCAAAGCCTATACTGATGATTTCTATAAGTTGAACAAAAGAGCAGGTCACATGGAGGATGATGTGGAGAAGGTGGCTAGATATCTCAATGGGTTATGATTTAACATTTGAGATTAGTTGATTCTAACAAACCTCAAGACAGTAGAGGCATGCTATCAATTGACAATTAGAGCTGAAGAAAAGCTAAAGAGAAGGAAAGATAAAAAAAATAGGGGCAGAAGCAGCGATTCCAAAGGAAGAGAGTCATTTTACAATCCAAGGTAGTCATATGAGAGCCAAGAAGATACTAATAAAGTCCAAGAACAAGTTGCAAATCAGAGAGGTGGATTTAGAGGAAAATTTGGAGGTCAAGGAAGAGGATCTAGTGGATTCATAGGAAAGTGTTACCAATGCAAAAAGTTTGGACATCAACCATGGAAATGGAATGAAGATCAGGTTACTACTTTAGCTGGAAGAGAAAGGAGAAATCAAATTGTTCAAGGACATGATTGTGAGAGTGTGAAGTCAACATCACAACATGTTGCTCTAGAAGTTGGTGAATCACTCATGGTAAGGAGAACTCTCATCAAGGTACCGGTAGAGAAGGAGCAACCACAAAGGAAGAATCTCCTTAGGACAACTTGTAAGTGCTTGGGTAAGGTTTGTAAGGTTGTAATTGATTCAGGTAGTAACAATAATATGGTTTTAGTTGAGATAGTTGAAAAGATTAAGTTACAAAGGATACCACATACTACTCCTTACAAATTCTCTTGGTTAAATGAGGGTCAATATGTTTTGGTGAATGAACAAAGTTTCGTTGAATTTTTAACATAGGAGAGTATTAGAAGAAAATTTTATGTGACATACTACCCATGGATGTGTACCATTTTTTGCTAGGGAGGCCTTGGAAATTTGATAGGCATGCCATGTATGATGGAAGGAGGAATACTTATGAGATAGAAAAAGATGGGGTCTCCTATACCTTGACACCATTGAAAGGGGAGGATAAAGAGAAAACCATGGGATCTAATGTGATGTTGGTAGGTAGGAAGGATTTCATAAAAGTAGAAGAGGAGAATAGGTACCTTGCAGCCACTCCAAGAACTAGAGACATTGTGACAATAGAAATGAAGAATGACTTGATTTTGGGGATTCAAGATTGGCCTACGAAGTATGTTGCTATGATGATAGGAGGAGTGTTCCATTAATTTATTTCAAAAGGGTAAATTGGTCATTCTATTTCTTTCATACTAGAGATTAATATACCTAATCAAGGAGTAGTTACAGGGACACAACAATAGGTGGAAGAGATGGGAAGCAAAGGTGAAGAGGTCAAGGGTAAACTACAAGGGAATGTGGACAAGTCCAAGCATTCACATAAAGTGAAGAATAAATTTCATTACAATGATGGAGGAGATATGGTAACAGGTAAGGATGCAATTTCAACAACATTCTCAAGTGAAGAATAGGTCAAATATCATCTATCAAACAAGATTTTGAAGTTGGAGCATATCCTAGGTACCAAAGAATTCAAAAAGATAAGTGATAATGCCTATTTCTAGTACTTTTTCCATTGGAAGGGTTTAACAAATGAGGATGTAACTTGGGGGTTAGGTAATGACATTAAAAAGAATGAATCTACTATTGTAGTACTATCCTCAATGGGACTTGAGTCTATTTTCCCTGGGGAGTATGGTGCAGGGGCACCCATGGGTTGAAAGGTGGTCAAGTGATAAGTTTTTGTTGTGATAATTTTTTTGTTTGGTTTTTAGTTTTCCATGTGTAATAAGGTAATTTAAGACCATTTTTTATGTTTTTGAGTCAATTGGGGTCAATTTTTTAAAAGTTGTCCATTTTGCAAAAAGTTGGAAAAAGTTGTCCAAGCAACTTTGCATTTTTTAATTTTTGGGAAGTTGAATGGTTGAGGATTTTAAAAAAAGTTGGGGTAAGTTGATCTTTGGTTGGTAATTCTTAAATAAGTCTAGTGGAGGCTGAGATAAGGTTTTGGTGTGAAGTTTTTGTGTTGAAGCAATAATAATGCATTATTTTTTGTGTTTTACATGCTAATTTTGTTGCTACACTGAATAGTATGGCCATGTACGGTCTAGAAATGGTCTAAGGTTAATTGGAATTGATGTTGAA
This sequence comes from Sequoia sempervirens, assembly GCA_007258455.2. Taxonomy (NCBI): domain Eukaryota; kingdom Viridiplantae; phylum Streptophyta; class Pinopsida; order Cupressales; family Cupressaceae; genus Sequoia; species Sequoia sempervirens. The sequence goes on along the minus strand of VDFB02000017.1, from coordinate 161,106,012 downwards.
TTGAATCTTCTATCTTATACATTTTTTTTCATTTGATTTCATCAAGTTTGAAGCAAGTTAGGGTTGTTTTGTTGAAAGTTGCTTGAAACCCTCATTAGGGTGTGTTTTGACTGAAAATCATGGATTTCTTCCCATTCCACTGGTGAATAGGCCTTAAACTCAAAGGAATGGATTTAGGAATTTTATTTTATTTTCTTGATGTTGTAGTACTAGGGGATGAAGGTTGGTACAAATTTGTTGATGCCCCAATCATAAAACCTCATGTTTTTGTCATAGGAATAGCATAGGAGTTAGGGTTTGTAGAGGAACTCTTGGGAAGTTGTTTGAAATGATTCAAAAGGTTTATGCATACTCTATAAGACATTTTTGAGGTATTTTTGTGAAGGATTTAAGCTTGGATATTGAAAAACCTATAGTTACCTAGTTGAACAAGCCTAATTAGGCCTTTTGGCAAGCGAGATAGTCAATTTTAGAGCCTTGTGTTACAAAACAACCATACCTAAGTTTTGGATATGTTCAATAACTCCCAAAAGGGTACTCAAAATAACTTTTATATTGTTGTTTTGAGGTTTTTCCTGTAATTTATTCTAGATAAAATCTAATTTGTTCTCGTACAAGGCCTAGTGGTAGTTTGTAAAAGAAGTCACATTGTTTGATGTGTAAAGACTTTGGAAAAGAGTTTTTTGAGTGAGTTTTTATCTTCGATACCCATTCCTTGGATTATTTTTTTCATGAGCTACTCTATATTATAATCTTTCTTGGAGGAGCGTTCATCTTAACCCTATTATGAATATCAAATATAAGGATAATTATATTTTTATATATAAATATGTTTAGAATACTTTAGGTGATTATGATAATGATGCCCATGTGGAGCATCAATATTTTTCATGAAATTTTAGCTAAGGCTAAGAAGCCTACACAATTAATTAATGTGATTCATAATAAACCACATGGATTAGAACTCTTACAAATTGATGAGGTTGTTGTGGTGCCTTCAATTGCTTGTCATTTAATATTTATTAATAGTGGTATACAAGGTTGTTTGAAATGTGATATTGAGTATTGAAGGTACTAGAGTTCTCTTAATAGGGTTTATTCTATATTAATGTCTCCTAATATAGAAATTTTCCTTTCACCCCAAGCTTTTGTTCAAAAAGATTGAAAGAAGATAAAGATTGAGAATCTATGGGATTTTTTAACTAAATTCAGAAAATTGTAGTAAAATTATTTGAATTGATAGTGGTTGCATATTAAAATTTCAAATTAACTCATCTATCTATAATTAGTTAGGCAATCAAATTGAGATTACCAATGTTTTTCAATGTACTTTTCAGTTCTTGTCATATTAAAATTGCTTTGAATATGCCTGTACATTGTCAATGGTAGCACAACATGGTAGCATATATTAAAGAGTAATAAAATAGGACATGAAATTGGTTGTAAGCTACAGGTACAATATTTGTTTGAAGTGGCACAATATTTTTCAATGAGATTCTTAGACCCAAACTTCTAAGAATAATGAGTTGAGGAAGCTTTTTATTGAGTTATTAGTTGGTGTTTTACTTGTGAAGGTGATTTCAAAGCTAATTGTTTAGAATTGGATGGTTTGACATGTAATTTCATGTTCTTCTTTCTTGAGTGATAGGTAAAATCTATCCTTCTACTTTTTATGTCATTCTTTAGTCAAATATCATGTGGGAATAGATTACTGCTAGGCTTCTATTATCACACATGTGCATGTTTGCAACAAGTAGCTTGTAATTTCTGTTGTTAACATAAAGACATGTAAATTTTCAAATGCATTCACCTAGCTTGGTGGTAATCCTATATTTAATGCACATGAGCAATACACAGTCCAAAGTTCCAAACAACATTTTTGTTATGCTTTAAAACAACTAACCCTACAACTTTGCAAATTGAACTTTGTAGCCAAGATTACAACATTTCTAATTAATATTGTTTCAGTAATAATTTTGATAGCATTAGTCAACGTATTTGACAACAACATACTCTATAAAAGTACTAAATTAAAAACACATTGCTAAAAATGAAATATGCTAAAATAAAAAATTTAGAAAAGAATGTATTAGATTCCAATTGATGCTAGGGAGAAGATTTGAAGTATGTTTGAAATGATAGATACTATCAAGGAACACAAGTTAGAAAATTCACTCAATAAAGGATACTATATAATTACTCATTGCAGAACCAATAGTTGAAATCAATGAAGGATAAATCCAAATTGTAATGATAGTAGATTAATGTGATTCTACTAATAAGCTTCAGAAAATTACAATCATGAAAATTCTAATTCTATTTTCTTCTAGACCTAAGATGAATTATTTATTCATAAATACCACAATCCACCCCAAAAAAGGTTTGTATTTATGCAAAGTTTTCTTGTTAATATCCAGCTGAAAAAATTAGAGAGTTAAAATTTTGATCATTTTCACTTATTTATATCATTCTCCATAATCAACCCATAAGGAAACTGCATAATATATTATTTGGAATTTAAAAAAATCTAGCCCCCTCCTAGTTTCATTGGCATATTTATGGCATTTATTACTAGGCACCTTTATTCGATCCCATGCCTCTCTTTCATCATCAACCCACAAATCCCACCAGGGAGAGAAGTGCAAGCTATGGCATGAGATTTGATGGTGTTAAGGAGGTCACTATAGTAGTGCTTGGGAAAAACAAATACAAGAAAGCTAGAAAATAAATATCATATGCAGAACTTGAAATTTGTAGTTGATCAAATTCCTCAAGAACAAACTACAAATTAGGAAGTTATTTTATGATTTTCTCTATAAATAAACCCTTAAGGGGAACAAAAACCCCTTAAAATAACACAATAAAACCCTTATATAAAGTAAATTCTATGGAATTTTAAAAATTGACATGGGAAAAGCAAAATTTAGCCTGAATACTCCAAAAATGAAAAAATCCCAAAAAACCCTAACTTAACAGTTGCACCAAAAGGTAACATCAAACAAATAGTAAACTCATGATTTTAACTAATCGCTTATCAACAAAACATGCACTTCAATAACCAAATCAAAGAATCTGAATGAAAAATATTTGGCTTCAATTTCTTTTTGTAGAGCAGGTCTTCACCCAAGCAACCTCCAATCACAATTTTTTGTCAAACAAACAAAATACCCACGCCCAATAATTTTTTTTAACTTTTATATTCATTGCATTCAACCAGAAATGATTCATTGAAGTAGGTTTTAGCTAAAACCTACTCAGCCTAAATGATGAAGCCATGTAGGCATCATGTTGTTGCCATGTGGTTTTGGCTAAAACATACTCAGTCGAATCACTTTTGGCTGAAACTAGTTTGATAGAATTTGTACAATTGGCCCAAATTGTCACATAGGTTTGTAATTTTACCCTTAGATCATAATACTTCAACCCCATTTAAAGGAGTTAATTTATCCATAACTTTTCTCTTTTCAATTACACATTTACTTGTCTAATACTTGACTCACCTTAGTAATGTAAATCTAGGTTATAATTAATTTTACCTCATTTATGAACTAGTTTAACATCAAGTTTATTTTATTTATCTTTAATTAGCATAGAATTAGAAGAGGCATCTTAAACCTTGAATTTCCTCTTCACTTATCAATTTATATTAATTACAAAATAGAAAAAAAAAATAGTTATTCATTAAGATATTATATACTTGGTGATATTATTAAATGAAAAAATGAAAGAAATAAAGAATTTTAAATTTTATAAAATTAGATGATTAAAAATTTTATTGTGTCCTTGGGAATAGAATAAATGGTTGACTCATTCAAAGACACAAACATTAATTACAATTTTGAAATTCACTTACAAGTTATGCAAGGGCATGTGGCTTCTTTATGAATAATAGTTAGAATTTTGAAATTCACTTTAAAAGTTGTGTAAGGACATGGAGCTACTTCACAGATAACCTAAAGTCATAGTAGCTTTCCCATCCCTCACTTACACCCACATTGTTGGTGTGTTGTTTGTGTAGTTTCATAAATTGTCACCTTGACAATTTCACACTACATTTTACCCCCTCTTAAGTTATTGGACCTAATTGAGTACCTAATTTACTAAATTATGATTTCTAAGGCTCATTTTAAACAATTATCGACAAATTGCAAATGGGAAACAAATGCATTTGTTTAATACTTTTCCCTTGACACCTTAATTTCAAAAAAATATGGATAGGACATAGTTGCCTAGGGAAACTTAATCCCTTCTTTTGGCTCCAAATTTTAATATATCATTGTTTCCATTTTATTATTTGAGATTCAAATGTTTGAAATCATCTATTGAGATTTAATTTGTAAGAAATTAGAATAATTACATATAAATACCTAGTTATTGCATCATTTCAAATCAATCTATAAATTATTTGCAAATTTAGTGATCAAGAAATTATCAAGGAAGTTGAGGGAAAAAATTTAGAGATTTATTGCAACAATTCAAGATCCAAGAATCATGTCAAAGTATGTGTGAGTTTTTCATGTTTATCTTTGTGAAGACTAATCCCTGTAGGTCTCCAAGAAATTCAAGCAAGCAAGATCCTAGCCTTGAGGAGATGTGTATGAATTTTTTCCTTCAAGGAAGCCATTGAATGGTGGTGAGTTTTGATCCATTATTGATTCATTATTCCCTTTTATCATTTATCCTTATCCCTCAAAAGGATAGGTTTTCCATCATTGCCATTGCCATTGTGGAAGTGGAAATATTAACACAGGGTTTGACTAAGGCAAGTGCCTAAATGAAACAACCCTTCCTCTCTCTTTGAATTTGAAAGTTTCAGATCTGAAGAATATTGGAGGAATCTTGAAGATCAACTATTCATTATTGCAATTTAACCCTACATATTTCCATCTCACAAAAACTTGGTTACAAAATATTTGATAGTGATTTGATAGTGTGACAAGCAAAAAATAGAATATTTCATCTAGCTCCCAAGAACTACAAAAACATAACTGGAATTCAATCACAAGGAAATTTTCATCTTGGGAAACTTATTCCTCCAAAACCAGCTCCAAATTCATATCATAAGAGCATAGTTTCCTACTCTATCCATTTCTGCAATCTGAATTATTTTGTGACATTTTGTGTTTATTGTATCTACATCAGAACTAAAATTTAGATCATTTTCTTAGTCATTGTATTGCATAAATCATACCTAAATTCATCCTAGATTTGGTCAAGCTTTGGTTGAATCACCTTTCAAGTTGTAAATCAATCATATATCTTGTTTAAACCCATCAAACCCCCACAAACAAAAACAAATTCCCCTCTCTATCTAATGAAATAAGGAACATGAGTTAAAACACCCAATAAAGGGAGACCTCCCCTAAGGATTTTTCCCTTTTCCACCATTTCATTTTGGTGAACCTAACATGTTAATATTATATAACTTTTGAAATATTAAGCATTTCATCTTAGATCTAGGTTTATTATTGGATTTCCTTGCATTGTTCAATTATGTAATGCCCCGCCATGCAAACCCAAAGAAAACTAATACATCTAACATTTATGGTACAATATTTTTTTAAAACTATTAAAGTGTATAAATTATTGTAGACATTAAATTTAAAAGATTACAAATTAAACACCTAAGTCCTTTGGGGTACACAAGGTGAAATTACGTAGCTAACCCATTATTCACTTAACTTCAATTTTAAACACTAATAAGTGATAAACAATGTGAAAAAAATAATCCATATAATACCATACCCACAAATTACATTAAATTAATCATGAAGATATAAGGTACATATTTCCACAAATACACCATAACATTGACAGTATTTATAAACAGTAGTTCAAGAATGATTTACATAGTATGACAATACATTACATCAATCTGATAGTACATCTCAATGATCACATATACAAAATTACATAATAGGTCTTCCCAACAAACGTGGGAGTGATACATCAATACATAGAATACATCTGGAGTACAAATATATATCTAATAATATATATGAATCTTGGATCAAATTGCACCTGCAAAACTCTACACTGAATGGTACAACTGTATCATAAGGGGACCCATGGGGTGTGTAGCACGTTTCACCCAACCAACCCCGTGTTGGGAGTTAACAAGGAAGGATACCCGACCAAGAACATCCAAATAGTAAAGCAAGACTAAACTCCAAAGATGAAAAGAAAGAGAACACAAAGTAATATCTCATAATGATGATAAATTTCCTAAACATAACAATAGACCACTTCCAACATATTACAACAATAAGTCACAAATCATAACATCAATAAATATCAAGACAAAATATCAATAGATCACTTCCAGAGGATTTTAATAAAAAAATCTCAAAAGGAATAATAGAGGAGAGTGTCATCACATGGCCTTACATGGATTATCCAAAAATCTTGTCTCAAGGTGCCACCTCCATCTAAACATGGATTATCCAGACAACCTATCACTAGGTTCTGCCTCCATCTATGGTTATCTTGACTGCCTATCTCAAGGCGCCGCTCCATAGGGTTACTCATGTGGAACTGTTAACCTCTTGTGGAAATGAGGAAGTGATCATGCCAACCACGGCCTTCTTGGCCCACCTTGAGTTTACGACAGCACTAACAGGAAGACAAGGCATCTATAATTATCTTATTAATGTTTAATTACCCACCCTCTAATTAATTACTTAGGTTATCATTTGTTACTCTAACTCTAATGTGGGTCACCCTGACAGCCCCTTTGTGCACCGACCCTCGCTTAGAGCCACTCTCCCTAGACACCCAAACCATAATATCCAACACCAAGGAGTTGCACCACAAGAACACTGAACCAAAAAATGGAACGTCTACAAGGCATAACCATCTCACCAAAATCATATGAAACACATCTGTAAAAAGGTACAATCCATGTGTAAACTCAAATCACAATCATAGTCAAAACATAGGCCAAATGTCAAATTACAAGATCAAATATAAACATCAATATCCCACCTTTGGAAGTCCCTAATCAACGACTTAAGCTCCTATAGAAGGATAAACTAACTCAAGGGTTTTCACACATGCCACAAAACCAATGAAGAGAAAACCACAATAGAATTCAACAACCAATCTCGACAGTACACAATTATGTAAAACAATGCCATATAAGACATTTCAAAACACAATAATTTCACCAATAAATAATTTTAATTTCTCAAGAATATTCAATTTCATTAAAAGCACATAGTTTATTTCTAATTTGCATGATTACACCATAGCTTTCCAAATTTAAAATTATCTAATTAAATTCATAACCACAATATATATATCTACCACCCCATATATATATATATATATATATATATATATATATATATATATATATATATATATATATATATATATATATATATATATATATATATACACACACACACACACACTAAAATCATATATTAAAAATAATGTATATAACTCATTATAAAATTAACAAAATAACCTACTGTAAAATAACAACAATATATATATATACACACACATATATTAATGTATATATAAATATATATACATATATATAATATAAAACATTTTAAATAAATTCAAAATTAAAAAAAAAAAACTTTTTAAAACACAAGACCAACCACCGCCAATGGTACTGCGTACCTCCCCGTGGGGAGGCCGCAGTCCCCACTGGCTGTGTACAACAGCCTACGACTGTTGTGCGCAATCAGTGGTGACTACATGCAACAATACCACAGGGGGAGTGGGGATGGTACAACTTTGGCTGACCATTTCCCCTCCCCCCCCTCCCCCAAACCAATATAAATTCTTTTTTTTTATTTTTAAATTTAATATTAAATTCTTTTCCAAACAAAAATGCAGGACACAACCTATAACATGTTTTTTTTCTTTTCTTTTATATTTTTTAAAAACATAAAACATGAATTTTGAGAAGAATATATATATATATATATATATATATATATATATATTAACAAGGACAAAATATGATTTATATGTATATGTATATATATGTACATATATATATTTTTTCATATATATATACACCTATATATATAGGTATATATATATATTTTCCCAAATGATACAAAATAAATAAACAAAAAGGATGAAAACTAGTCCAATTCATTTTTCTTCAATCAAAGAATAAATATGGGTATACAATTTTAATACCCTAATAAATTGTTTTTCTTTCAAATCACACATTTCACAACTAGATTTTTATTAATGAAAATTTGAAGGTTTCCCTACAGTTTTCTACAAAAGATTCGAAGGTTTCGAACAAAGAAAATTTTCAATCATAGAACCCTCTTTCAAAAATAGAGAAATTGATTTTCAAATATGGCAGCCAAGATTCTTGTTTACAGGAAAATAAATTGAATGAAATAATAAATTTAAAAGAACCTAGAGTTCTTCATTTGATGTTAAATCCAAACACGATGACCCTTCTTCCTCTTTTGAAAATGAACTTCCTCTGCAATTCCTTCTCAAATTCCTTTCAACTAACTTCTTAATCAATTTACCAATCTTTTCTTATAGAACAATTTTAACAAGGAAGCACAAAACCTATCTTTTTTTTCCCTTTCCAAAACCAAAACCAAAAACCATTCTTCTGTGTGTGTAGAAAACTTCCTTTTTTCACAATAAAATAATGAAAAATAAATAAAGCTCTTCTTTCTTTTCTTTTCTTTTTTCAAAAATCCAACCCATCCATTGGTTCTTTTTTTTGCTTTAAAAGCTCACACTTATCTCACATATTTAATTCAAAATTCATTATTTTCACATGATATTATCCTCACAAGATATTCTCTTCTGATTTTCTATTTTTAATATCTTGAAAAAGATAATTTATAATTATCACCAACATTATTTATTTAAATTAATTACTTACAACTTTTAATTTAATACTTTTAATTTACAATATTTAAATTCAAAATTACAATTACTCACAATTAATCATATCCACAAAATATCATTATTTTATTCCATATAAAGTAAAAATAAATTAAATAACAACTAACCATAATTAAAATAAATAAACAACAACCAATACAGAGATAAGGACAAAGCCAAAACCATGACACATCAAGACTCACAATGAGGTGACGGACTTGGGACGGGGACACTTCCTTATCAACTCCCTTTTTCAACATTGTACCCATTGGGTTTATTTAATGCTCGTCCTGTCTTGCTGAAGCAAGTGGAATCGAGACTTTGTTCTTACAATTCTTGCATACAAACAAATGTCAAGTAGCATGTAAATCTCCATTTTAGACACACTGTGAAAGGTAATCGTGAGGTAGTAGGGCACTCACAAGTGAGTGATGCTACTTCGTCCTTTCACCAAGGCTCGCTAGAAAACACATCAGAAACATAACAACATAGTATCACAACATCATCACATATAATATTAAATAAAAGCATAAGATAACTAGATAATATAACCAACACATAATGTATCATCAAACATCATAAGTAATGTCAAGTGTAGAAAACCAACTAAAATATGAATCCACACACAACCAATTCGGTGAACTAATCACCATCACAACCAAGTATCAAACCAACAGATAAGAGTATCAAAGAGTATCAACAACATGAGGGGTATTACAAATTAGGGATTCATTTTTGTACCATAAAAGGCATAAAATTTAAAAAATTACATATCAAAATACTTCAAAGGTTGCGATAGGGTTTATTTCATTCAATATAGCTTAGATCTACATTCCAATTGCATCTAAAAATTTGTATTAGGTAATTTAAATCTATAAAAAACTTGAAAGTGTGCATTGTATACATTTAGATATCTTGCATATAGCTCAAAAAGTGAAAATTTTCTCTCTTTTTTTGTTTCAAAATTGCATCAAAATCATCATTCTCATATTTTAACATACTATAATTAGTCAATTTTTGCATTTTAGGTCTGGAAATTGCATTTATAATTACCATTTATTATTCAAGCATTTTCAACATTGTTGCACACTTGCATTTTGAGTTACATAATCATAAATTGAGAAAATTTTGGAAAATTATTCAGTGTCAAACCTATTTGCACATAGATACAAAATCCTTAAATAGTCAAGAATTTAATTTTTTAAAACCCTATCTAGGACATAGTCACCCTAGGCGACTTAGTCTTGTTATTTTTGGCTCAAATTTTTATGACAGAGCCCCCTTAGGATTCTCAATTCGAAATGATTTTTTTTTCCGATTACCTATTTCATAATAGTCTAAACCTCATTGCAATTATCATATTTTTATAATAGCTAAGTTTTTTGGTAAAATTTTGATCTCCTTGAAATACTTGGTTGATGTTTCATGTTGTGTGTTTGGCAATGATCCTAACTTAGATAATGAAACTCATGATCCTTCATATCCCAATTTATACATTCTTAGTGAAGATATCTTGATCCAAAAAGAGGACATCATGAATGAATTCATAAAGAATACCTTGCCTAACCCTACAAATAATATGGTCCTTTACCCTTCTACAAAATGATCTGATCACCCATATCAATAATCAGTGTCACCTACTATGCCACCACTTGAAATGCTTTACAAATTAAATAGGGAAACTGATCAATAATTAATACCTCAACCAATGGAAATGGAAGTACCTATTGGAAACAACCACAAGAAAATCATACCACCTAATTCTCCTCTATCACATGAGAATTTTTTTACAAACAAACATGTTAAATGCTATGGCTAGGGATTTAAGATCTTGAGAAAAAAAGGATGTGACATAAAGAATGAACCTAAAATCTATCCCCTTTAAAAAAAACACGATATGAAGATACCAAAGGCATAGGTTACCAAGGTCCTCCATTGTTCCATAAAAAAATTGTTCCAACAACCAAACCATGTAAGAAATATGTGTTACATGCCCTACATCCTTTATGTGAGATTGAGTGTTCCTTAGCCACACTTCTAAACTTAGGATACATTACACTACCACTTTTATGTGAATGAGGAGATAAGAAAGGAAAGAATAAAAAAATCACCCTATTGTCCATATCATAGAATAGTTGGACACACTATTGATGAATGTTATGCTTTAAAAAATAAATAAAAATAATTTGACCCTTACGTGAACAAATAATAAACAAAGGAATTTTATTTGCTCCTTACCATGTGGTAGTTGTAGTATCACACAATACTCACTAGTATTAATTGGGGTATAAATTGGGCTTTATGCAATCATATTTAATCTTGCAAGGAGAGACACTCAATCATTCATCTTGGCTCACCTTTCTCCCTTCACTTGGTGGGCAATAGGTTAGGTGCTCCTTGTGTTAGGTGCATTCATTCTAGCAAGGGATCCCTTTGTATCTCTTTAAAGTGTTAGTATAGCAAGTACACTAAAATTTTAAGGGGGACATATGGTCCCCTGCTCAGTGTTTGCATAAGAAATGGTCCATTCTTAGTGATGATAGTATACATCTCTTAGGAAGTGTGAGATTATCAATGAAAGTGTGGCCTTCTCAATCTATGTTAGCATCTCCTTTGGGGTGATATTGGGATTGATATCTCCTAAGAGTGAGTTTTCTTGGAATATAATGTTACCCTTGGTGATAATGCTATGGTTGGTATTCCCTAAGGTGTGGTATTGTATTCCATGACTAGTGCTATCTTGGTGGTGATGTCATGTGTGATATTCCCTAAGGCATGACCCTTCATTTATTGAGCAATGCCCCTTTGTTATTTTTGTAAAGAACCTTTTATGGTGTTGTTGTTTATAACACACCTTGAGGTTTTTCCCTTATCTATTTCATCTTCTTAGATGTTTATGTGCCTCCATAGGTGAGTTGTTGCACCTTATTAGGTGATTTTTTCCACCTTTTTAGATGGTTTTTCATTTATGCACCTTCTTAGGCAAGTTTTTGCACCTTCTTAGGAAAGCTTTGGTGCCTTCTTAGGTGAGGATTTAGAAAAAAAATTCATGAATTTAGCATAATGAAAATTTTTGGTTCATGGATTCCCCTTTTAACATGGCCACTGAGCATAACACCCCTTGCTTGAAAGTGAAGCCATTTTTTTCATGAGTTTTTAGAATAACAAAGCTTGTTGGACATTGTGTAACCCATCATATTGCATGGACACCTAGCATAATGCAACTTGCTAGCAAGTAGATTCATTTAGCTCATGAGTGATGTGGCACAACAAAATTTGTTATTGTTAATGGGAGAATTCCTTCATTTGATGGACAAAGTTTGATATTTGAGACAATTTAAGACTAAGTTCTCTTTGTGTTACCAACTTGAATCCCTTTAGTACTAACCTTGTGTTTTCTTGTGTGTCTTAAATGTGTGTCTTCTTTGTGTTTGCATTTTTTTTGTGTTCATTTTTTTGTCATCTACATCATACTATGTCATATTTTTTCATCATGTATGCTTCATGCTTTTGAAATTGAAATGTTGAAAATGTGGTTATGAATCCTAGAATATGGTTTTATACATAGAGCATACCGACAAACTTCCAATTTCATTCAAGGGTAACCCTTGATATCTCTTTGCAAAGGACAAAGAATTCTTGTGAATATTTTTCCTAGGGGCTAAAGATGATCTATTGAGGGGTTCACCGCCAAGTCTAAACTTGGAAAATAAAATGAAATGCATATTGAAATGTAAAACCCTAATTGAATGAAAAACAACACTAATTGAGCTAGAAAATACTTGAAATGACTCAGAAAACTATAAAACTAAAAGTGTGCACTTGAGAATCCTTAAAGTGAGTAAATGAAGGTCTAGAATGCTAGAAAATCTAATGTCAAAGTTGACTGGGACTCATTCACCAAGTTGGGTGAATTAGTGCTATTTCTAGGAAAATGTGTCGAAATAGGTTTCAGACAAAAGGGTATCCAAATTTGTAAAAATATCTATTAGGCTTATATAGTGGGACTCATTTTCCACTTGCAAATCAATCCACTTATGCTTTTCTAGAAATTATGAATTTTATTCTATGCCTCTCTTCTTGCGCTGCTCTTCCTAATTGGTTTTGGGGTCTGAAACAGTAGAACTTGTAACTTGTAGGTGATCTCCAAGATTTTTCAATGCTTGATGACATTCTTGACAACTTTAAATGATCTACAAAATTTCTCCAACTTTTCTCATTATTAAATCTGCAACCTAAACCTTCAAATCACACACAAAGGAGAGGCAAAAATGTTAGGGGGTTAGTAGATAAGGCTTTTCCTTGGTCAAACCCTTTGATGGAAATAAATCCTTGAAATGAAAGAAAATATGAATGGAGAATGATGAATGAACAAAATAAAATGTTGCAACTCACTAAACCCTAGCAATTAGGTGTTGCAATTATTCTTGAAATGGTTGTAATGGATGTGGTTCATGACTCTTGCTTGAATAGAGTTGATCTTGCTTGAGACACTTTCTTCAGTCATAAACCCTATATCACAATTGTTAGCACAATAAAAAACATGATGGATAAAATATTTTACATGATGATTGGCACTTGAATGCTACTCTAAATTTCTTGATAATCTACTCTTGAAGACTCTTGAATTCTTTTGTGAACTCTCTTGAATACTAGGTCACTTGATTGCTAGTTAGGATAAAATGACTAAAAGAACCTTGTATTTATACTTGATTATGCAAGAGTTCCAGAAATTACAACACTACAAGCTAACCTTGGATCTTGGAGAATAAAATCATACCAAAGATTTAAATTAAATTTGATTTTGAGCCAAACGGGACTCATTTTCCACCCAAGGTGAATGGGTCCCACCTAAGGGGATTCATTTTCCCAGAATGGCGAATGAGTCCCACCTTAGGAATTTGAGGTGGGTTTTCAGGATTTTGGAGTTTTAAATGCTTTTGTTAGGATTATCCTTGAAAATACAAATAAATAAGGCTTTTGGATGCAAAATGGGGGAAATTAAAGCACAATAAATCCCAATTATTGATGATAAGCCTAGGAAAGTGTGAAAGTGTGTTACAAAACTTTACAACGCTTTAGAATAAGGAAAGATTCATTTTAAAAAGAGGTTATTTAGGGGTATGTGTAGGATCATCATGGAAAAAACAAGCCCTTAAGTGGTGAAAAATTCAAAAAAATAAGAGTTAGGCAACTTGATGTAAAAATTTGAATAAATTATCTATATTATTTTAAAATATGTAAGAATAGAATCTATATAAAATTGAACATAGTTTCTAAACTACTAGGTTTTTTTTTTTAAATCTATTTGGTGAAAATTTGAAATTTTAATGTAATAATACTTAAATTTCAGTGGAAAGAAGAAGAAGTAGGTGTCTGTTTGACCACTCTAACCACAATAAAATGATAATATTTTTTTAAAAGATTTTAGATATAAGTAGAGTACTCATGTCCCGATGTGATGCATATTTTTTTGTAATTTTTTTCAAGTAAATAATTAATTATGATTTTTTTATTACAAATTTTAAAAAATATAAAAAATCATATGTCTGACCATCTTAACTTGGTCAAAACTTCATGAAATTCAACTCTTCTTTTTAATCCTATAGTATGTGAAGCATAGAATGTGACACATGTTTCAAATTCAAAAAATGTGATACCATTTGAAAGCTATAGACATTTTTCAATCAACCTATCAATCGGTTTTAGTCATAATTCAAATAAAAAATATAATAATTATTTATTAAATTAAAAGCAAAGGTGTAGGATCATGATGGGCCAAAAGTGGCAATATGATGGGTATGCCTCGACAATTTTTACCCAAAATTGATGAAATTAAGGGTTTTAAAGGAGATTCTCATATTTCCACCAATATAAATTATGCTTTACTTTGAATTTTAATAAGTAATTATTATTCATTTTCTATTCAATTATGACTAAAGTCCTGATTGATAGGATGATTGAAAAACATTTATAGCTTTCAAATGGTATCACATTTTTTGAATCCAAAACATGTGTCACATTCTATGCTTTATATACTATAGGATTAAAAAAATAGAAATTTAATTTCATGAAGTTTTGACCAAGTTAAGGTGGTTAGACATATGAGTTTTTTATTTTTTTTAAAGTTGTAATAAAAAATTCATAATTAATTATTTACTTGGAAAAAATTACAAAACAATATGCATCACATTGGGACGTGAGTCCTCTACTTATATCTAAAATATTATAAAAAGATATTATCATTTTATTGTGGTTACGATGATCAGACAGACACCTACTTCTTATTTTTTTTCTAAAATTGAAGTACTATTGCATTGAAATTTCAAATTTTCACCAAATAGATCTTTTTAAAAAAAAAACATAGTAGTTTAGAAACTAGATTCAAGTTTCTAAATATTCTATTCTTACATAGTTTTGAAATAATATAGACAACTTATTCAAATTTTTATGTCAAGTTTCCTAACTCAGATTTTTCTGATTTTTTTGCCACTTAAGGGCCTGTTTTTTCCATGATGATCCTGCACATACCCGTAAAGCATAATTTATATTGGTGGAAAGTTGAGAAGCTCCTTTAAAAACCCTTTTCTTTCATTAATTTTGGATAAAAAAAAAGTCACCATCCACATACACTACACATACCCATCATATCACCAATTTTTGGCCCATCATGATCTTACACATACCCTTAGGTGTAATCCATTAACAAGACCTTAGAAAAGTGTGAAAGTGAGTTACAACACTTATGTAAGGTACCAGTTAAATCCATTTTGTTCACAAGGGCCCAAGACCTAGTTTGAATATGTTAGGCATTTTGCAACACTAAATCAAGGCCAAGTTAAGGGGAACTATTTTTGTCATTACATCTATCCCCCACTTTAGTGAGAGGAGGAACTTGCTTGAAACTCACACTAAATTAGACCAAATTCCATAACAATCAAGGGGGGTTCAAGTGTACCAATGTTGATAAGATAAAAAAATATATGAGAAAGCTGGGTGTGCAAGCGTACCAAGGTCCTAATGACAAACCTACAAAGTCATACCTTGGTCAGGCTTCTCACTCAAACCATACCAAAGTTATACCTCCAAATAACCTTGATGAGGCGCCATGTAAAAATAGTTTTTGAGCTTCATGAGACAAGAAAAACTTTGTATGCTTGGAGCCCATGAAAAAATGGGATGGCTCTACAGCCATGCAATTTGTATTATGCAAGGTGGCCATATAAATGTAAATGCAACATTGAAATAATTTTCAAGGGTGTCTCACTTAGTTCATGCGAGGTCTTTAACTTAGGGAACATTGTGTCTAATGCCTTTAGAGGAACAATAAAATAATAGAATATTCACAACTTAGGGGATGTAGTGTGTCACATCAATCCACTAAGAGGAATGTAATATGCTAAGAAATATCACAATCATGAAGGACATCACACTCAATTTCATCCACAAAGAAAAAAATGCATCGTATAAAGTAAGAAGACTATACCATGGACTGTGAGAAAGAAAATGAAAAAGAATAATGCCAATGTATGCCCCCACTTTAAAGGAGTTGCTAAACACCATACTATGATAAATTACTTTAAAGTAGCAAATGATAAATGCAAACAATAAAGAAGACATGAGAGCCAACTTGGAAAGCCCTATGCCAATTCATATGTTTCTGAGTAAAGTTGTGCCATGTAAGAGAAAAGGAAAAGAAAGGGGTTCCCCCAAAATGGAAACACCAAACACATAAGGGATCTATGGATTTGGGGTCAGTATGTTCTTGCTACAATGATTATAGAGAGCCAAAACTATCATCATCCCCCAAATTCACACAGACCTAGAAGAATGACACAAAGAGAGTGAAAACAAAGAAAAGCCTTTTGGGTCAACATGGAATGTCTTGATACCTTTCATCATCCCCAAAAGGAAAAAAAAAGAAAAAGAAAAAATGAAAAGATAAAGATGAAAGAAAATATTTTGGGTCAACATGGAAGATACATGAATGTATCGATGTCTTGTGTTATCCCCAAAAGGAAAATAAAAGACAAATGAAAAAGATAAAAAGTGAAGAGATGCATGACATAGAGAACAATGAAGGTACAAATAGAGGAATGTCACAAGGAGATATAACATCAGACAAAACATCATGGGGGATCACATCACACACATGAAATCAAAATAAAGAAAATGCAAAAGACTTGTAAGGCACAAGTGATTCAACGTATGAGCAACTCATTTGCCTCCCAATCTCGGTCCGTATAAGCTGAAGATAGGCAATAAACCTAAGGGACAATGACAAATGCATTAATAGGACAAGGTTATCTACCTCTTGCCCCCACTAAGTGCAATACAAAAGTGAGCCAAGGTAGGTTATGGGAAAGGTCATGTACAATAGTGAGAATAGAATTTTCTACAACTATTACATGACAAGGGGTGAAAAAGGGGTATGTCATGCAATCACTCGATGGAAATAATTGCCATTGTAGTGAAAGTTGGCCAATATAAATTTTATTGCTCAACACTCATCAATACTTTTTCCAAGATTTATGTGATAGATCAAAAATGTGGAACTTTGGAATCTTTAGGATATAGGACTAATTTATCTTTCATTGGTGGTAATATTTTTATCTCTTTGTTTAGAAGTATTTATAACTTCCTTTCATTTTCAGGTGGTGGGCAAGGGGAATTTAGATATTGTAACTCAAGTAAGGCCTTTTGTGCTTGCTAGATTCACCAAATTCTTAGATTGAGTGTGGAGGAGGAGGACCTAAGGTGATCCTACCATCCTTCTCATTTTCATGTTCTTTAGGAAGGAGTACATTCATATCAAGAGGATTATCAAAGATAATTGTCTCATCGCTAAGAAGTCTTAGGTATTATTTAGGAAAACTTGTGTTGCAAGGGGGATCTTGATATCCTAATCCATTTATGTTTTCATAAGTGTGTATTTTCTCTAAAATTTGATGTATTTCATGTTCACTTATTTTGTCACATCCTTGTTTACTCAAGATGGTGAATCCTTTTCCATATGTCTCTTCTAGATTGATGGATGTTTGTTACTTTGTTATCATAGAATGGTTGATTATTTGCTTGCTTAGAGGAACTAGGTTTACCTATTGTAGGGAGCTTACATTTCAGGATGCAAATAACTAAAGGTCTTGAGAGGTGGTAGGGTGATCCCACAATAATGGGTTACACTTTTTGGGACATCCTATTTTTTTCCTGAAATCACATATTTTTAGAAAATGCAATGATATAAGACTTTAAAGGTTTCATTTAAATGATTTTAATTAAACATGGATTGATCAAAACCCCTTAGATCAAACCCCCTTGGATAGAACCTTGTTAGATTTAAACATACCTATAATCGAGTCTCCTCTACACCTATCAAAATGTTGATAAAAAACCACTTTTGATTTACCTTTTGGGTGATCAAATGAATTCATGTAAAATTTATGTTTTGTAAACATGTATCACTTATTATAAGCTTCCCAAAAAGTATAATTTTAAATATGTTTAATTTGATTAATTTATTTATTTTTTATTTCTTGTGAATATGGTATTTTCAATGAACATCAAATTTTTTGTTTCACACATACAAAAAAATAGAAAAATAGAGAAAAAAATCTTTAAAATACATGTGCACTAGGTATTGATGTCCTTATTCCAACAAAGAAATAATAATTTAATTCAAATGAATACAAAAAAAATTATGCGGGCTAAAGTACACCTCTGTCCAAATTATAATTACTTTGACTTGGAAAAAAATTAAAATTAAAATTGTGTAACAAATAATTATGAAAAAATATTCATTCACTAGATATTGGTGTGAAAAATCTATATTTTAAAAATTAGAATTATATCATGTCTATAAATAAATTTATGCGGTCTGAATTAAACATCACTTTTTAAAAATGTTGATTAGTAGAAAAAATAAGTTATTAAAAATTACATAAAATGATTCACAATTTATTTTTTCTTTTTAAAAAAAAATATAATTAGAATCTACACAAAAGATCTAAAAAATAACTAGTTTGATTCATCTTCAAATTCTTAATGGTTTAGCTACTATAGGTGTAAGAAAGTGTATCTGGTGAAAAATCCTAATTTTAATGTCAATTTTGGCCAAAAATTGTAACCCATTATTGCGGGATCACCGGGTATTGTAGGGGATGTTGGGTGACTCATTGATGGGTAAAAGGATGTGTTAGCTTCAAGGTTTTTTAGAAAATCATTTAGGAGCTTATTCATGTTGTCATCATCTTCTCCAATAATTTCAACATCATGAGGACATGTATTAGGAGTTGAAGGAGCATGAGTGAGTTCAATGTCACTAGGGTCATGTCCAAAAGCACATCTTTACACCTCCACTAGGGACTTCAAGGACATCTAAATCCTGCTCAAGCACATATCCATGATGCAAATTTCAAATTCTAAACTATGCAACAGTGTGAAATGCAATATCCTGGACACTATTTTGAATTTAACAGATGTAAAAGATGGATGAATTTAGACTAAATGCAATGAATTGGATGCAACAAAGAATCTTTAAAATAAAATGGCAATGAAATAACAACAAAAGAAACTCAGAAACTGAATTTGGTATGCCATAAAATGCAATGTAGAATATGTAGAGGGACTGATTCACCCAATGTGACAAATGAGTCCCAGGGATGATTTTTTTCAAAATCTTCAAAAAATAATAATTGAATTTTATGATTTTTAATGTTTTCTAATGTAAATATAAGATGAAAATGTAAAATTTGACTAATTTTCAATGAAATTAGATGCAATAATGCAAGCTATATGAACTTTCACTAATGCAAAATTTAAAACCCTAGAATGCATATTAATCAATGCAAATCCTAATGCAATGTTGATGCAAGATCATTCTAGAATGAAGATAAAATCCAAATAAGAAAATTAGTGTTCTAAATGTAGGTTCACCAAAATGAAATGTTGAAAATGTGTTTAGGAATGCTAGAATATGATTTTAGACATACAGCATACCCACACGCTTCCAATTTCATTCAAGGGTAACCCTTGAGATCTCTTTGGAAAGGAGAAAGAAATCTTGGAAAGGGTTTTACTAGGGGCTAAAGATGATATATTGAGGGGTTCACCACTAATTCTAAACTTGGAAAAGACAATGAAATGCATAGTGAAATCAAAAACCCTAATTGAATGCAAAACAACACTAAATCACCTAGAAAATGCTTGAAATGACTCAGAAAACTATAAAACTGAAAGTGTGCACCTAAGAATCTAGAAAGTGATTGAATGGAGGTCTAGAATATTGGAAAATCTACTATCAAAGTTGACTAGGACTCATTCTCCATGCTAGGTGAATCAGTCATGTTTCTAGGAAAATGTGTCAAAACAATTTCAGACAAAAGGGTACCCAGATTTGTAAAAATATCTATCAGGTTTGTACAGTGGGACTCATTTGATACTTGTGACAAATCATTCTAGTTAGACTATGTTTCTAGAAATTTTTAATATGATTCTATACCTCTCATCCTTATTTTCTCTTCCTGATTGGTTTTAGATTCTAAAATAGTATTTTGTAACCTATAGATGATCTCCAAGACTCGTCAATAATTGATAACACTCTTGAAAACTTGAGATGATCTACAACACTTCTCCAAATTTTCTCCTTATGAAACCTACAACCTAAACCTACAAATCACACACAAAGGAGAGGGAAACATGTTGGGTGGTTAGTAGATAGGGTTTTCATTGGTCAAACCCCTTGTTGGAAATCAATCCTTGAAATGAAAGAAAATATGAATGGAGAATGATGAATGAACAAAAGAGAATGTTGCAACTCACCAAACCCTAGTAATTTTGTGCTACAAGTATGCTTGAAATGGATACAATGGATGTGGTTCTTGACTCTTGCTTGAATGGAGTTGATCTTTCTTGAGACACTTGTTTGAATCATAAACCCTACATCACAATTGTTAGCACAATAACAAACATTATGAATGAAATCTTTGACATGATGATTGGCACTTGAACACTGCTCTAAAATACTTGATAATTTTCCTTTGAATACTTTGAATGCTCTTGTCATTTCTCAAATGCTCGTATGAACTCTCTTGAATGCTAGGTCACTTGATTGCTTGTTAGGATAAAATGAGTGAAAGAACCTTATATCTATACTTGATTATGCAAGAATTATTTAATTTACAACACTATAAGCTGACCTTATATCTTGGAGAATAAAATCCCATCAAAGATTTAAATTAAATTTTATTTTGAGCCAAATGGGACTCATTCGCCCAGAATGGTAAATGAGTCCCACATTTGGAATTTGAGGTAGGTTTTTGGGATTTTAGAGTTATAAATGATTTTGTTAGGATTATCCTAAAAAATACACATAAATAAGTCTTGTGGATACAAAATGGGACCAATTAAAGCATAATAAAACCCAATTATTCATGATAAGCCTAGAAAAGTGTGAATGTGTGTTACAACACTTTACAATAGTTTATAATAAGGTGAGATTAATGTTAAAAAGATATTATTTAGGTGTAATTCATTAACAAGATCATAGAAAAGTGTGAAAGTGGGTCACAAAAATTCACAACATTTAAGTAAGGTACCATTTAAATCCATTTAGTTCACAAGGTTCCAAAACGTAATGTGAATATATGTTAGGTATATTGCAACACTAAATCAAGGCCAAGTTACGGGGACTTACTTCTGTCATTACAGACATGTATGTTTATGTTGTCTTATTGCATTTCATACATGTGTGTTCCTTTGTGCTCATGTTGGTTTTCCATGGGATCTTGTATCCTAGGGGCTTGTGCACTCCCCTAAGATCCATTTCCATCTCATCTCTTAAAAATTTGGACAATCAAATACTTCTTGATATATATATTAGACTTTAGTGTGAGTTTGGGTGTAATTTCATACTCTAACTAAAGTGGGGGCTAAATGTAGTGTCCCAAATTGTCACCATTGAAAATTTCCATGCATTCCTCCCTCTTAAATTATTGGACCTAATTGAGAACCAAATTTTCTAAATTCTACATTCTATGCCTTATTTTAAATAATTATTGACAAATTGCAAACAAAAAACAAATGCATTAATTTAATACTTTTTCCCCTGACACCTTAATTTCCAATCAATAGGGTTGGGACATAGTTTCCCAGGGTGACTTAGCCTTCCTATTTTCACTCCAAATTCAAATGTGTGAATATCAAGATTTTATTATTTGAGATTCAAATGTCCAAAGTTGGCTATCAAGATTTAATTTGCAAGAAATTAGAATAATTGCATATAAATACCTAGTTATTGCATCATTCCAAATCAATCTAGAAATTATTGGAAAATTTGGTGATCAAAAAATTATGAAGCAAGTCAATAGTAGAATTTAAGAGATTTATCATAGCAATTCAAGATCCAATCATCATGTCAAATTATGTGTGAGTTTTTTAATGTTTAAGTTTATGAAGACTAATTCTTGTAGGTCTCCAAGAAATTCAAGCAAGCAAGATCCAAACCTTGAGGAGATGTGTATGAATTTAGTCCTTCATGGAAGCAATTGAAGGGTAGTGAATTTAAATCCATTGTTGATTTATTATTCCATTTAAAACCATTTATCCCTATCCCTCAAAATTCTAGGTTTTCCGTCATTGGAATTGATATTGCCATTGTGGAAGTGGAAACACTAACATAGGTTTGACTAAGGAAAGCCCCTAAATTGCACAACCCTTCCTCTATCTTTGGATGTGCAGGTTTCATATTTGAAGAAGATTGGAGGAAGCTTGAAAAAAAATTATTCAATATTAAAATCTAACCCTACATCTTGTAAACTCATGAAAACTCAATTACAAAAATATCTGATAATGTGACAAGCATAAAATAAAATCTCTAATCTACCTCTCGAGGACTACAAAAATAGATCTAAAATTCAATCACAATGACACTATCACCCTGGGCAACTTGGTCCCCCAAAATCAACTCCAAATTCATAAGTGCACAGTGTCTTACACTACCCATTTATGCAATCTGAATTATTTTGTGACTTTCTATGTTTTTGTATCTACACCAGAACTAAAATTTACATCATTAGCTTAGTCATTGTATTACATTTCATCCCTAAATTCATCCTAGATTTGGTCAAGGTCTAGTTAACTCACCTTCCAGTTTGTAAGTCAATCATATATCTTGTCCAAATCCATCAAATGCTCGCAAACAAGCAAGCGATCCCCTCTCTATCTAATGAAATAAAGAAAAGGAGTTCAAACACCCAACAGAGGGAGACCTCCCCCAAATTTCTTTCCCTTTTCCACCATTTCAAGTTATATGTTGATTCTTTAAGTCTTCTGAAAAAAAAAATTGAAACTATTCCTCTATTCCATTTAAGATGTAAGAGGAGAGATGGATCTTCTCAAAACATCTACAAATTAAAGTATTTTGAATTTAAAAAAATATGTAATTTTTTAATAATTTAAAAATAATAGTGGATACATATACTTTAGATTTAATTTATAAGAAATTAATTCTATTCCATATTTTTAAATTTAATATAATATATATTTGTAAATAATATAATGAGTATCTCAATTTTTAAAACTTATATTTCTATCATAGACCACATAGGAAACTAACTAAAGATAAAAAAAAAAGGCTCATTGATTCAAGGATGTTTATCATTTTCATATTTCTTATACTCTTTTTAAAGTTTCTAATAATTATTTTTTCAAAATAGGGATATTTATTGATAATCTACAATATATGAATTTGTATATCAATATACTTTATCATATCTTGGAGATTGTTGATAAATGTGCTTATTTTGATAAGAAATAATTAATTTCTCTAATACAAGCAGTCCTTGATTTGAAATGTTGTAGGATTTACTACTAATCTATTGATGCTAATGGTATTAATGTCTCACCAAGTCTTTCATTAAGTGCATGTTCATCATTCCATACAATTTTTTTGACAATTTTTTTTTATAATATCTCATATGGATCTATCCTAAGACTATCCATGCTTATGATGGCTAGATAGATGATGCCCCTAAGGGAAATTAAAGATGATTTTGGTTGCCATATGTTACACAATATCTATAAACCATGGAAAAATAGATAAACCATGTATAAATAGAAACCAATGGAAAGATTCTAAGTTGGTCCAATATTTGATACGAACTTTTGGAATATTAGCCAAACATCCATATCATACCTACTTTTGGAATATTAAACCCGCGAGTGAGAATTCAAATCTTCGATCTACTTCACGTGCATTAACCTGTCCAAAGAGAGAGAAGACAAAGACTTTGATTTCTTGATTATGTGATGACACGTCCCCAGAATTGAGGCCTCAAACGCTTCCATCGGATCAAATTCGATTTAGATATGTATTTAGGGTTTTATGACTGTCGTCTTCCTTACGAATGAATGGATGAAGATAATACCTCCCGCGTATGAATGGATGAATAGATAAACCATGTATAAATAGAAACCAATGGAAACATTCTTAAGTTGGTCCAATATTTGATACGAAATTTGACAGTTCTTTTTCTAACACTCTTGGAATATTAGCCGGAGGATCCATACCATACCTACTTTTGGAGTATTAGCCAGAACATCCATATCATACCTACTTTTGGAATATTAAACCCGCGAGTGAGAATTCAAATCTTCGCTCGACTTCACGCGCGTTAACCTGTCCAAAGAGAGAGAAGACAGACTTTGATTTGTTGATTTAGATATGTATTTAGATGTGACTTTGATAGGGTGACTAGAATTGAGGCCTCAAACGCTTCCATTGCATTGAAGTCGATTAAGATATGTATTTAGGGTTTTATGACTTACGGAACGCGTTGGACTGTCGTCTTCCTTACGAAGTCTTCGGTGCCTTCTGGTCAATTTAACTAATTCTAAATATAAATTACAGCATCAAATTTGATCTTTAACAAGGTTTTTTAACATCTGTTTGCTACAAATATTGGACCTTTCCATTCACCAAGTTAATTCTCTTATTTTATTTTATTTATTGGATGAAGATAATACTCCCTAGTATGAGTGGATGAATATTCGTGCCTTTTTATTTGTTCATTTATTGTGAAGATAATACATCTCGCGTATGAATATATCAGCTGAGGGTTTTATAAATAAATATTATTTAAGGGTTTTATGGTGTGTGCAGTGTAATATGGAGTATATAGTGTTGTAATATGGAGTATATAGTGTCTGTATATCTACAATACAAAACTAATATTCATGACATATGAATGGTATAAGTTGTCACAGAAAAGATATCTATTATGGATTTGTTTAATGGTGTTTAAGCTATTTTATTAAAACTTTATTGATATTGAAATTTTATAAATTATGTTTGAATTTTTATTAATCAATAAATACAGTTAAATAGATATTAAATAAGAATTTATTGTTTTTTATTTATTAGTTTCTGTCAAGGTAGGAATAAGTATGCATCAATTGCATTCAATTAATTGTTTTAATTAAATTGTCAACTCTATTAATGTTTTAAGTGAAATAAAAAATTGAAAGGTATTTTTACTTACAATGAATTAAATTATCATTCAATTTTTGAAAAGAAATTGTAATGCATTAAATTTTTTGGTTAAATTATCAACTCTATTGATGATTTGAGTGACAAGGAATAGTGTTATATATATAGGATAGGTGACAAAATAAATTAATTTGAAAGATATTTCTACTTACAATGAAAAATATTTGCAATTAGTTTATAAACATGATAGGCGAGAAAATATTTTTATTGGATTTAGAATACATTATCTTTGTATGGTTGAATTTCAATCGTATTAATGTCTTGAATAATATTGAATAATGTTGCATATATCTTGATATTGAAAAGACATATACATCTAAAATTATGTGCAAATTTATGTTGAGATATGTCACCCAACAAATTCGATTAATATTTACTTCATTGATGAGATATATACAATCTTATTTTAAACAAAATTCAGAAAAGTCTTGTCACATATCTTCTAGAAGAACTCATTTTTTTTTTAATAATATGAAACAATACTTTGTTTGTAATGTTTGTTATAAACCAAAATTTAAGAAGCATATATAATTGATTGTGTGCATTTATTGTGGGCTATTCATACCTTTAATCTCAATTTGTGTCCACAAATACGACACCACAAATTATAATAGACACATTAACAACCTAGTCGACCAGAAATATGAAATGTATTTTCAATGTCGGTCCAAATTTACAAATAATTTTTCAATGTGGATCAAACACCATTGGCTAATATCATGATGCGACCCAAAAAAATATCCTCAAGCATGCCAAACATTTAAATTTTAATCTTCAAGGATCCACAACATGTTATAACCATCATGTTGGCCAAGAACATCAAAACCCAAACACACCGATAAAAAAAATATTTGACCATGAGCACACCGATCAACACAGACATGCAACAAAGATAGAGCATGATCTAGAAATATCCACGAACACTAAGAAACAAGAGAGAAACATCCACAGTAATTAGAATTACCATAATTATACCAACTTTAACCAAGAACACTAACATAGACCAGAGAAACACTATCAGAACACAAATCTTCATAACTCAAACAAATCTTCATGTAGACCTCTAATACTTTTGGTAGATGAATACTCTAAAAAATAAACCCTTTATTCTGCAACAATTGATCTTCAACATACAGAACAAGACACCTTCATGACCTTCACAATTCCACTAGGAAACCTACAATACTTTCTTTTACAATTTTCTAAATACCCTCGACATATACAACCTTCAATACATCAAATTCTAATAGTGTTGACATCAATGACAACCACATATCAGCAACACAACCACAAAATCCAAAAATCTCCCCCTTTGGCATTGATGGCAACACATGGTGTGAAAAACACCATCAACACAACTCTCAATCAACACTTACTTCTCCTTAGATTTTGACTCTTCTTCCTTGACTTCTTCTGCAAGATCTTCTCCCTGCAAGACTTTTTACTCCAGATAAGTAATAATTTTTCACATGACTCTTCTCCTCCTTTGACATCAATAGAAAAGATAAGCATTATCTATCCACATACAAGCTTTGAACCACATATCTACACATTTGACTACTCCCCCTGAGTAGCATCCACATAAACATCAATCTGGATCAGGAAATATTTATGAAGCACATGGATTGATGCAACTAAATGCATCCTTAGTTCAAATCAGGAGGGGTAATCACCCCTAGCATCCCTCTAAGATACTCAAAAGTATCCTTCAACAACGGCTTGGTGAAAATATCTACAATCTGTTCTTTGGTAGGCGCATACTTCAGTCTGACTTCTTTCTCACTCACTTTTTCTCTTAAGAAGTGAGATGTGATTGATATATGCTTGGTCTTAGAGTGTAGCACTTAATTTTTTGATATGTTAATTGCACTTGAGTTTTCACAGCATATGGTAATAGGTTCATCATATACTACTATGATATCTTTCAACATCTATTTCATCCACATCACCTGAGTATAGTTTTCTGTAGCAACAATATGTTCTTCTTTAGTAGTAGATAGAGAAATGGAATTCTACTTTTTTCTCAAGAAAGACACTAGCTTCTTCCCTAGGAAGAAGGCACCACCACTTGTACTCTTCCTATCATCTACATCTCCTTCCCAATCTGCATCAATATATGCATTCAAAGTAAGATCATCGTCCTTAGGATACCAAAGTCCAAAATCAATTATTCCTTTTTGATACCTTAAGATTCTCTTAACAATAGTCACATGAGACTCTTTTGGATTAGCATGAAATCTAGCAACCATACATACAACATTCATAATGTCTAGTCTGGTCTAAGTTAAATAGAGCAATCCACCAATCATCGACATGTATCTTGTTTGATTTTCCTTAGGAAAATCATCATTCTATGTTAAATTACATTCGGTTACCATGGGAGTATCAATAGGTTTTGAATCATCCATTCCAAACTTCTTCAATAGTTCTCTCACATATTTGTACTGAGATATGAAGATCCCCTTGTTTAACTGAGTAACTTGCAATCCTAGAAAGAACTTCATCTCTCCAATCACACTCATCTCAAATTCACTCTTTATTTCATCAGCAAACTTCACACATAGATTATCATCTCCTCCAAAAATAATGCCATCAACAAAGACCTCAATAATTAATTCTTTATCATGATCCAATTTGAAATATAAGTTGTTTTCAGTAGTACCTTTATTGAATTCAAGCTTTAATAAGTATTTGTCTAATCTAGCATACTAGGCTCTAGAGGCTTGCGTGAGTCCATATAGAGCTTTCTTCAATCTGCCAACCATGTCTTCCTTATCAATCAGTTGAAATCCATCCAGCTGTTCAATATATACTTCTTCTTCTAGCTCACCATTCAGAAAAGATGACTTCACATCCATTTGATAGACTTTATAGTTCCTGTATTCAATATAAGCAAGAAATAACCTTACAACTTCAATTCTAGCAATAGGGGCAAAGGTTTATTCAAATTCAATACCTTTCATTTGTGAATACCCTTTACATACTAGTCTTGCTTTATTCCTTATTCATTCAACTTATTCTAAAAGACCCATTTAGTACCAATCACATTCTTATCTTTAAGTCTAGGAATAGGCACCCATGTATCATTCTTTTCAATCTGTATTAATTCTTCCTTCATAGCTTCCATCCAGTGTTCATCATTGCAGGCTTCTTTGACATCTTTAGGTTCAATTTTGGAAATAAGGCAATACTCTTCTACACTATTTCTTCTAGTTTGTACACCTTTATTCTTTCTCCTATAATTTGATTTTTAGAATGATTTAGCTTTACATACCTCAAATTTTTAGGATTCTCTTGAACTTCTAATTCTTCTATTCTTTCTTTTGTACTTGCACTTGTCTCTACTTCCTGACTATCTTGATTTACAAGAAAAAATTGAAGTTATCTTACTAGAAAATATGTCACAACTTGAAGTTGATTTTGTGTCTGAACATTCTTCCCTTTGTTTGTATTGTCTTCATTTGAATCATATCCACAATATCTGGATGATTTAGCAGAGACCTCATCAACTTTGACATTTGCACTCTCAACCATTTTTCTTAATCTTTTGTTATAGCACCAGTAGGCCTTGCTTCTAGTAGAGTAACCTAGAAAGATTCCTTCATCACTTCTTGCATCAAAATTTCCTATATCATCATCTCTCTTGATGTAACACTTTCTTCCAAAGATATTGAAGTATTTAACAGTAGGCTTATAACCAAACCATGGTTCAAAAGGAGTCTTACCAGAATTACCATTTACATTTACCCAGTTCAAAGTATACACAACAGTGCTTACTGCTTCACTCCAATAGATGTGAGGCACATTTCCTTCAATCATCATTGTTCTAGCAACATCCAGAATTTTTTTGTTCTTTCTCTCAGCAACACCATTTTGTTGAGGGGTTTGAGGAGAAGATAACTATTTTTTGATTCCATGATATTCATAGAAAGAATTAAACTCCATGGAGGTGAACTCACCACCTCTGTCTAACCTTAAGCATCTTATTTTCAAACCTTTCTTATTCTCTTCCATAACTTTCAAACTTTTGAACTTTTCTAATGCTTCACAATTTTTCTCTTAAGAAAGCAACCCATATCATTCTAGAATAATCATCAATAAGCAGCATAAAGTACCTTTCACCATGGAGACTTATGACTCTAGAGGGGCCACATAGATTAGTATGAACTAGCTCCAGTAATCTATTTGAATGATGTTGTTTGCTGTGAAAAGAATCTCTAGTCTATTTTCCCATCTGACACTCTTTGCAAATTGTGCTAGTAGGCTTCACTAGCTTAGGTAGATCTCTTACTGCTTGAGTGGAACTTATTTTGACAATGTTATCAAAATTCACATGACATGGCCTTCTATGCCATAACCACCTTTCATCTGCTTGAGCAAGTAAACAACTTTCACTGGCAGTATTTAGGTGAAAAATATTACTTTTTGTCTATTTACATAAGGAAATTACATTTCCAGAACTTCCATATATCTTGCATCTTCCATCTTTGAATTGAAGATCATATCCCTTGTCCACCATCTATCCAACACTCAACAGGTTGCCTTTCAATCCTTCAACATAAACAAAATCATTAGTTTTATGCTTACCACCAAGACAAATAAATCCTCTGCCACGAATCACATAAGCATTGTTATCTCCAAATCTTAAAACCCCACTGTCATACTTCTCTAGACTTACAAATTTTCTTTTGTCACCAGTCATATGATGTGAGAATCTACTATCAATGACCCACTCATCCTTTTCTTCAATTCAAGCTGCAAGAGATTTCTCAACTTTAGTAGATTCAATAGCCACATGACTATTTTCCTTTATATCAATGAAAACCCAATCATCTTCATTTCCATTATCTTTATCAGACTCATCATCAGTCACACATTCTTCAACAAAGTAAAATTTCTTTTGGAATCTATATTTGTAAGGCTTAGATCTAGGAACTCTTTCAGGACACCTTGATGCAAAATTACCTATTTTACTGCAAGAAAAACATTTGATAGGTAGTGTTCCTTTATACTTACCTTTTCCTCTACCTTCTTTCTTCACAAACAGTGCTCCAACTCTTCTACCTCTCTTTCTTCATCTTCAAGATATTTCATTTCTTCCTCATACTTGAATGTCTTTCTAGAACTCTCTCTTGAATCATATATTTGCTTGTTTCTTCTTAATACAGTAGCCTTAAATACAGTTTTAGTCTTGAGAACAAATTCACCAAATTTTCTCAACTCAAAGGAAACAAGTTTACCAATCAGTGTATCCCTTGTCACATTCGTTAATGATTTGGTTTCTTTAATAGCATGAGCCTTTGTTTTGTAGGAGGGAGGCAATGATCTGAGCACTTTACCCACAATTTCTTCCTCACCTAGGGTACCACCAACACATCTAATACCCATGACTAGTTCATTTACTCTTTGCATAAAAGAAGAAATATTTTCATCTTCACCCATCTTCATATTTTCATGCTTGCCTTTCAAACTCTATAGCTTAGCCATCTTCACATATACATCTGCTTAATACAAAGTTTCCATCTTTGTCCACATCTCATGAGCTATCTTCAAACCTAATAAATTTGTCATTTATGAATCTATTAGAACACTCAACAAAGCTTCCATAGCCTTGACATTATTCTCAGCCTCTTTAATCTCATCAACAGTGAAAGGACCATTCTGAGGAATAACACATTGATTCTTTGTAATTTTCTAGAAGGGTTCACCAATACACTTCAAGTGACACTCCATCCTAGCTTTCCACAATGAGTAATTTGTTCCATCAAATCTAGGACTATCCTTCTTGTACGATTCCATCTCAGATCACCTCAAACTTTTAAACTTCTTCAAAGGGACCTACTCTAATACCAATTGTTGGAAAAACAAGAACAAACAATTAAAAGGGGGGGTGAATCAGTTGTCATAGATTATTTGAACTTTTCAAACTTTACTTAGTTCAATCTCAAATATGATGAATAAACAATAAACCATAAATAATAAAAAAATTAGAAACACAGAGAACACCAAGATTTTTTTACGTGGAAACCCTATTAGGAGAAAAACCACGGTGGATGTTAGTCCACAATATTATACCCTATTAAAAGTATAATGAAAAATAATGGGAATGCACATGCATTTAGGCACAATGTCTAGAGCTCACTGCTCAATTACAAGAGGGCTCATTGCCCAAGAAAGATTCAGATTAAAACCACCTAGATTGTGAACTAAAAAATAAGCTTCTTCAAAAGCCTAATTATATTTCTAGAAGCACATAAAACCTTCTTCACACTATGCTTAAATTTCTTCTCACTCTACTCTGCAATTGAATGAACATAACTTTATTCACACATCTGCACTTTCTCTATCATACATTTAATCTTATGCACACACTAACTTTGATCAAACAATTTCTCTTATATATCCACTTCATGAATTTACATCAACAACCTAGTTGCCTAGAAATATGAAACATATTTTCAATGTCGGCCCAAATTTACAAATAAATTTTCAATGTGGATCAAACAACATTGGCTAATATCATGATGCAAACCAAAAAATATATCCTTGAGCATGCCAAACATTCAAATTTTAATCTCCAAGGATCCACAACACGTTACAACCATCATGTCGGCCAAGAACATGAAAACCTAAACATACCGAGAAAAAAAATTTCAACCATGAGCACATTGATCAACACAAACATACAACAAAGATAGAGCATGATCTAGAAACATCCACGAACACTAAGAAACAATAGAGAAATTTTGGAGACAACTAGAATTACCAGAATTATACCAACTTTAATCAAGAACACTAACAGAGACCATAGAAGCACTATTATAACATAGATCTTCATAACTCAAACAAATCTTCACACAAACCTCTGATACTTCTGGTAGATGAACTAGATACTCTCAGAGATAAACCCTTTAGTCCATAGTAGTTGATATTCAATGTACAAAAGAATACACCTTCATGACCTTCATAGTTCCACTGGGAAACCTACAATACTTTCTTTTACAATTTTCTCAATATCCTCAACATATGCAGCCTTCAATACATCAAATTATAATAGTGTTGAAATCAATGACAACCACATATGAACAATAGACCCACAATATCCAACACATCCTACATCTCAACTTTTTCCAAATAAGGAATGTGCTTGTTCTCATATGTATCATACTTTATCATATTTCATACCTCATCATTTGATAGGTCTTGATATCAAGCAAGCTCATATTCTTACATATCCTCTTGTGGAAGGTTTATCATTGTATTTTCAGGTGTACTTTCATGTTAAGCTAATCTTCAGCTCTTACATGGTATTAGAACCTTTCCTACAAGACCCTTCCCAAATCCAAGGATTGAGCTATCGGTCTAAGATCTTGGTGATTTTTGGAGGTTGTCTCTATATTAAGGGTTTCATGGAAGGTCAATTTTAGAATGTGTTGGAGGAGATCTAAACTCAGATTTGAGATCAGGGTTGTTCAGAAAGTCAAGATCAACTTTTCTTTTCCTAAATCCGACATCGTATGCCAAAGTTATGAGGGTTTGAAGAAAATCAAAATCTAGTGGTTGTAGAGTTTCTAGCATACTTCGAGCCTGATCAAACCTTTCCATCATCATTAGAGATCCCAAGAGACAAAATTAAACATAAAATACACCTATATTTGGCATAAGCTATTCGAGAGGAATTTTTTTTCCTGGGCAGGTTGTTTGACCCACCCAAGGATGGGTATGATTTCAGAGAATTAAAAAAAATATTGTAATGTTTTGCATTTAATATTTCTTTTAGCTTTTATTTTAGGCTATTTGAAATTATTTTGGGCCTAATTTATTTGGCAGATTAATATATTATTGTGGGGTTTAATCAAATTTCTATGAAGGATATTGTTTGGCCAGCATTTATTTTTCTTTGCAGACCACCACACACTCCTTGCCCACTATCACATCTGATAGTCTTGTCGATCTTCGCTAAATCTACGACCACCAATTTTTTTCCCCACCATCCATTGGCATATTCATCCTCCTACCGAGCATATCATATTATATTGGGGGTTTATTTTTAATCTACAAACTGCATTTTTTCTTTGGTACCATTGTACCTACTAGTCACATCATTAACTATCTCCGATTGTACCCCACATCTACTAGCTACCAATTTTTTCCTCTGACCCCACCATTCAACTGTTGGCATATTCCATCCATTTTTGGCTTTCTAAAAACATGTGCCCCTTTGTAATTTTCCTACAGTCATTTTCTATCTACCCGAGCACAAGGTTTTTTGTTGGCTCATTATCTGTCATGGTAACTTACTCCTTCGCCCACCGTCATCCATTTATATAGCTGATATCATCTTCGTTCAAACCACCAATTCCTTCTTGCAAGGTACAAATCTTAATTCGTTTGTCGACCTTTACATTTTTTTGTCTTGCATCATAGTCTTTGGTAGATCAATCTTTATTTGTGGTGAATAAACTTCTAGAGCTAGGATTTCATTTGTAGAGTCTTGTCATATTAGTCCACTTAGCATTGTTTTTGCACTCAAACTAACCTGGTCACATGAGGAATTAGGAGCCAACCCAAGGGGCCAAAATTTTGCATTGATTTATCCTTCAAATTTGTGCCTCTTTAGCCTTTGCAGTACCTTGATTTTCCCTAATATAGATTTTTTTTCTCTTTTCAATAACTTTTTTCCATGATTTCCAAATTCTACAAACGAGATATCATCAAAAAGCTCTCTCTAATTACTTCACATTGGTGTAGGTATTTTCTCCAAATTTTGTTTCCAATACAAATTATAGCCATCTATAGTTACATCTCCCATTTTGACCTCTGAGCTCATAAATTTCTACCAGTTTCTTCAATTTTGGTGAGGCAAGTTGTGTTTGGAAGGTATTCAAGAGATCTTTCATTGTTCCCATGCAATTTTCCAAATTCAACACCAAGTATTATCTATTTAGAATTTTGCACATTTGGCATTGTGACTAATTACTTGGACATCCTGACTCTTGGAGAGGTTCTATCAGTTTGGGAACATTTATAGTATATATCATACTTGATAGTTTCTATTTGACATTGAAGGATATTGTCTTTGTAATTGTGGAGATCAATCATAGTTCATTATGGGGTTTTCACTTCATCTTTATTTGATTATGTTGAAAAGGGGAAACTATAAATAATGGAGAAATGGCATCATAACATATCTCAGATGGCTTCATTTATTGCTGCATTTGTATAATCTTGTTCCCCAAGTTCCTAGTACTGATAGTATGAAATTTGCATGGAATTGCAAAAGGCGTTATGTCTTAGGAGTCATTGCATTGCATATTAATGTTGCCTCTTTGAAAGGTATTGATCATTGTAATTTTCATCACAGTCTTTGGACTAAAATTTTGGATATATATGGAGATATTGATATTCATCCATTCCCAGATTATCCTATTTCAAATTTCCTTGTGCCTCTTCATTTTTTAGACAAGACACCCTATGATGCAGACACTATGTGGGAGTTTGAATATTTGGAATACTTTGAATCTCTAGATAAGGATGATGAGAGTTATTCAGATGCTTCTCCTCCATCAAAGATAGTTGATGTACCTTCATCTTTCGTGATTCATTATGTAGACTCATTGATTGAGGCTCCTATCATTCCCATTCAACAGGACCATTCATATTATGATGATGATTTATAAAGCACATCTAGTTTTTCATTACAAGTATCTCATTGTATTCCGTGTTGGGATTCCTATCTTTCAAACATTGCATCCTTGTTTGTGGAGTCTCACATTTCAGATTTGGAGAACACATTTGAGTGGTCATCTTTCCTATTTGATGACAACCATTGTACAACTATTGTCACACCATCATGGTCTTTGGATATTGTTCAACATTGGTTTCCACATAGTCTTGATTTGTCACCTTGTTCATTGACTGGGCCTTTGTGTGATTTCATTGTGTTGGATGTTGTGGATGTGTTGTTGATATGTGGTTGTCATTGATGTTAACACTATTAGCATTTGGTGTATTGAAGGTTGTATATGTCAAGGATATTGAGAAAATTGTAAAAGAAAGTGTTCCAGGTTCCTAGTGGAGCTATGTAGGTCATGAAGGTGTCTTGTTTTTTATGTTGAAGATCAGCTGTTATGGACTAAAGGGTTTATTTTTTAGAGTATCTAGATCATCTACCATAATTTTTCAGAGGTCCATGTAAATATTTGATCATGTTGTGGTCTGACAGTATTCTTGTGGTCTTTGTCAGTGTTCTTGAGTGAAGATTGTGTGGTTCTAATAATCTCAGTTGTTATAGGTGCTTCTCTATTATTTCTTGGTGTTCTTGGATGCTTCTAGATCATTATCCATCATTCTTGTACATCCACATTGATCGGTGTGCTTGTGGTCAAAGATTTTTCTTTGTACATGTTTGGTTTCTCATGTTCTCGACCAAAATGATGGGTGCAACGCATGGTGGATCTTTGACGTGAAATTAATTAAAGTATTTTCATGTTGGAGTTGCTAATTTAGGTCTCCACTATGTTGTGATTGACCTTGGTGGATTCACATTAAAAATTTAATTGTAAATTTGGGCCAACATTGTAAACATGCTTTTTTTTTTGGTTAACTAAGTTGTTGATATATAACCTCTTGTTGCAAATATATTAGAGAAATTGTTTCATCGGTGTACAGTGTGCTCATTGTGCTCCCATGTGTGTATGTGTGAATATCATTTGATTACAGAGAAAAGTGTGAAGAAGACTAAGTGAAGTGTGAAGAAGTTTGAGCATAAAGGGAAGAAGGTTTTTTTGTGCTTAACTAGAACTGTAATCAAGCTTGTGTAGAAGCTATTTTCTTAGTTCACAATTTCGATGGTTTTAATCCAAATCGTTCTTTGGACAATGAGTCATCTTTTGTATTTGAGTAGGGAGCTCTAGGAAGTGTGTTTGAATGCATGTGCATTCCCATTTTTTTCTCTTTATACTTTCAATAGGGTATAATATTGTGGACTGACCTCCACCATGGTTTTTCCCCTAACAGGGTTTCCACATGAAAAATCTTGGTGTTCTTTGTTTCTCTAATGTGTTAATTGCTTAATTCATCAGATCAAAGAATAAGTTAAGTAAAGTTTGAAAAGTTTAAATTTTTGTGACAACTGATTCACCCCCCCTCTTAGTTTTTTGTCCTTGTTTTTCCAACAATTGGTATTAGAGAAAGTTCCTCTAAAGAATTCTAAAAGCTTGAGGTGATCCGAGATGGAAACATACAAGAAGGAAAGTCCTAGATTTGATGGAACTAACTACTCACTGTGGAAATTCAAGATGCAATGTCACCTAAGGTGTATTGGTGAAGCTTTCTAGAAGATTACAAAAGATACATATGGTATTCCCTAGAATGGTTCCTCCACTGCTAATGAGATCAAAGAAGTTGAAAACAATATCAGGGCTATTAAAGCTTTGGTGTGTGCTCTGACAGATTCAGAGATGGAAAATGTGATAGGACTATAGACAGCTCATGATATTTGGATGAAGCTGGAAAATTTGTATGAAGCTGGAAAATTTGAATGAAGGATATGCATAGGTGAAGATGGCTAAGCTAGAAAGGTTGAAAGGAAAGTATGAGAATTTGAAGATGGGTGAAGATGAAAATATCACTTCTTTTATGAAAAGAGTAAATGAAATAGTGATGGGTATTAGATGTGTCGGTGGTTCTTTGGATGAGGATGAAATGGTGGATAAGATACTTAGACCATTTCCTCCCTCCTACAAAGTGAAGGATCATGCTATTGAAGAGCTCAGATCAGTAACAAAGATGATAAGAGACACGTTGTTT
Source organism: Sequoia sempervirens (assembly GCA_007258455.2). Classification (NCBI taxonomy): domain Eukaryota; kingdom Viridiplantae; phylum Streptophyta; class Pinopsida; order Cupressales; family Cupressaceae; genus Sequoia; species Sequoia sempervirens. The sequence goes on along the minus strand of VDFB02000017.1, from coordinate 161,068,772 downwards.
GGTAAGCTTTCTACTTTTGAAGTAAGTGAATTTGGTGAATATGTTCCATTTAGATTGAATCTGAATTCAAGGCTACTGTAACTAGAAGTAACAAGAAAATATATGGTCCAGGAGAATGTTCCAGAAAGATATCCAATTATGATGAAGAACTAAAAAAATTGAAGATAAAGAAAGAGAGTTAGAAGAATTGGAAGCACTAATTGTAAAGAAAGTAGGCAGAGGAAAAGGTAAGTATGAAGGAGTGCTTCCTATTAAATGTTTTTCTTGTAGTAAAATAGGTCATTTTGTATCAAGATGTACTGAAAGAGTTCCTAGATCTAAGCCTAACAATTCTAGATTCCAAAAGAAATGTTACTTTGCTAAAGAGGGAGTGATTGATGATGATTCTAATAAAGATCATGGAAATGAAGATGAATGAGTTTTCATTACTACCATTGAAAATAGTCATGTGGCTACTGAATCTGTTAAAGATGAGAAAGCTCTTGTAGCCCGAGTTGAAGAAAAGGATGAGTGGTTTATTGACAGTGGATGCTCACATCATATGACTCATGATAAAAACAAATTTGTAAGTCTAGAGAAATATGATGGTGGTGTTATAATATTTGGAGACAACAATACTAGTGTGATTTGTGGTAGAGGTTCTATTTGTCTTGGTGGTAAGGAGAACACTAATGATGTTCTTTATGTTGAAGGCCTGAAGCACAATCTTTTGAGTGTTGGACAGATGGTGGAAAAAGGCTATGATCTCAATTCAAATATGGAAGATGCAAGATACATGGAAGTACTTGCAATATGATTGCTACAAGTAAAAAGACAAAAGGTAATATTTTTTGCCTGAATACTGCTAATGAGAGTTGTTTAATTGCTCAAGTAGATGAAAGCTGGTTGTGGCATAGGATGTTGTGTCATGTAAATTTTGATAACATTGTCAATGTAAGTTCCACTCAAGTAGTAAGAGATCTACCTAAGTTAGTGAAGCCTGCTAACACAATTTGTAAGGAGTGTCAGATGGGTAAACAAACTAGAGTCCTTCGAGAGAAAATAATTTCATTCAAATGATTTGCTAGAGCTTCTACACACTAACCTCTATGGTCCCTCCAGAGTTACAAGTATTCATGGAGAAAGGTACTTTATGTTGATTAATGATGATTACTCTAGAATGATATGGGTTGCTCTCTTAAGAGAAAAATGTGAAGCACTGGAAAAGTTCAAAAGTTTCAAGGCTATTGAATAAAATGAGAAAGGTCTAAAACTAAAATGTTTGATACTTGACAGAGGTCACGAGTTCACCTCCAGGGAGTTCAACTCTTTTTGTGAAGAACATGGAATCAAAAGACAAATATCTACTCCCCAAACCCCTCAACATAATGTCTAGTTGTAGAGAGAAAGAATGGAAATTTTTTGGATGCTTCTAGAACAATGATGATAGAAGGAAATGTGCCCCAGATCTATTGGAGTGAAGCTGTAAGTTGATCCAGGTGGATCCAGAATACCTAAAAAAAAATTAGTCTCATAATTCATCCAAATCAACATCATTGAATAGAGGTCGCTAAAACGGTCCTAATGCAACTTAAACAGGCTCAAAACGAGTCTGCATGTAGAAGTTATGTGTGTTCAAAGGTCTAGTTAAATAAGTGAATCATGCATTCAAAAAAAAGAGAAAAAATTTAAATTCATCAAAGCTGGTAAAATGGGTGTCATTGTGAGGAGCTCGTTGAGAGCTTTCCGATGCAACTTGTTTCATCAAAAATGGAGTCCATTTGCACAATATACAAGCAGTCAAAGTTGGACACATACATTGACCAGTCAATGTCTCATCATCAGTCCAGTTAGCACAATGGCCAATAAGCCCTTGACACTCATTGTCATCTCACCTCTCCACATGGTAGGCCATTATTGGAAAAAGGTGGCATAAATATGGATTAAACCATATTGTTAAAACAAAACACATATGGTTTAAAAATTAAAATGTTTTTCTGATTTCAAGGAGGATTTTGTGGGATTTTATCCCTTAAAATCCTCTTTCCTTTCCCATAAAACAAGGAGAGAAAAAAAAATCCATAAACTCATATTTTAAAATTAAAACCCCCTATTAATGTTCATAACCTCTAGTTTTAAGTTATCTTCCCTATTTAAAAGGTTAAAACTAAAATCCTAAAAAATAACATAAAACATATTGAAAAATTTTATTGGGATTTTTAAAGGGGTTTTTAAGGGCTCAAGTTAATATAAGCCCTATATTAAAGATTGTTAAATTAAAAATAGGAGATAGGGGAATATTTAGGATATATTTTTAAAATATTATCAAGGGGCTTACAAAATTGAGTAATATTAGACATGATATATATAGATTTAACCATGTAAATAAGGGGAAATTGTAAGTGATTTTTAATTGTAATGGGTGATATGGGCTTATTTTTGTAATCATATGGTTGTAAACCATATTGGGAAATTTTTGTGTATAACAGGGGTGAGATTTACGAGTTTTGTAATGGAGTGAAGACATTGAAAATTATCTTGGAGAATAATTGTATTATTGGAGAATTATTGCAATCGTGAGAGTTTGAGGAGAGAGGATTCTTTTAGAGGAGATTTTTGTAAACACGAAGACATTTGAATTGTCTTCAAGTGTTGAGAGAGACTATGAGGGGAGTTGTATGTAGGTTCTATAGGCTTGGGTATTGTAACAAAGCATACTTTTGCTTGGCATTATCAATAAAGTGGTCCCAACATTGTGAAGCGGACCTAGAGACATAGTCCACATTGGATGAACTAGTTATCATTCTGCGCATTCTAATCCTTCTATCTTCTGTCTCATTCTCTTGTCTTCTATCTCAATTTCTCTCTAGTTCAATTTAGTTTATTTTTTAATAATTGATTTTAAAGTGTACCTTATTGTAATTTCAACAGTTAAAAATCATAATCACGCAATTTTGTATTAGATCAGGGGGTAGGTGCATGAAGTTGGTCACACTTTTGTGGCCAAATGGGAAAAAAATGGGGAAACACATAACACGAATGCATTATAACGTAAGCGCGTTATGTGCTTTTAAAAGAAAGAAAAAAAAAGTGAAATGTGTATCATTTTCTTTTCGTTGTTTCTCAGCTCTGCCCGCAGCCAAAAACCCTAAATTTTGCGCTCACATTCTAGGAGGAAGGACTTCTACAAATTTCATCAAGAACAGTTGGATTTTTTTTGCAAATATGGCGCCACGATGACGAAGAGATGCAGGAGGTAAGTATTGTTTACTATTTGTTTTGAATTTGTTAGTTTGAAATGCATTTTGTTTGTTTTAGGTTAGATTTGATTTTTTAAAAAAATTGTAGGAAATCTTGCAAATCCTCAACAAGAAGAGGAGGTAAATCCTCAACAGCAAAATCCTCAACAAAATCAACCTCAACAACAAAATCAACCTCCCCCACCATTCTCTCAATTCCCTCTTGGCACTCAAGAAAATTTGAGGAGTGAAATTGAGAACAATAGAAAACAACTTGAGGATCTTATAAGTAGGTTGAGTGATCCAAATGCTTCAACCACAGAAAGAATGCTTCTAGCAAATTCATTGAAAGACATGTTAAAAAATGTAGATGCAGTCACCCAACAAATATCTGGATGGAAAGATAGGAGGCAAACAACTAGGGCATATTATGTAGACAAATTATCATATAAACAAGTAAGAGATTTAAAAATTACTAAAGGTGATTTGTGCTCTATATTCACTGACCCTTAAAAAAACAAAATCTTACCCTCAATGCAAAGAAGTTTCCTATTCATTGGTGCCACCACCAAGAGATTAAGAACTATTTTTATGAAAGATGGTATATGGTCTTTGATTACCCACCATGCAATAATTGTGAAGTCCCCCAATATTTTCTTAGGAAACTATACAGTGAGTTTGTATTGAACCAAATCCCAAATTATTTTGATATGAGGGAGTTCCAAGGGAGAGGTGGGGAGTCAACTCAAGATAGGCCCAGTGCATAGCTAGATCCTATGCGGCAAGGGAGACGACCTCTTGCTAGGCTGCCTCATGAGCAGATTGTGATGCTTGCCGTTGCAAAGGAGAGTGCCGATGTAGAGACATTGCAGGCGATCACAACTTTGACTCAAAGTGTCATCCATCACACTAGCAAGGCTATTGTACATCACCATCTAGGGGAGTCTTCAGGTGGTGGCCTTCGAACCCATGTGTGTTAATCTTGCTGGGTGACTTGTTCGTATGACACTACCGGCACTCAAGAGGGTGTTACGTAGGATCCATATGCTCTATGCAGCCTGATCCATATGCATCTATGAGGATGGAGAGGATGGCTGACATTTTGCATGATGCATATGGCATTGACATTCAGGTAAAATTCAGCATGTTCATTGAATTTAATTTATTAAATTTTGATTGTGAAATGCAAGATTAACTAATTTAGTTTTATTATTTTAATAAAATTGTAGGGTCATAGTGTAGAGACTGGATACACCAATCATCCACCTACTTATTTTTGTAGTACACCTATCGGTGGGGTATGTAAAGTTAGTAAACAATTATAAATTTATTACATGTGTTAATAGGATTGTTTTATGAATGGTATTTTAATATGTGATTTTGGATGTTGAACAAGGTACTGTTGGAGGTTTCAAGGAAACACCTCTGAGTGCCAGTAGATTTGATCAAACGTTCATGGAGGTAATATAGAATTTAAAGAGAACTTAAGTAATGAATTCTAAGTTTAATAGATTTGTGTAGTTTATATTCATATTGTTGACCTTACATTGCATTACACAAATCATTCAAAATCAAAGAATTACTTCAAATTTGATAACTAATAATCAGAAATATATCTGTTTAATACTTGTACTCAAAATTTTGTTCATTAGATCGCATACATTATAAGTCATCTCATGGATCGCTATTGTAACTTTTTTGTAATTGAATAATTTGTTGTTTTATTTTTAGATGTTGGTGACAGAAACACCGCCAAACGTTACAAGGGCAATGGATATTGGTGTTTCCTCTACTATACAATCCTCGATGGCTTTGATAGGGGAGGTATGAGGCAAATTACTAAATTTCAATTTACATTCATGTTGTTATAGATGAACTAGTTATAGTGAAAAATCAAACCATTATTGATTCATAGTTTAATTCCTATTTGGATGGTTTATACAGGGTTGAGCACACCTGAGCATCGGTGTACAAATACTTCCATCGAGGAGAGTGATTGTGAGATGGCCATAAGTGATAATTTTGTTAAATATATTAATTTTTATAATGTAATTTCTATATATTAATGTCTTTACTTCTTATTGTAATAGTTGAAACTTCACCATAAGCTAAACACTAGGAGGAGTAGCAGGAGCACTCCTCGAGCACAATAGAAATGGGTGATAGACTTATTGCCATCAGATCGCTTAGCAAAGGGAAAGAAAATTGTATTTGAACCAGAGCATGGAGAGAAATGAATTTTCAATGCATAGAACCCTTTGTTGTATGCCTACATGGCAATTTTGTACATATTTTTTATTGGATATATTTGACATTGAATGCCTATATGGTATTCTTGTAAGCCTATATGACTATTTTGTAACTATATTTTATACTTATATTGACATATATTGATGTATGCGTACATGGCTATTTGCTTAATACAAATATTTTTATCGATGGTGTCCATGTTTGCAAATTACAAATTCATGGTTCAATAGATATGAGTTATGTGTATTCAAGTGTATACTTTACAACTTACACACATATATTTTTTGACTTACATGTGAACATCAAAAAGTGTGAAAATTTATGTGTTTGGAAGTCAAATGTAAGCCAATTTTGCAATTCTTAGTTCTTGCATACTCGATCTTATGGACTTATTCCTTCCTAGCACATATTGTGAATATTTCTCACTTGGTGCAGAAGACAAATTCCTCATTTTTGAACCACTCATAGCAAAGAGATTCACAATAAGACTTTAGCATTGGAACACTACTCCATACTTCTCTTGTCTAGACCATAAAGGATTGAAAATTCTTAATTTGATGCAATGATAGTCGTGAGATGAGAATTCATATAACCATGCCTATTTTGAAACTTCGCATCTAATACTGCATCAACAAGAACTTAAGAAGTGTTGCATAAGAGTGTTAGGTTTGATAGGTCTTCTCTTCCCTAAGGGAGGAGAGCCCGCATCTTGAATTTTGAACAAAAATTTAAGAAGCAAACATTTTACCTAAAAGCTTCAAACCTAGATGACATATTTGGCTAAGTCTATCTTGAAAATTATCAATGCATTCAAACTCTAAAGGAGATTCTCCTTGAAAAGAAAACTTTACCCTTTTTCCCAAGGAAAGAAATTGCAACAAGTTGCATGATTTATCTTATTTCTTTCTCACAGTTCCTGGTCAATCATTCATGGCTCAAGATAGTTTTGTTCCAAGGCAAGGACACCCAAAAAATCACTGAGATTCTTCTACGATTTGCAAGAAAAAGGTTTTGGCTCTT
>VDFB02000017.1:161023937-161062184 GCA_007258455.2 Sequoia sempervirens | reverse complement strand
CTCTGTCCTATTGGAACTATAAAAATCTGATGATTTTTACATATCTTTCATCCCCCTAAGTCTCCATTTGAGTCCTACCTTAGGCACATTTTCCTCATTTTATGATATTTTTATCCATATTTTGGTCGTGTGACCCCATAGAATCTATCGATTCATGCATTTTTCATTTTGTGGTCCATATCGGCATAGGTCTATCTACGTCTCCCCAACCCATGTTGCATGTGTGTTAACATATGTTTGCAGCAGGTGACCAGAAAGACTTGTTCATTGTTATAGTGATCGACATTCACCTATAGGTTTCTATTGGCATGACTTTCATGTGGTTTCAGCGATCGAGGAGAAACCTATCGGTAGGAGTTTGGTCATCGGGATAGTGTCTCATCGATTTTGAATTGTCTCCTCGACTAATGCATGTGGAGGTTCATCGGTGAGAGCTTGGCAAGGTAGTTATGTCTTGTCGACATGGGGTTTTCGTCAGCATGTTCTCGAGGAGAGTCTTACCGAACAACACATGGATGGTTTCTTCAGCCAAACATATTGCTTCCGGTGTGAGGTCATAGCAAATATACATTGTCACACCAACCCGTGGCAAGAGGATGCATATCAGTAAGAGTTGAGGCTTTCGAAGTAATGTCTCGATGAGTGACCTTCGGTCTCACCGATAAGACAATAAGGACTTTGTCGGGATGAAAATTGGATTGTCTCACCGACACACAACATGATAAATTCTTTCGGTAAAACAAATTGCACTCTATATCAGGTCTCCCCGATGTCAGTATGTTACAGTGACCCACATAAGATAAAAGAATACATTGGTGAGAGAACCAATTTTTCATAGCAAATCATGATGAATGAAGATTTTTGGTAAAGCAAAGTCTAATCTGTGAGATGTCTCTTCGATATCTCAAGGTTATAGTGAAATGGATGTAGCAAGGAAGCATGTTTTAGTAAGAAAATTTCTTATGTCTCAGTGACTGGAAGATGGCATTCAGGGTGACTCTCAGTATAATGAAGTGTTATCTACATGATGTTTCCTCGACTCCATGAGGTCACAGTGAAACACATTGGGATAGGAGGATTTTCTTTGGTTTTGGCATAACAAACAGAATGCTACAACGACATGCAAGAGGCAAAAGGATGCATATCGATGAAACATAAGGAGATCAAAACAAGGAGATAACATGCTTGCATTATAATGCGAGCACGTTATATTTTTCTTTGGGAATCCCTGAGCCTTAGAATTGGTAATTGCCTTGGAATACCAACCCAGAGGCTTGGAGGGTGTTAGCTCTCAAAAACGCAGGCAAGGATACCTCAAGAGGCTGCCAATCTCTTGATACATTTTAGGGTAACAGAACAAGGTCAAGAGAACTAAACCTTCTATTCTTTAGGCGATGCTAAACCCAGGCGGGTGTACCTTTTGAATTGAGCAGAATTAACTTGTGATTATCTTCTTAAAACATTTTTTTCATAAAACAATTTTTTCACAATGGCAATGGGAGGTGAACAAATGAAATCCAAAATGGAAATAGTAACAATATTCTTATCTGAATCCTAAAATTCTCAATTAACAGAGATAAAGAAATTGAATGAGTTCAAAATGATGAAGTGTAGAGACCAGTGCTTTATTGGGTATGCAGAGTCAAATGAAATCAAGATGAACAACACCTTTATGGAGAAAACTTCAAATTATCTGGCATATTTTCTATTTAAAACTTGTATAAATATGCAATTTTGTAACTACTAAGCTCTACTTTAACAATCTAGATGAATCTCTCTGATTACTATGATCAATTAAAAGGATTTAGTCTTTGCTTGAAAGAACCAATTGATTAATCACATAGATACAACAAATGTGCATTGACAAACTGAACATAAACTTGTTATGTCAATTTGAACAACTAGAAAGCCTCAATCATGGAGACAACTTAGCAGTATCTTCATTACATTCAACAGACAATTGACACTAGAAAAAATGTAGCAACATCAACTGAATTTCATAAATACCTACATTCTGAAATCATGCAACAATAGTCTCTAATATGATAATTTTATTCAACTTTTCCTACTTGCTTTGTATCGAAATCTAATAGTTTGTGTGTTTTACAATTACCATATGCCTATTTATACACAAGCATTTGAATGAAATATCATATTGAAATCACATGTCAGCCCAGCACAAAATTTGGGCTCAAAGAAAGTCATCCTGCAATGGTCATCCAGGCAGATACATGTGGGCCTCAATGATTTGTATTTCTGTTATACACGAATGAACATTCAGTGAGACACAACATATCGTCCTGCCAAAGGCAATTCAAATGTTGTCTACCCATGTCCTCCCTGCGCTCACATTCACCGTAGCTCATCTGGGTCGGTAAGATGTCACAGAGAAATCATTACATTTCATCAAGAGCTTCAAGATCAAACTGTATGTCACTATAAGATTTTGTTTGTTATACCAAAGACAAGAAGCATCCCCTATGTTCCTTTATGTTTTTCTATAACCACCTAACCTTGGTGAGACCCAATAGAGAATCACTTTGTTCTGCCGAAATCCTTAACCATCCTCAGGTGTTGCCGAGACCAGAGGAAACTCTTACTGAAAAATAATCTTCAAACACATGTGGGTCACCATAAAAAACCATAGTCGGGGAGATGCCTCGTAGGCAACACCATGTTTCATCGAAAATACCTTTACGACTTGTATCGCCAAGAAAAAAACCAATCTCACACCGAGAGAAATCCATTTTGAGCATTGTCGGCAAGACCCGACCTCTTCACTATGACCATACCTCAAAAAGTTTATCTCACCAAAAATCATTTGGAATAAATCTTTTGCATCGTCGGTGAGACAAACTCATCTCACTAAGACCTCCCGCCACAGATCATAACATACACTGAAGGGATCCCAAAGTGCACCTGTCGCTGAGACATCTTAGTTTTAGTAAGACATTAGCCTAATAGCCACAACATATGCCGATAACTGCTAGCAGATGAAATCTCTAGTCGTTGTGACAATAGAAAAGTCTTTCCGACAGGCAACAGATGTTTATCAATACAAAATGCTCAACGGATCGGGAGACCCTATCGTCCTCATGCCGATATGAACCCAGATGTGGATGTCAATCACCATGACAATGAGAAAATCCTACCGACCATTTGAAGCAAACAAACGTTAACAGACAAGCAACATGGGTTGGGGAGACCATCATGAACCTATGCCGATAGGGACTACAATGTAGAAAATGCATGACACGATGGATCCAAAGGGGCAATATGGAAAAATATAGATGAAATATGCATACGGTAGGACCAAATCAAGAAATTTATGAATGAAATCATATGTAAACACACCAAATTTTACAGTTCCAATAGTGGCTTCGTCTGGGGATGAATTATAGTCAAATCATTGCAAGGACCCAGATCTTTGGGTGAGCAGACCAAACATAAAATGATGAACTAGTGAGTAATGATGGAATGAATGGCAATGGAAATGAATGCAGAGTGGAGATGAATGGAAAATGATAGTGAAATGGAGATGGGAACAAATCCTAGACTACTGTGCATGGAAAATAATTTTAAAGAGAATACACAAGAGTTGTCCATGCACTGGCAACCCTTAATCCTCTATGTTGCTCAAGAGAAGAAAAGTTTCAAGAATTTCCCATGAACAGGCAATTCTTGATCTTCACCAGCCATGTTTTGTAGATAGTATGAGTCTTCACCCTTCTTTCCAACAACAACAAAAGGTCCTAGCCACAAAGCTTCAAACTTACCATGATTTCCTTTCTCTTGACACCTTGCATTCCACATCAACACCAAATCATTTTCTTCAAATTTTTTGTTATTTTCCTTCTTGTCAAATAGATACTTCATATGTGCCTGAAACTTCATGTTTTGAATTTGGGTCTCTCTTCTTACTTCATCAAGTTCAAAAAGTTGCCGCATTTTGTCTTCCATGGGCTCAGGAACTTCAAAATCTTCTTGTAAGACAAACTTGTAGACTGGTAACAAATTCTACACAGGCACCCTGGCTTGCACTCCATACACTATTTCAAATGGATATTTTCCAATTGCTTTTTTCACAGTGATCCTATCAGCCCACACAGCTAATTTTAACTTTGAATCCCAAGCCTTCTTGTTTTGTCCCAACACTCTCTTTATAATCTTCAAGAGACTCTTATTCTTGGACTTTGCTTGACCATTGGCTTGTGGATGATAAGGAGCTGCATAAGAAATAGTAATGCCATACTTATCACAAAAGCTTTTGAATTCATCTGACCTGAAACACATCCCATTGTCTGTGATTATCCTCAATGGTGTACCAAATCTGGTGATAATGTTGTCCATCAGAAAATTTGTTACAACTTTACTTGTAGCCTGCTTGGTTGGGATTGCCTCCACCCACTTAGTAAAATAATCAGTGGCAACTAGTATCCATCTATGTCCTCCACTTGACTTCTCCTATATCTCTCCAATGAAATCAATTCCCCATTGATGAAAAGGGGCATCAGCTTGCAAAGGTCAAAGTGGCAAAGCACCCTGATACTTTAATTTTCTTGAAAACTTTTGGCAAGCTTCACATTTTCTCACATGTGTAAAAGAATCATTAAATACCTTTGGCCAATAATACCCAGCCCTGAGAATTTTGTGTGCAGTTGTCTTTGCTGAATAATGTCCCCCACAAATTCCTTCATGCATTTCACTTAAAACATGCTTAGCTTGTGATTCATCTAGACATAGTAATAATATGCCATCTCTATTTTTCCAAAATAGATCGCCATCCACAAAAACATATTTGGATGCCTACAACTTCAACGTTCTCTTTTGACTGTCACGCAATCCATCTAGACACTTCATGTGTTTAAGATAATACATAATGTCAATATACCAAGGAATGTGTTCAATGCTTGCAACTGCAGTTCCTTCTTCTATATTACAGACTTGACTTGCCTCAATATTTGATTCTGCCATAAGCTTAGCCAAGCCTTGACCTCTTACTAGCTTAGTGATTTGTATCTCCATGTCAAAATCTTGAATCTTGTTGATCCATCTGCATCTTTTTCCTATAACTTTAGATTGTGTTAGAATATCCTTGACAGCTGCATAAGGGACATAAGTAATCACCTTTGCTCCAACAAGAAATGGCCTGAAAGCTTTTGTAGCTTTTACTAAAGCAAATGCTTGTTTTTCCATTATATCATACTTTGGCTTAGACCCTTGTAATGACTTACTAAAGAAAGACACAGGCTGCTCATGACCATCTTCATTCTTTTGTAACATAACAACAACAATAGTGTGCATTGAAGCAAATGAAAATATCTGAAAAGGTTTTGTAAAATCTGGGGATTTAAGAACAGGAGCCTCTTTGATAGCCTTTTTGATAGATATGAAAGCATCTAAAGCTTCAGCAGTCTAGTCCATTTTTTTTCCCTTTTTCAACATTTTTGATATGGGCTTAATGATCCCAGCAAAATTAGAAACAAATCTCCTAAAAAAATTAATTTGTCCAAAGAATGAATGTATAGCCTTGACAGTTTTGGGAACATGAATTTTATCAATAGCATCAACTCTCTCATGATCTATTCTAATTCCTTCCTTTGAAACAATGTGCCCCAAAAGCTTACCTTCTGTGACTGCAAAATGAAATTTCTTTGGATTTAAACTAATACCATATTCAAGAGCTTTAATAAATACCTTTTCTAGATGTTGGACATGATCTTACACCTTTTTTGAATAAGCAATCAGGTCATCTTGGTACACCACCATAATAGCATTAATCAAATCAGCAAATGCTACATCCATAGCCCATTGAAAAGTGGCTCCAACGTTAGTGAGACCAAATGGAATTCTTATGTATACATATGTTCCCCAAGGAGTTGTGAATGTTGTCTTCTATTGCTCAAATTCCTTGACTTTAACCTGATTGTATCCAGAAAATCCATCCATCATGGACAACAGCTCACACCCTGTCACCTTATGTAATATAGCCTCCATATTGGGTAAAGGATAACTATCTTTGAGAGATGCTTTACTTAAATTTTGAAAGTCCACACATAATCTGATATCACCATTCTTCTTCCTCATATGAACCAAATTTGAAACCCATGTTAAATGTCTAATTGGTTTGATAATTCCTCCATCCCTGAGCTTTGTGAATTCTTCTTGCATCTTAGGCTCCAGTGTTGGATTTATGGGTCTTTTCTTTTGTCTGAAAGGCTTGGCGTCTAGCTTAAATGGTATCTCATGCTGAAATAAATCTTCTTTGTATGCTTTTAGACCTTCATAAGACCAAGCAAAAAAATGCTTATACTTTCTCAGTAACTCAATTAGCATTCCTCTAATTGTAGGGCTGATCTTCTTTCCACTGTATACCTTTCTTGGTGCCATCTCAGTTCCCAAGTTGACTTCTTCAATATCTTCTCTTCTGACTAGTGTTTGCTTCATTAGAGATCTATCATTTCCATTATACAGCCTCTCCAATGCCACTAGACCCTTGGGAAGATTATTTGTTTTGAGCTGCAATATTTCCTTTCCGAACACATTTTTCTTCCCATCGACTTCTTCAACAGAAGCATTGAAATCAATTTCCTGGGCCTCATACTGATCTATAAAATTGAGAAATTTCAAAAGTTCAGTACCATCATTGAAAACTTTCCAGTTATAAATGTTATTAGGAACAACAAGCCTTGTCTTGAATTCAATCTATGATACCCCATCCAATGTGATATCATCTCTTTTCAATGCCACATTTGCTAAAAAATCAGCCATTATATTCTTTGACCTGTCAATCCACTCAATTTAGAAGGCATCAAACAATTCAATTGTGTCCCATGTGGCATTCCTATATTGCTTTAATCTTTTGTGCTTTGCTGCATACTTGGATTTAATTTGTGAAACAACCAACTTAGAATCACCAAAGATAGTTAGCAACTTAATCTTGTGTTTCAAAGCTATGTTCAAACCTGTCAATAAAGCTTCATATTCTGCCACATTATTCATATATTCAAATGCCAACATAAGTGAATATTTAAATGTAATACCTTCAGGGGAGTCAAATACAATGCCAGCGCCATTACCTTCTTGGCTACACGCTCCATCAAAATACATCTTCCATACTTTATTGCAGCTTTGTGCCACATGCCTTTCAATTGGATCACTATTAGTTAATTTTGGCTAAGCTGGTTCTATTTTAAAACTTCCAAGATCAACATCACAAAAACAATTAATCTGATCTTGAGGCACACAATCAACAAGCTGGTTCATTCTTGGCTCTCTATACAACTTGACTTCCTAACCATTGACTAGGATTGTAGCATAAGATAAATCAAACTGAACGTTTCCACCAACAATAGCTATCTACTGCCTTAACAGAAGCATCCCAAACTAAGGAGGGGTATCAATGAATGCTATGTCTATATTATAAGCCACTTGTGGATAAGTAGCCAATTTGACTTCAACACTTCTCATAATACCTACCACAAGCACAGGTCTATTATCCATTGCATAGCACTTCCCCTCACATGTATCAACCCACATGCCAAGCTGTTTCATTACTCCTATTGGCATAATGTTTATAGCAGCACCAGAATCTACCATACAATTCCTTAGAAATTTATTATTTATAATCAATGTGGTGAAGAAAGGATCAACTTGTGGAGAGGTTGTCAAAACATCACCCAAACAGACTTCTGAATCATTTATCTTTTCATAATTCATATGTTTTTCATTCCCATTTGTAATCAATTGAACAACATTATCTCTATATTCCTTAATTTTAATCAATTCAAGTAGTGGAACAGACATTTTTACCTGGGATAATGCCTATCTGAAGTCAAAATAGAAGTTCTCCATCTTAACAGTCTTTTTCAGTTATGATGTTTCTCCCTTGTTTTCTTCTTTTTCTTTTTTACTAGGCTGATAAGACTTCTGCATCTCCTTGTGTAACTCTTCAACTTTGTGCTTTTGGACAGACTTTTGTTCACTCATATCAAGTTGTCTCTTTTCCATCTTCTTCATAGTTCCTGGTGTTGCTTTCTGATATTTCATAAAAAATTCCCCATAAACGCCTTCCATCTCATTTACTTTTCTGTTTCTAAACCAGTATCTACTCCTTGCTTCCTCAACAACAGCAATAGTTATTCTCTCTATTTATTCTTTGGTGAGTCTCCTTACATTGCATTGAGCAGATGGCTCAACAGATTATGGCTCAATGTAATCTTCATCAGAATCATAAAAGACGTGTTGTTCAGCCATATGGACATTATATTTCTGATTTGAAACATCATATTCGTAGCCCTCATCCTCTGAAGATGAGTACCCTCCTTTAGCATGGTAAATAGTATTTGAAGTCAAATAAACCTTGTAATTTTCTCCATCATTCTCCATCAACATTCCCTCTTCTTGCATCTTTTGAGCTGCAACACAATAGTCTGGAGAATGTGGCTGATTACAAACTTCATAGAAGTAATTATTACTTACCATATAAGTTCCCTTCTTGATCAATGGATCAGGATTCTCTTTGTTTCTCGCCCTAGCTGTTATAGGTTTTTCATCCTTCCATTATGTATTATAAGGCATGTCATGTAACCTTAGCCTTTCATTTCTATTCTCATTTTTGTATGCATTCTCTTGTCTATACTGATAATTATTGCTTTACTGAGGAGACCTCGGGTTGTCTCTTTTACTAATTATACCAGCAGCCTTCCTGTTATTTTTAATTGTCAATGCAATCTTCTGAGCTTTAGCCAGATCTCTTGGAAATCTATTTCTCAGTTCATACCCTGTTTTAGGATCAAATGCATTTAAATAAACACTCATTGCTATTGAATCTGGAAATCTTGATCTAGGAGGTATTTTAGTATGCAACTTGTTGAATTTTTGGTTGAAATCATAAATTGAATCATTTTGATTTTTCTGAATTCTCATTAATTCATGAAGAGCTATGTCTGGAGCATTTTGATTCCCATATAGCTCTAAAAATCAATCTTGAAATACTTGAAGAGAATTGATTGAAAATGCTGGCAAGCTGTTGAACCAATCCCCGACATCTTCAAGAAGTGACATCATGAACAACTTCATGTGTAAATCTTCATATGGCACATCTATGTCTTGGATGAATATATTGAAACTCTTCAAATGCTCTTCAGTTGTGATTACATTACTCCCTGTAAATTTGGGCACCATATTCCTCCAACTACCATCCATAGGGTAAGGATATAATTGAAAACCAGCTAAATCAAATTGTCTGATCATGGTTGTATGCTGGTGAGGGGGAGGAATAGGTAGATGCTAATATTGATGCATGTGATTATTGTACTGTGCATTATGTTGTGGGATATAATGTTGACCAAGAGGAGGATACATACCTGTATGTTGTGTGGGAATGTGAGGTGGATGATTTGGCTACTTGTAATGATTTCCTATCTGATTGTGAGGAGCATTTTGTTGATTGGAGGGCCCTGTGCCATGATTACCCTACTTGTGAGGTGGAACATACTTTGGGCCACCAATTGTATGATCAGTAATTTGGTCTTTCTATAATTTTTCTTCTAGATCCTTTATCTTCTTCTCTTTTAACTCAAACTGTGCTTTTACTTCCTCAGGAAGCTCATGATTAGTAAACACATTCTGGTTACTCTCCATCTTCTGATCATACTCATGCTAAATTTTAATTCATTCAGCTTCAAGTGCAGCTTCAAACTCAGCCTATTTTTTAGAATCAATAAAGGGAATGGATTTCTTCAATCCTCAGGGGTACATAGTTCTGCACTTGAATCATCTTTCCATGTATCATAGCCATTATATGTTTCACCATGTGCTCTTGGTGCTTTACCTTTATTTGTTATGCACATGTCCTCATTTATTCCTTTTCCCTTATCAGCTCTGTCATCTTTATGTGTCCACTTACTGCTACTAGCAGGAGCTCCAATATGACCTCCCCTGTACTACGATCTTCTTCCATTCATGATGAACAGCTGCAAATTTTTTTGTCAGAGTCACCACTCACTTTTATCAAAAGATGAGAAAAATATTTGATACTTCTAGTTCCCAGCAGAGTCTATGCAAGATTTTTGACTCTATGATTAAGGCCTTGATTTTGATTGTTCCCCAGCGGAGTCACCAATTTGTTAGCTCTCAAAAACACAGGCAAGAATACATCAAGAGGTTGCCAATCTCTTGATATGTTTTAGGGTAACAAAACAAGGTCAAGAGAACTCAACCTTCTACTCTTTAGGTGATGCTAAACCCAAACGGGTGTACCTTTTGAATTGAGTAGACTTAACTTGAGATTATCTTCTTAAAATAATTTGTTCATAAAACAATTTTTTCACAATGGCAATGGGAGGTGAACAAATGAAATCCAAAATGAAAATAGTAACAATATTATGATCTGAATCCTAAAATGCTCAATTAACAGATATAAAGAAATTGAATGAGTTCAAAATGATGAAGTGTAGAGACCAATGCTTTATTGGGTATGCAGAGTCAAATGAAATCAAGAAGAACAACACCTTTCTGGAGAAAACTTCAAATTATCTAGCATATATTTTGTTTACAACTTTTATAAATATGCAATTCTATAACTACTAAGCTCTACTTTAACAATCTAGATGAATCTCTCTAATTACTGTGATCAATTAAAAGGACTTAGTCTTTGCTTGAAAGAACCAATTGATTAATCACACAGATACAACAAATGTGCATTGACAAACTGAACATAAACTTGTTATGTCAATTTGAACAACTAGAAAGCCTCAATCATGGAGACAACTTAGCAGTATCTTCATTACATTCAATAGACAATTGACACCAGAAAAAATGCAACAACATCAACTAAATTTCATAAATACCTCTGTTCTGAAATCATACAACAATAGTCTCTTATATGATAATTTTATTCAACTATTCCTACTTGTTGTGTATCAAAATCTAATAGTTCGTGTCTTTTACAATTACCATATGCCTATTTATACACAAGCATTTGAATGAAATATCATATTGAAATCACATGTCAGCCCAACACAAAATTCGGGCTCAAAGAAAGTCGGCCTGCAATGATCATCCAAGCAGATATATGTCAGCCTCAATGATTTGTATTTCTATTATACACCAATGAACAGTCGGTGAGACATAACCTATCATCCTGCTGAAGGCAATTCAATGCTGTTTTCTTGTGTCCTCCCTGTGCTCACATTCGTCGTAGCTCATTCGGGTCGGTAAGATGTCACAGAGAAATCATTACACTTCATTAAGATCTTCGTGATAAAATTGTATGTCGATATAAGATTCTGCTTGTTATACCGAAGACAAGAAGCATCCCCTGTGTTCCTTTATGTTTCGCTATAACCACATGACCTCGGTGAGACCCAATAGAGAATCACTTTGTTCTGCCAAAATCCTTAACCATCCTTGGGTGTTGCCGCGACCAGAGGAAACTCCTGCCAAAAAACAATCTTCAAACACATGTGGGTCGCCATAACAAACCATAGTTAGGGAGATGTCTCGTAGGCAACACCATGTTTCACCGAAAATACCTTTATCACTTGTATCACCGAGAAAAGCCAATCTCACACCGAGAGAAATCCATTTTGAACATTGTTGGCAAGACCCAACCTCTTCACTATGACCATACCCCAAAATTTTTATCTCACCGAGAATAATTTGGAAGAAATCTTTTGCGTCGTCGGTGAGACAAACTCACCTCGCTAAGACCTCTCACCATAGATCATAACATACACCGAAGGGATCCCAAAGTGCACTTGTCACTGAGACATCTTAGTTTTGGTAAGACATTAGCCCGATAGCCACAACATATGCTGATAACTGCCAGCAGATGAAATCTCCATTCGTTGTGACAATAGAAATGTCTTGCCGATAGGCAACAAATGTTTATCAATACAAAATGCTCAACAAATCGGGGAGACCCTGCCATCCTCATGCCGATATGAACCCAGATGTGGATGTTGATCACCATGACAATGATAAAATCCTACCAACCACCTACAACAAACAAACGTTAACAGACAAGCAACATGGGCCAGGGAGACCATCATGAACCTATGCCGATAGGGACTGCAAAGTAGAAAATGCATGACACAATAGATCCAAAGGGAAATATGGCAAAATATAGATGAAATATACATACAGTAGGACCAAATCAGGAAATTTATGAATGAAATCATATGTAAGCACACCAAATTTTATAGTTCCAATAGAGGGCATTCCCAATGACCAGAGACGTGTTTTTTCAAATTCTACAATTTTTCCACATAATCGAGTCTGTGCTCACCATCAGGATTGCATCTGGTTCAATATCGACAAAAGAAAACACAAGGTAATGATAGGTTCTCTCTTAGTTATCCAAAAATGTAGTTTTTATCACTTTTAAACAATGTTAAGCCTTTCATCCATAATTTCTTTTGTTTGTATGTCTCTTTTTAGCCAAAAAGTAGTGTTTGGTTTTTTTTCGTTATAAATTAACTGTTCATCAAAATTTCAAATAAATTACATTTTTAGAAACTAGACTCTATTCTACATTTAAAATAAAAATAAAAATCAATTACCTTCAAAAAATTTTAGGGGGAGCACAGCCAAAATTCTGCTTTTTGGGAAGTGCCCACTTAGAAAATTAGTGAAAAATCAAATATTTATTAAAAAATTATCAGAAAAATCATGCATCAACTAGATACTATTAGCTAACTTTTGACCATTGTGATTTTAAAAATACTACAAAAAAGTCCACTGTGCTCAGGTCATACAAGAGTTGCTATGTTATGTTTTTTGACAAAAATAGCACCAATTTGTGTACGTCCCTCTTTTGAACCCCTTAATCTCAACCATTTTCAAAATAAATTGGTAGTTTAGAAAGTAGACTCGGAGCACTTCGATCCTTGTTTTTGTTCCATCTCAAAATTTTGAGTGTAACTATCCTCAAGTTCATGTCCAAGGTCAGTATTTCCTGATTTTAGAAAAAAAGTGACCACTTAAGCCCCCTTTTAAGGAACCATCTTGGTGCAATTAGCTCAAGAAATTATTTCAATTAGATTTAATTTACAAGTTAATTTGTAAACTCTAATTACAGATCATAAGCATTGTTGTGTATACTTTAAATTGGGTAAATGGTAATGGTAATTCTGGTAAGACCCCTTTTGAGCTATGGTTTGGTTATAAGCCTACTGTTAAATATTTCAAGATCTTTGGAAGCAAATGTTATATCAAGAGAGATGATGATATAGGAAAGTTTGATTCAAGAAGCGATGAAGAAATATTTTTAGATTACTCTATTAAAAGTAAGGCCTACTAGTGCTATAATAGAAGACTGAGAAAGATGGTTGAGAGTGAAAATTTTAGAGTTAATGAGGACTCTACCAAATCATCTAGATATTATGGTTATGATCCAGATGAAGATAATAGAAGACAAGGGAAGAATTCTCAGATACAAAACCAACTTCAAATTATTCCATATGTTCTAGTAAAGCAACCTCAATTCATTCTAATAAATAAAGTAAGTCAGTAAGAATAGACAAGTGCAAGTGGAGAAGAAAGATCAGAAGAACTAGAAGCTCGTGAAAGTCGCAAAACTCCAAGGTATGTAAAGATAAATCATTATGAAAGTCAAATTATAGGATATAAGAATAAAGGTGTGCAAACTAGAAGAAAGATTGTAGAAGAGTATTACCTAATTTCTAGGAATGAATCCAAAGAGGTCACTGAAGCCTGCCAAGATGAACACTGGATGGAAGCCATGAAGGAAGAGCTGACATAGATTGAAAAGAATGAAATGTGGACACTGGTTCCTAGACCTAAAAACAAAAATGTGATTGGCACTAAATGGGTGTTTCAAAACAAGTTGAATGAACAAGGTGAAGTGGTCTGGAATATAGCAAGACTGGTATGTAAAGGGTATTCTCAAATGGAAGGTGTTGATTTTGAAGAAAATTTTCCCCCTATTGCCAGAATTGTAGTCGTTAGATTATTTCTTGCTTATGCTACATATACGAACTATAAAGTCTATCAAATGGACATAAATTCATCCTTTCTGAATGGAGAACTAGAAGAAGTATACATTGAACAATCGGATGGATTTTAGCTAACTAACAATGAAGATATGGTTTTTCAATTGAAGAAAGCTTTATATGGACTTAAGCAAGCCCCAAAAGCCTGGTATGCTAGATTGGACAAATACTTACTAAAGCTTGGATTCAATAAAGGTACTATTGATATCAACTTATATTTCAAAATGGATCATGATAAAGAGTTAATTATAGAAGTTTTTGTTGATGACATCATTTTTGGAGGAGATGACAATCTATGTATGAAGTTTTTTGATGAGATGAAGGGTGAATTTGAGATGAGTATGATTGGAGAGATGTTCTTTCTGGGATTGCAAGTTACTGAGTTAGACAAGGGAATTTTCATATCTTAGTCCAAATATGTGAGACAGCTATTGAAGAAATTTGGGGTAGAAGAATCAAAGCCTATTGGTACTCCCATGGTGATCAGATGCAAGCTAGCATAGAAAGATGATTCTCTTAAGGTGAAAAAAACTAGATATAGGTCAATGATCGATGGATTTCTCTATTTAACCCAGACTAGACTAGATATTATGAATGTAATATGTATGGTTGCTAGATTTCAGGCTGATCCAAAAGAATCACATGTGACTATTGTTAAGAGAATCTTTAGATATCTAAAAGGAACAATTGACTTTGGACTTTGGTATCCAAAGGATGATGATCTCACTTTAGGTGCATATACTGATGCGGATTGGGTAGGAGATGTAGATGATAGAAAGAGTACTAGTGGTGGTGCTTTCTTTCTAGGGAAGAAGTTAGTGTCTTGGTTGAGAAAAAATTAGGATTCCATTTCTCTATCTATTGCTGAAGCATAATATATTGCTGCTACAAATAACTATACTCAAGGGATATGGATGAAACAAATGTTGAAAGATATCAAGGTGATATATGAAGAGCCTATTGCCATATACTATGACAATTCAAGTGCAATAAATATTTCAAGGAATCCGGTGCTACACTGTAAAACTTAACATATATCAATCAAGTTTCACTTCTTGAGGGAGAAAGTGAATGAGAAAGAAGTCAGATTGGAGTATGTTCCTACCAAAGAAAAAACTATAGACATCTTTACTAAGCCATTTTCAAAGGATACTTTTAAGTATCTCAAAGGAATGCTAGGGGTGATTACCCCTCCTAATAAGAACTAAAATATGCATTTACTTGCATCAATCTATGAGCTGCATTGTTATATTCTGATCCAATTTGATGTTTTTGTGCATGCTACTAAGGTGGAGTAGTTAGATGTGCAATTATGTGGTTCAAATTGTGTATATGGAAAGGTCATGGTTACCTTTTCCATTGATTTCAAAGGGGGAGAAGTACAATGTGAAAAAATTTCCAAGGAGAAAAGCCTTGTGGGAGAAAATTAGTTGAGAAGCAAGTGTGTTGGGTTGATGGTATATTTCACATCATGTGTTTCCATCAATGCCAAAGGGGGAGATTGTTGGATTTTTTGGATGTGTTGCTAACATGTGGTTGTAATTGATGTCAAAACTATTAGCATTTGGTGTATTGAAGGCTGTATATGTCAATTATATTGAGAAAATTGTAAAAGAAAGTGTTTCAAGTTCCCAGTAGAACTATGTAGGTCATGAAGGTGTCATGTTCTGTATGTTGAAGATTAGATGTTGTGGACTAAAGGGTTTATTTTTTAGAGTATCTAGACCATCTACCAAAAGTTTCAAAGGCCGCATAAATATTTTATCATGTTGTGGTTTGATAGTATTTATGTGGTCTATGTCAGTGTTCCTAAGTGAAGATTGTGTGATTTTGATAATCTTAGTTGTTACAAGTGCTTCTCTATTAGTTCCTGGTGTTCTTGGATGCTTCTAGATCATTCTTCATCATTCTTGTATGCCCACATTGATTGTTGTGCTTGTGGTCAAATATTTTTCTCTATATGTTTGGTTTCTCATGTTCTTGGCTGACATGATGAGTGTAATGTGTGGTGGATATTTGAGGTGAAATTAATTAAAGTATTTTCATGTTGGAGTTGCTAATTTGGGTCTCCACTATGTTGTGGCCAACCTTGGTGGGTTCACATTAAAATTTTAATTGTAAATTTGGGCTAACATTGTAAACATATTTTATTTTTTTGGCCGACTACGTTGTTGATATAATCTCTTGTTGTGGATATATAAGAGCAATTCTTTCATTGGTGTAAAATTTTCTTTGTTCACTCCCATGTTTTTATGTGTGAATATCATTCAATTGTAGAGTAGAGGGTGAAGAAGACTAAGCGAAGTGTGAAGAAGTTTGAGCGAAGAGGGAAGAAGGTTTTTTTTTGCTTAACTGGAACTGTAATTAACCTTTTGTAGAATCTATTTTCTTACTTCACAATTTGGATGGTTTTAGTCTAAATCCTTCTTTGGAAAGTGAGTCCTCTTTTGTATTTGAGCAGTGAGCTCTAGGAAGTGTGCCTGAATGCATGTGCATTCCCATGTTTTTTTCTCTTTATACTTTTAACAGGGTATAATATTGTGGACTAACCTCCACTATGGTTTTTCCCCTAACAAGGTTTCCATGTAAAAAATATTGGTGTTCTCTATCTCTCTGATGTGTTAATTTCTTAATTGATTAGATCAAAATCTAAGTTAAGTAAAGTTTGAAAAGTTTAAATTTATGTGAGAAATAATTCACCCCCCCTTTGAGTTTTTTGTCGTTGTTTTTCCAATAGATTGTAGCATCTTCATCTTCAATGACAAAGGAGACACATGAGTAGATTTAGGTACAACATCATCATCCATATTCATCCTTCCATCCTTCAATTCCTATCTGGAATAGAAAGCATCCCTACATTTGTACCTAGTTTTGTTTCTTCCAAAAGAGAGACAAGTTGTTTTTCGAGATTGGATCATTTTTTTACTTCAGGCACTTACCATTTTTGTAGGTGATTATACATTGTGTGGGGGATACATAGTATCTCTCTTTACCTCTTATGGGTGGGATATTGATTATAATGTATCTATGCAACAAATGGTGTACTTGGTGGGTATCATGGAGTCCTCCTTCCTTCCTCACTTATTTTCTTGCATCATATGTCTTTTTTGGGGAGGATTTTTCTTCCCACTGGGTTTTCTCGTTTTCTCCATTTGTGAGAGATTTCATTTGCATTTGTACATGGGTATGTAAAATGGCCATGTAGTTGGGACCCATCATTGCATCATTGTATCTTCATTTGCATTTATGGGAGGTGTTGGTGTAATTAAATATCTAATTACACTTGCATGATTTTATTTAGGTCATGTTCCTAGGTTGGATTCACTAGGTAATTAGTTATAATGGGACCATCCCCCTTCACATGTACTTAGGAAATAAGATTCCTTCTAGAAGTCTTATCTAGACTTCACATTCTACTAGGTAGTTAGTTGTCACATTTCATAAGATTATGACATGTTTCAACATCATGTTACATCCTTATATCAACCTTTCCTATATAAGGAAGGTGTGTGTACTCATTTTTATTATACTTTATCATATTTCATACCCCATCATTTGATAGGTCTTAATATCAAGTAAGATCATATTCTTACATATCCTCTTGTAGAAGGTTTATCATTGTATATGTAGGTGTTCTTGGGTATTAAGATAATCTTCATCTCTTCCATGGTATTAGAGAATTTTATACCATCTCTTACACCCATGAAGTCATGGGAGATTTTAACTTTATATTTAAAAAGAATTGGGATAGAATCCTTGCCTTGCTAAAATCTTCTCCCAACCATGCCTTTTTATATTATTTAAGGGATCTTAATAGTGATGTGGCTATTATGATAAGTTATGTGTGGAGGGACTCTGCCAAACACATATGAAATTTCCATCATGACATAAAATTGTCTAACACAAGATAGGAAGATAGCTCCAAGGCCACCAATTCCTCTTTTCCTAGAGTTTCTTCATCAATAGCCCACATTGACTCATATTCCAATTGCTTCTAATAGTTATCCATATATTTAAACTATACCTTTAAATGAATTGCATGAGGGTAAAGCCTTATTGTGATTCCAATGACTATAATGTTTATTATCCTGAGAGAGGTAAGAAGAAAATTGTCAAGACGATTGAGGTTTCTCTATGTTGATGGGGAAGGTGTGACAATTTATGTGGTGTGCTAGGAATTCTCAAGCATTGGTAGTGGTGGAGGAAGGCCCTCCCCCATAGAAGTTTTCTCCCTTCGTATTTTCCCTCTACACCCATGATTATCCTCATTTAATGTTTGCTTGAATGTGTATTAAACTTCTTGTTCCATCACATGCTTGAAACAATTTATCCTTGTTGGCTTTAGTTTTCTTTTTCTTCTCAAGTGGTGTTTGCATTTAGTAATATTTAATGGAGGGGGGTACGAACCCCCTCGTTGACCCTCCTCTTGGTGTAGGGGGGTTGAATGGTAATAACAGTGATTAAAAATCCTTTTGGGATGTTTGTGATTGATGAAATCCCTTCTTTTTTGTTGAAATCAAAATTTCTTGCTCATTCAACTTGCAATGGTGAGGGTATTAATACTAGCAGAGGAGAGAAACGTAAGGGTTTCTCTAACCCCCAAATGCTTATCATTGAACCCAATTTTGAAATGAAGCATGCAATTTATAATGAGATGTTTATACTTAAGGGGATCACCATTTTCATTGCAATAGTAGATTTAAAAAATAATGCTTCCATAAAATTCCTTGATAACTAGTTTGTTAATACATGGGCTAAAAAACTTGGGATTCAAGTTTCCTTTTACAGAATGATCCATAAATGTTTATTTATATTTTTTTTGAAATAATGTCAATTGCAAGTTAATGATTAAAAAAAACCCTAGTAAAGTGTAAGGGATTTTGTGCCCATGGTTCTCGACTGGTCTCCTAAAGCCAACTATGAGGAAATAATGGCACTATCATACACTAGGTGCATGCTAATAAATTTTTTTCCACTGAATGTTTGGTCCTTCATACCCAAAATTCTTGATCCTATCGGGACTACAATTAATATTGACATAGTCAAATCCTCGCTCACTTATATGGAACAAGGGCTCTTGTCTCATTAACCTCGATAATTGAAATGTTGAATTCCTTAGGCATTAACCTAGATAATGGTTTGCACACCTATGAAGTGGAGTTCTTAGGTGACCTAAACTCTTTCTATTATTTCCAAAGGGAAGGGCACATTCATAAAAATTGCACTATCCTCCACAAGAACCCTAATAAACCCATCTCAAAACTTGGAATTAATGGGGAGATGGACTCACTGAATGATGTATTGAGTCATGAGGATAACAAAGAGGATATTTCTTTCATGGTGAAAGCATGTTAGGAAAACTTGATCAATGTAGAAAGCTTCTCCTCCCATTAAATAATTTAAGGGAAACATTCCCTGACTATATCCAAACTGATCAATTTAACCAAGAAGGGTATACTAGAATTACCCCTCCTATTAAATATAAGAAAATAAATCTATATGGGGCATCAAAGATTCAAAATGAAGCATATACCCCCCCCCCTTGGGGTTATGAAGGATTCACTATAAATAACTCCTTTTCTCTTCTTAGTGATATAGAGAAAGAAAGTGAAAATAATATTGTTAATTATGTAACAACAAAAAGCAATTGTGAAGAAATTGTGGGAACCCCAAAGGGGACCATAGGTAGCCCTACTAAGTAGGAAATACCATCAGGTAAAATCACTAATCTGATTGTTGGGAAAATAAATTCCCAAAAAATTATTATGGGAAATTTTAGAAAGAATGTAGAATTAAATAAAAACACAAAAAATGGAACAAAAAAAGATCCTTGGATAATTTTGAGAAAATTGAAATTAACATAAAAGGGTTTAAGTCTAATTTCAACTATAGTGGCCCTAATCCCAAGAAAAATATAGAGGATAAGGCCTCTACAAAATGGTTAAGAGGAAATTTCCTCCATGGTAAAATCTGTTATCTTTGATTTAGAAAATAAAAACTAGATTATTAGTAACCCAAGGGGTAGTAATAACTAGTTGGTTAGTCATAGTAAGGAAATTAATAGAATTTATGTGCAATAGGAAAATACTAACCAAATGATCTTTAATACCCGTGGGGCTCCTAGCAACCTAATTGAAGGAAGTGGGGAATTAACAACATGTGATCAGTTAATTGCTAATTCTTCTTGAATCCCAGTGAAACCCAAAGGTTGGACAAAAGAGGAGAATCAAACAATTATTTGAATGTAGTTGTTATAGAAAAAGCAATGACCTTGCTAGGTAATAATGAATTTGAGCTTCCTCCAATTCATGGGAACACTAAGGCTCAACTATTAAAGGTAAACCTAGACACCATAACTAAAATGATTAACAATTGGAATGCGGGAAAAGATGAAATTGACAAAGATCCTCATGAGGAATTCAACCAATCCAATCAATTGGAAAAGCCTATTGGGTACTTGGAGAAAGAGGAATTTAGTGATAGGAGACATGATTCTAATCCTTCCCTCCCCATTGCACTTGAAATAAGGGGGAGGAAAAAAGGGAAGGTTGTAGCCCTCAGTAGAGGCAACCTTAATATTAGAAATAGAAAAAATAAAAATACAAGTATTTTATTACCCACACCCACCTACCTCCAAAAGGTTGGAATTGGAAGATAATGCTCCTAAATACTTTGAGTTGTTTAGGAATGGTAAAGTAACCATGCAAAAGACTAATAATAATGAATCTTAACCTCACTTAATGAAATTTGATGGAAATGAAGTCCCAAAATTGGAAACACATTGTGAGTAGGTTCTTGAAAATGGAAAAATTTAACAAGGATTTTGTACTATTGCAAAAGGTAAAGACAACTAGTTTTACTTTAGAAAGTGACCTAAAATTTATTTGGAAAAACTCCTCCCATCCAACTAAAAACATGATAAAGGAAGGGGGAATACCATTCTTATGGCTAACAAATGGGCTTCTCATGTAAAATACTTTGGAACCTCCCCTTTTAACAAAGTTGTTTAGGAAACTTTTGAAAAATGTGATGATAGATTTAGGATCTGCTCAATCTAGGTACCCAATGAATACAAAGTGTTTAATTATGGAAATGGTTAATCAATATTCTTGAGGTCTCATGGATCCTTGGGGGATATTTAAATATGATAAAATAGAGAGGAAAAGGAAGGAGGACTAAGCATGGAGTGGAAGGGTAGGGAAATCACTCCTAGCTATTGAGCACACCAAGAGACTAAGAGGGGGGGTGAAACAGTATTTACAAAAACCTAAACCCTTTAGGAAAAATAAATCTCCAACTTATTTTTCGAAACCAAAAATCCTCAAGTAGATCAACATAAAAGAGAGATATAGCAATTTGATTCCTTAACAATGACAAAAACACACAATAATGAAAAATATAGTAGTTCAACCTTTAATTAGATCAATAGCTCTTTATCAAATCAAAAATACTTAAGCATATTAGTAGTAAAGAAAAATAAGACAATGAACACAAGAGGACACTAAGATTTACAGGGAAAATACAATGAAGGAAAAACCTTGATGAGAGTTCACTTGCAATATAGATTCTCACTACAAAATTATAATTAGACTTACTACCAAGAACTTATAGACTAAAGTGCACAACCTTAGTGAAAGATAAAATTGACTTGCATAACTGAAGCACATACAACTTCAAGGGAAATATACAAAGGACTTGATGAGATTCATTATCTCAAAGCATGATATAAAAGTTTATAAGAAATTACAATACTTGTCAACACAACACTCTACTGACTGATGCATTCAAGAACATCTAGAATTTCTTGCACACACTTTCACACTAACTCTATTGTATATTCAATACATTATACACTCACATTTCTTCATAATTTTTCAATCTTCCACACATCATACATCTAAAATGTTCCTGCATTTATATCTACCAAGAGATCTCAAAACATCAATTAGGTTGGCCAAAAAGATTACAAGCAATGATTTTAAAAAGTCCACAACAAGAACATAATGAAATCCTATCTGTTGATGTGTTTTTTATGCACTTCTCAACATAGGTAGTGCATAGGTGCACTACCTCTCTTGAAAGACAATCTTCCACAATCAGATTGCATAACACTATTCCAAGGTCTTTGATGTCAGGTCTTGACAATGCTTGGAATATCTCAGTTGTTTGATGTGATTTGGTGGAATCACAAGGAAAACTTATGGATGAGTTACAAAGCAGGGGAAGTTGGGTTTACAAATGTAGTTTCAAAGTGGTGGAAGTGAATGAACAGTGGCTGTCCACTCAAAATAGCAAGCTGAAACTCATCAAGTTCATCTTATTTGGCTTCATGGTGATGCTTTGGATCCTACTCTAACCAAGGATTAAAAGAAATAGCAAAAAGAGAAGGGTTAAGAAAGCTATTCTAATCCTAAGCTATGAATGAACAGTAACAATAGCAACTGCTGTAGTAGACAAACTCCCTAAAACTAAATTTTGCTTAACCAAGAGAACCTATAGCTACAAAAAACCAGTGCAATCTCCTAAGGTCTGCTGATTTTCAAATTGCACATGCACATCATGAACATGCAATCGAACTAAGTTGCAGCAATAGAATAAAGAAGCCCAGGCTAGCTTTACGTGCAATAGTTTGTCATCAACAAGTGCTAAAAGTATGGGCTGAAAGTTCATCAAATACTATAACAACAATTTCCATTATCACTTCCATTCAATAAACTAACACTAAAACTAACATGGAAGGTAGAACCATGCATGCAAGATGGGAAAAATTAAAGAGAAAATCCATAAAATCATGCAATGTTGCCTTCTATTGCTGCAAATTCCTTTTACAATAGCTCTCCAACCCTTACAATTGAGGGGTAAGCCCCTATTTATAGTTTTCCAAAGCCCAAATGAATGACCGAGATTGAATTATATTGTGTGGCCCAGATTTTATTTACACTAGGGTTTCACCTACCCCACAATATTCAACAATTAAAAATACATTCCTTGTCTCTTCCCTATTTTGTCATCTAGTGCTCAAGTGTTGTAGTAGTTTTATCATTTAGCTGATTGCCTTTTTACTA
Source organism: Sequoia sempervirens (assembly GCA_007258455.2). Lineage (NCBI taxonomy): Eukaryota > Viridiplantae > Streptophyta > Pinopsida > Cupressales > Cupressaceae > Sequoia > Sequoia sempervirens. Next base: position 161,039,101 of record VDFB02000017.1, on the reverse strand, counting down.
TGGTTGAAACTGCCTGAAAGTTCCCTTCTTACTTGATGTGTTTGTAGTGTTCTTACTTGGATTAAATAAGCCTGTCGATGATTGGAATCAATGGATTGGTTTCCCCTTATTTGAGCAGACAACTCATCATCATCTGGTGAAAAGTAGGACAGCTCCTTCATGCCTTCTTCAAGGTACCCCTTTGCATTTTTCAAATTGATTTCCTTGGTACAGGCCTTCTTCTAATGCCGACCCTGTTGGTGGGTGCTAGCGGGAGAGGCGATCATGAGATGAATGGTGACAAGAGCTATGTGCATTCCTTGTTCAACTTTCTCGATGGGTCTCCTGACATACATGTAGTAGGTTCCTTGAATCCTGCATACATGAAACATTGTAAGTGCTTTCATACATAAATAAAGGAAAACGTTAGTCAAATCTTGTAAAATCCTTGTTAGATCCATCCATCCATCATCAAAAGTTCATAATATTCATATTTGGAGCTCATTTGGACCAAAAACATTAATCTGGGCCGCTGGGGCTCCACGAATGTTCCAAAATAGCCAAAGGGGGACGAAGCTCCGAAACCACTGAAACTTAATGGAACATTGACGAAACCTTGGCAGTTCACTTTGGGACCTCAAACACACCCCAAATCCACCAAAATGTTAGCTTCAAAATCAATAATGTGGAAACTAGACTGATGGGGGTCCACGGATGTTCAAAACGGCCACGAAGGGACATAGTCCTAGAAATAGCCACGGAGGGGTCAGGTCTCGGGGCTCCATGGATGTTCAAAATGGCCAAAGAGGGATAGAATGTCAAAAACAACCACAGAGGGACCAGGCTCTGGAGGTCGGACTGCCGAGGCTCCACGGATGTTCCAAAATAGCCAAAGGGGGACAAAGCTCGCAAACCACCGAAACTTAACGGAATGTTGATGAAATTTTAGCAGTTCATTTAAGCACCTCAAACACATCCCAGATCCACCAAAAAGTTTCCCCCAAAGTAAAAAATGTGGAAACCGGAGCAACGGGAGTCCACGAATGTTTCCAAACAGCCAAAGAGGAAGGGAATTCCGGAGGGAAAGTTTCGAAACCACCAAAACTTAATGGAACATTGACAAAACTTTGACAGTGCATTTAGGGACCCCAAATACATCCCAAATCCACCAAAAAGTTGCCCCCAAAGTCAAAAATGTGGAAACTGGAGCAATGCAGGTCCACGAATGTTTCCAAATAGCCAAAGAGGAAGGGAATTCCGGAGGGAAAGTTCTAGAACCACCAAAACTTAACAGAACATTGACAAAACTTTGGCAGTTCATTTAAGCACCCCAAACACATCCCAAATCCACCAAAAAGCTGCCCCCAAAGTCAAAAATGTGGAAACCAGAGCGACGGGGGTCCATGGATGTTTCTGAAATAGCCAAAGCAAGACAAAAGGCAGAAAGGGGATGGGGGACTTTATTTCTTTGTAGATTTGAATACCCTAAGTAGGTGAATTTGGTCAGGGGGATTTGATCGTTTGATGGCACATGACCAATTTGGGCTTGGATTATGGGGCATGCAAAACAAGATAGGAGCAAAGCAGCCTATCGGGAGTGGAAAAAAAGGGGGTCCCTGCCTACGGTGGGGTGTCTGTGCAAAACATGCACAACACTATCCAAAAGATAAAGTGGACTAGAAAAAAACTTAATACAACTTCCTATGTGATCCAAAATAATTCACACATTGGCACACAACTTAAGTTAGCAACAAGGAAACATGTAGATGAAACTCGTAGGCACATAACCAAATGACCCAAAAGCATTATTCTTTCAATTGAATTTTCTCAATGCATAGTTCTAACCAAGATGGGTGAGGACCCAAATCTACACATCTTAATATGTTTTCACAAACTTCCAAGCACACAACATAAGAAAGAAAGGAAGCACTATTGGCTAGATATCCACAAATTACCTAGAAATCCAACTCAACACAACATTTAGCACCAAAGAGATCAAAATTTAACATGAAAATCACATGGTTTGCTCCATGAACAACCAAAAATATTTCTAGAAAAATATTTCATACTGTCATTCCACCAATAGCCACCATAGACCAAACAAGAACAAACTAGTTCATTTCAGAAATATAGAATTCTCAATCATAAGATATATATTAAAGGATTAACTTGTGAAGCACTTTAACACATGAAATTGAAACTGAGAAAATTGCAAATACATTAAGATAGCATTCACCAAACTGTAGGAGGAGAGACATTAATGTGGAGAAATGTAGAGCATTTTTCTAACCAATCTAAACAACCAACAACACTTCCAACCTTTTGCAACTCATAGAAACCTCCTTGAAAAAAATGGTGACCTAAAAATATGGGAGTGTAATGTATACAAAGAAAAAGCATTAAATCCAAAATGGTAAGACCATGTCTTCAATAATGGAGTAATACAAATAATTATCCCAAGCAATATTCAACACAAATTTCTAAACTATAAACACTCAATCAACTTGCAAAGGCTAAAACTTTCTTTCAGCAACACATACTTCTTCAACAACAATAGGAGAGAGATAATAACATACTATAGACCATCAAAAACATCTCACCACTATCAACAACACTTATAATCCTCATCTTAATGCTTCTAATCCACATCTGAATATATCACTATGAAATCAACTCTGCTAACAACAATGTACTATACAACTTTTCTTAACATAAAACAAGACATGACATCTAACTATGAGCTTTAGAATCTCCACCATATAATAATGGCAGCTGATTCCAATCAGCAATGGAAACCATAGATAAACTTCCAAAGAATATGCAATGGTCTCCTAAAATGTTGACAACTACTACAAACAACCTCCCAAATAGTCTTCTCAAATATTGACATCAATGAAAACTGTAAACACTTCACCAAGTGTTGACATCAATGACAACCACTTCCAACAATCTCGTCCTTTGGAACTTATAAAAAAGCACCTACTTATTCTCCCACTTTGACATCAAGGATAAAGGGAAAAAGACACTTGCATATAGAAGACAACACATTTTCCGACTTCACAATAAAGGGCCCAAGATCTCCAATTGGAACAATACATGCTCTCCCTTTGACCAACAAAAATTCCTCTTATACACGCACAATACATGTAAATCTGCACCAAACTCCCCCTTACTACCTATAGACAATGAAAAATGTATCGAGTTTGCAAGGAATATTTTATCACTAATTCACCTTCTTTCTTGCATAATTAAATAGTTTTAATTATTTAATTATTTCCTAAAGTCATACTTTCTTCTATTAATTAAATATTTTTTAATTATTTAATTGATTCATTTTATCTTTATTCCTCCTTTGATTAGTTTAAATAAATGTTAATTTATTTAAATTGCATCACTAATTATCCTTTTTCTCTCTATAATTAAATAAATACTTAAATTTATTTAATTATTTATTGATAATTTTCTCTCATCTATAAATAAATAATTTTTTTTAATTATTTAATTATTCATTTTCCCTCCTCTAAATTAAATAATTGCTATTATTATTTAAATTATTTCTTCTTATCTAAGCCCTAAATCTTAACTAATTTCTTGAGTTTTGGTCCATCCTTCCTACACTTATCTATTTTCTTCTCAATTAATCTCATCCATTGATCATGATACCTCATCTCTCAATACTAACCCTTCATTTGAATTGGTATTTATATAAAATGAAGCCATCATTCTCATTTTAAGGTTAACCACAATCTTTGAAGTTTTGCTATTTTGAGATCTAGCTAGCTTGCATCAACATCAAACTTGTCAAATATATTGAATACTACAAATTTAAGAAGAAACAAAGAAAAATGGGGAAGAGCAATGAAGGAGAATCAACTTTGGCATAGAGATTGGAGCATCATTTCTTTATTATTGTGATTTCTATTGTCATTTATCCTTCATTGTTAGATTGGGGTCTTTATTGCTTGAATTAGGTAGTTTTTTGGTTGTCATAATTAATTCATGCTTTTCCTCTAAATTTCACTTGATCTACATTTGGTGAACCCGACATGAATTAACTAGTTTTTTTTTTAATTTTAGAGAATTTTTTATTTTTCAAGAGTGTGACACAATCAAGACTTCAAACACTAGAATCGTTGTATGACATGAAATATGTGAAGTCTATAACACCACATTTGTCACCCAATTAAAATGATGCATCTGACTGTTATCTTATAAAAATCAATATCATTCAATCATTTTTGTTTTAGATCATTCTATTGGCTACTAGTTATTATTTTTACATTCTAATAGTTTTCTTACATCATTTCCATCATTGGATTTTTTATTTTTTTTCAAATCCTTGTGTTTTATAGCTACAATCTTTTGTGTCACAATTGTGCCCTAGAATGCCACAATCATTGATTTCAATGCCATAGTTGCCATTTTGTACATTGTAGTCAAGTTGTTCAATAAGCCACATTTGTTGAGTGTTGTGATGCATTATAGCACTGCATCTGACTATCATAGCAAAAAGAGGGTATAAATTTTAGATTATCATTTTCTACATATTACATTCATTACGGCAGAGGTTTTTGGTTACTAATATATGATTTTCAGCTTGTGGCAATCAATGGGAGAAGTCTTTTTGATCTAAACTACTAATCCAATTTTTTGCAGGGTTACATTGTGTGTTTTGTATTTCTAAATTAGGAACATTTGGAATTGGTGCCTAAAAATAACAAGTGTCTTCCATGTTTTGTGCACTTACATACATGTGTTATTACCAAAGGCGTGTTTAGATAAAGTATCCTCTCCCCTTGTGCTACATGTGAATCCTGAGGGATGATAAATTGCAACACAAAATAGTCTTGAGTATCCTATCCCCTTGTGCTACGTGTGATTCCTAGGTGATGAGAAATAGCATAACAACATAATCTTGAGTATCCTTCCCCCCTATTCTACATGTGATTCATGGGTGGTGAGAAAGAGAATTGCACAAACCATCCTTTTTTTCTTTTTAATAGAGGCATGCCTTCCTCTAGAGTACCCTAGGGATGAACCCCATTTAATATACCTCCAATATTCTATATAAAAGGGAAATAAACAAAAGATGAGCTCAATCCAATTGTTTGTAGGGTGTGGGCCTAGCAATCACAAGTGATTCTTCATGCATGTTAGAGATTTATGTCTCCCATTGTTGTCTATATTCCCTAGTGGTCTTTAGAGTTCACACAAGAGTAAAAACCATTGTTTTTAGACACCTAAGACCATTTTTGGTTGTCTACTATTGTGGTGCAAGGGATGTGAATCGTACCTTGATGTTACCACATCTAATTCCTAGTTGAGGTGGCATGGTTCCTTTTTTTTAGTTACTTCTTTCAAGGAAAGAGGTGTTAAGGTGGTCCATGACCTTAGCATACCCTAGCGTCACCCACACCATTTTCTCATATTTAAAATTTCTCGAAAGGGTGAGGTAAGCCCACTTTAGTAGATAAACCCTAGTACTTCTAGATATGTTGTGCTTGTTTGTATTATTTGTGAACCAAGTCCGAGTGATTTTGTGAAAGAAACCTTGCAAAATATCTACCTACCACAAATTGAAAGATTCAAAATCAGCCAAATCTATTTTCAAAGTGTTTGATGTGTTTTATGATCAAATCTAGAAAATTCCAAAAATTAAAAACTACATAGAAAATGTCAATTTTACACGAAAAAGAAAAACATCACAACTATTTAATAGAACACCACAATTTTCAGACAATACACTAGAATTGTTAGTTAAAATGGCACATCTATCAAAAACCCTAGGAAGCCAAAAAATTGCATTTTCCTTTGCTCCACAATTGATTGGTCTTGAACCATAATTTATTGGCTTTGCATTATATCTATGTCCTGAAACACTACATTTGCTAGAATCAAAAATTTTAGGGAAATATTTGTACATCTAACTTCTATTTGCCTTACAAACAGTGATTGTACATTCATATTTGAAACTTGTTTATGTTCAATTAGTCCATTCATAGCATTTTATCTTAGGCCAGCTTGCACATCCTATTTTTCATTTCCATCTTACCTGATTCCATCATCATCTTTGAGTCTTGAGATTAGGAAGCTTATCACACTATTGAGCATACTGTAGTTGCATATTTGAGTGTCTTGACCTTGTCATGTTTCATCTTTCTTCTCCCTAGGTTGGGCCTATAACTCATGTGTTTATTTTAGGTTCACCTTTTATCCATCATCATCATCCTCATCACCATCACCTTGGTTCTTATCATTTTAAGTTCTAGACATTTAGAGTTGTTACTTTGGTTCATCATCCCTTTTTCAAGGTTCAAATTTGCATATCCAACCCAAGCATAGTCTTAGTCATAGTCTCATTAACACCATACATTTTCAAACTTACTCATAGTTTCATGATCCTCTTGTATCCTTATATCCAAAAATACCCAAAATATAACATAGTTTTATTGTCATTACAATCCTTAGTTGCATTCATTCCAAATGTCTCAATATCAAAAAAGTCACAAGTCTTATATGGTCTTCATTGGATCACAAAGGAAATGAAAAGACATGCATTTCTCATATGATCCCAATTTTAATCCAACTAGTACCATTAACTTTGGGTCATATTCAAACCAACCTCAAACATCCCAAGTTGAAATTCCAAATATATTTTCCAATCTTACCTTATATTATTTTGAACAAGGTCTAACCCTCGAAGAAATTGAACAAGCTTCCAAAGATCCTAAGATAGTGCATATCATAGAGGAGCTTGTTAATGTAAATCCTAATAGGTACTTTCTCGCACAATTCTAAGAAGGGTTTCAAGCTTCCCTTTAGTTTTGACACTTCCACAATTGTAGAAAAACACAAACACAAACTCAAGATTAAGGTCATAGCACATTTTCACAAGGCCAATCCTCCTCACAAAAAATGCATACTAGCATGCCTCTATGGGGAACTACACATAATATAACAACTAAAAATATTCCCCCAACCCCAATATTTGGGACCAAAATAACACATGCAACATATCAAATAACAACTCCCTCATTTTCCAATCCACTTGCTTCATCCTCTAGTACCATGAGTAGGAATTTTGCAAATCCATTCTCCACAACATCCACTCAAAACATCACACCACCAACCAACACAACCCCAAATCCAAATCCAAATGCACCAAACAAGACACGAAGGATTCATATTTCCACATCAAGAGTGCAGACCCAAATGACCAACACTACACCAAACACAAACATTTATTTTTGTTGGACTTGCCATTGCACCAAAAGATTGACCTATCAATTCCTAATATAAGCTTTGGTTAACAACCATAGGAGGCGGTTAGACCATGTCACAAACCCAAGAACTAGTGCTGCAAGGAATACCAAGGGTCACACCTTTCAACAATCCCCCCTAGCACAAGCACGGGGTTTGAACCTGTGACCAACTCAAATACCAATTTTTGGACTTGTAGTTGCACCAAAAAATCAACTTGTCAATGCTCGATACAAGCTTTAGTTAAGAACCAGATGAGGATGTTAGAACATGTCACAAACCCAAGCACTAGTGCTACAAGGAAGACCAAGGGTCACACCTTGCAACACTTTTGGGTTAACTCTAAATTCCAATCCAAACCCATTATTCACACCACTATTCCAACAAACAAACCAAACTCCACCACAACACAATACACATACCAATACCAATACCATGTTTACATCTCACCTCCAACATGGCAATCAAAATCCTTCTCAATAAAAAATCAACCAAAATGTAACATTTACACCCAACTTCCAAAACCAAAACCCATCCTTATCATACAACCATCTCAACACAGTCAATGCCTACACCAATCCCCTCACACAAACTCAACCAAACATATCACCATCACACATTGACACTTTGATGCAATAAATACAAGAAATGTAACAACAAATGGAAAACATGCAAGTAAGTGGGAGAAAGAAAACATTTTCCATGGAAGAACTATGTTCTTATCCTTTTGATTGAACCATATACATGCCACCTTTCCCCCACACTTCAATGTTCCAAAATTTAGCAAATACAAGGGGAAAGGAGATCTAGTGGAACATAATCAAGAGTTTAATACTTCTTTTATGGAATTTTCTTTTGAGATTACATACTTGATGATATTCTTCTCATGAAACCTTTAGGGGAAAGCTCTAGAGTGGTTCTCACACATATCTCCTAGGATAATAATGTGGAACAAACTAGTTGACAAATTTATCACACACTTTTCCTATAACATTGAAAGTGACATGACCCTTGTGAAATTATGCATAACTAAACAAAAAGAAGGAGATTCAATTACTTCATTTTTCCAAAGATGGTGAAGTATGGCTAGTAAATGTCCTTGTCACATACCTAATAAAAATTTGATCCCTATCTTTGTCAAAAAAATGAACACATAATTAATGTACAAACTTCAAATCCATTAGTGTAACACATTTGAGGATGTCAGTGAAAAAGGAGTTTCCATTGAGAAATCTCTTTTTGCAAAGGGGTTGGTCAAAATCTTCAAAGAAAACCAAAATAATCCAAATGAAAAAGGAAACTTTTGGTCTATAAATAAAAATGTCACCAATGATGGGGTAGTTGATGCTAAATTGGTTAACGAGGTCTGCCCTACAAATCAACTCAAAATTCCACCTGCATCAAAAAATCAAACACCAAGTCATGACCAAACTACAAAACATTCCAAAATAATCAACAATGAAGAATTCCTCCATGAGAAAATAGACCAAAACAAACATACACACCCTTTGGGTAATCCATTGAATTAATCTTGAAGAAAATGTTACAATCAAATGTCATTCAACTACCAAAATTCAAACACTATGAACCAACAATATTCAAACTATCTTGGTGGAATGATAATAATTTTTGTGAGTACCATTTTATGTATGGGAATAAAATATCATCATGATGGACACTTAAAGACCTCATCCAAGATCTCATTGACCAAGGTGACATAGCCAAAGATAATTCAAAAGGAAAGACACATGTTGATCATACTATTTTTAAGAATCCCCTATAAGATCATGGCAAAGGAAAAGCCTCTAGTTCAGGGAATAATACCAAAAATAATTCCAATTACACCAATTTATCATATGAGTACACCATTATAATAATTGAGCCTTTGATAATAGTGTCTTTACCATTAACATCAAGAAAAATTTAGAATGTTTTGTTACCACTCAAAGATCTAAAGTTTTCTTGCAAGGGGCCACTTCTAATTCACAACCAAAAATTCAGTATAACCTCCTAGATCTCCTAGGAAAGACACCTATATAAGTATCCATTCTTGAGTTGATTTGTATATCTCCTAACCATAAAGCCATTTTGGATAAAGCTTTACAAGAGAATTTCATCACCATAGACCTAAATGTTAACCAACTTCAAGCTATGGTAGGATACTTGGCTACCACTCACATCACGTTTTGTAAACAAAATCTTCCTACCAAAAGAAAAAACCATAATGACCCATTACACCTCAAGGTATAGGTTAACCAACACAAAATCTGAGAAGTCTTGGTAGAGGGGATGGAGCAAGTCTAAACATATGCACTTTAAAATTGGTCACAACGTTGGGATTCTCTAGAGCTTGTATAGACACATCTAAGAAAATTATAATCAAGGCCTATGACGATGTTGAGAATTCATCCAAAGGAATCATCACACTTCCCATAAGGGTTGGGCCTACATTCAAAATACAATATTCCAAGTCTTCGATCTAGACCTACCATATAATCTTCTTCTTGGTCACATTTGGATTCATGCCATGAAGGTCGTTCCTTCTACATACCATCAATGCCTCAAATTCCCCTATAATGGCATCGAGATCACTATATCAGGTGATACCAACCCCTTCCAATATTGCAATAATATAAAGTGAACTATTGAACATCAAGTTCCTATCAATTGGGAAACATCCTCCTTTTCCTCCTCGCATTCCATTGATCCCTTGTCACTAGCCAAATCTAAGGTCTAGATCCATGACATGAGATTTGGAGAATATAACATTGAGAGTTTATTTTTTGTTGGGAAGCTACCCATGTTTCCAAAGTCTTATGGGAAACATCATCCTATTTAGAAGAAACCTAAATTTTTCATCTACAACCCTCCCACCACTTTCACTAATTGGGGATAACTAAGTAAATAAATAATAGGTTAGGATATTTCTGCATGGATATATAACTTGATGAAGAAGATATTGAACTTGCATGAATACCAGTTGAACAATATGGAAAAGGTTTTGATATCTTGAAACAAAAGGGTTATGATGGACATAGTGGTCTTAGCTTACACAAGAATGACATGATTAAACCATTATTACCTCCTAAGTTACAAAAGAATATAGGTTTAGGGTATACCCCACCAAAAGTGAGTCCTAATACTAAGTTAGCTTTGGATAAAAATGCTAATGCTTCTAATGAAATCGAGAAAATCTGAGGAATTCCATACCAAGACAGACTCTAATGAATTGGAATGGAGTTCTAAAAAATCCTCTAGTGATTATGACCTAGCTAAATCCTTTTGAGAGCTTGACCTATCCTCTTCTTAGACCAAATCTATGAATGGTTGGGCCTAGATTGAAACCTTTTGGAACCCTAATGATACATGTTTTCTTACCATATACACTTTTTCCTTGAACTATGATGGTACCAATGGTGACTTACCCTTAGTCTATTTGTAACTAATCGATTGGGATTAACAAGGACCTCCAAGCTTGGACATATTTGAGAATGATGACAAAATAGCTAAGTTATTGGAACATTGAGAAGGAATACCAAGTGGGGATCATAAATTTGGATTTATCATAGAAATTGACAACACAACATACATTGGGAAGTCTACTCACTCTCTAGTCACAAAAATGAGAAAAAGAAAAAGAATAGGTCTCTAGGTGAAAATTGAAACATACCTTTAGCTGGGAAAATATAAAAATAAAGGACATATCTAAGGTTGAAAACCTCTATGAAGCTACCAAGGATGGAGGGTTGGATATTCTTCCCATAAATCAGGGAGATCGCCATTACTAGTGGAAAAATTAAATGAACTCAATCTTGGTACCAAGGATAATCCTAGAATTATTCACTTTGTAGCATCCTTGAGAATCAAAGAAAAATTGGAGTTCACCAGCTTTTTTTTAGAAAGATAAATCAATTTCACTTGGTCATATTCCAATATGCCCAACTTGGATCCTAAGTTTTTCTTACATCATTTTTTGTTGTTCCCAAACTCAAAACCCATCAAACACAAGTTAAGAAAAATGCATCCCTAGATTGCACTTCTAGTGAAAGCAGAATTGAAGAAGTTATTGGATGTTAGTTTCATTTGACCAATAGACTACCCTAAGTGGATATAAAATCTTGTTCTCATAACCAAAGCTTTTGGAAGACTTCGGGGATGAAAACATTTTTTTTCCTAAAATCACTTCCCATTGCCTAACATTGACATCATAGTAAACCTCACAATGGGATATGAAATTCTATCCCTTATGGAAGGTTTTTTAGGATATAATCAAATTAAAATTGCCCCTGAGGGTAAAAATAAGAAAACATTCACTTTTTCTTGGGGTACCTATTGTTGGAATTTCATTCCATTTTATCTTAAGAATTTTGGTGTAATGTATCAAAGAGCTATGACTATTGTCTTTCATGACTACATGCATACAGTTATAGAAGACCATGTTGACTTAATAGAAAATTCATTGTCAAGATACAACCATTTTCTAGTGTTGGACAAGATTTTCAAAAGCCTGGAAGAATATAAGGTCAAATTAAATCTGAAGAAGTGTGTCTTTGGGGTGAAATCCAATAAACTATTAGGATACATTGTTTCTCATAGAGTTATTAAACTTGATCCAATGAAAGTTAAATCTATCATGGATATTACTCCACCAACAAACATAAATTAGATACACACTCTACAAAGAAGGTTGCAATCAATTTGAAGGTCCATAGCCTAGTTGAATGATAAATATCAACCATTTTAACAATTGCTTCACAAAGGAGTCCTATTTATATGGACTGACCACTATCAAGAACCGTTCCAACAAATCAAGGATTATCTATTATCTCCTTTAGTCCTTATGCCTCCCATTCATGGTAGGAACCTAATAATATACATATTAGTGACCTCATTAGCATTGGGATCCTTGTTAGAAAAAATTATAATGATGGAAAAAATAGGCTATATATTACATCAGTGACGCACTTGTGGGGTATGAACTTAATTATAGTCCTATTGAAGGAGCATGCCTAGTACTTGTATTTATCATTCAAAAGCTTCAACACTACATGTTGAACCATCAAATGAAACTAATAGAAAAGATAAATTCATTAAAGTACATAATCAATAAAGAAACTTTAATAGGTCAATTAACTAAGTGGGTCATGATCTTGAGTAAATTTGATATAGAGTATGTTGATCATAAAGCAATGAAAGGATAAGTGATAAATAATTAGCTAGAAAATGCACAAAAAAAAGAATATCATCCTTTAGTTTTTGATTTCTTAGATGAATCCATATTAACAATAGATACATCTACTACATTGAAATTATAATTTGACAAATCTTACACAAATCATGGTTCAAGAGTTGGTATCCTTTTCATTACACCTCAAGGGAACTCAATAACTAAGTTATATCAAATAGCTTTCCATAATACCAATTACATGGCTGAATATGAAGCATTTCTAATAAGACTTTGAATGGAAATAAAATGGAAAATCAAGAATCTTCAAGTCTATGGTGATTCACAACTGGTTATCTGTCAAGTTAATGATCACTATGATACAAAGAATGAAAATATTACCCCCTACAAAAGAATGGTTGACATTTTTAAGTGATATTTTGATGTCATCACCTTCACTCAAATCCATAGAATTCATAAAAAAGTATATAAGGTAATGACCACCATTGGATCTCTCTTGGTTATACCTAACAATTTTCCACAGTATGGGTTCTTGGTAGAACAACTATTGATCCCCACATTTGATGTCCCTGAATCTGAGCTCATCCATGAAATTTTTGGTCTTGATTCACCCTAGTACAAACAATTTTATAATTACTTGCATGACCATATTATCCCTCCTAAATTGTCCTCTAACAAATCCATGACCTTTATTCAACAAGCATCTAAATATGTCATCATTAGTGATACCCTTTACTGTTGTATCCTAGATAGTACCCTTCTTATATGTCTCAATTTAGAGGAAGCACAAATGACTTTACATTAAATTCACAATGGTATATATGGAGCTCACTCTACTATTCCTACCCTAGCCAAGAAGCTTATGTCAATAGGATACTATTTTCCTACTATGAAATGTGATGCCTATCACTTTGTTAAGAATTATCACCAATTCTAGATACATGGAGATCTTGTGCATGTGCCTACTCATGACCTTCACCCAATTACGTCACTATGGAAATTCTCTCAATGGGGACTCAAACTCATGGGAAAGATCCAACTTACTTCTAATATAGGTCATAAGTTCATCCTTACCACAAATAAGTATTTCAAAAAATGGATTGAATCAATTCCAATGACCTACATTACTAGAAAGAAAATATACAAGGTCATCCTCAATTACATCATATGTTGGTATGGTGTTCCCCAATCCATCATTACAAATAATGGTTATCCTTTTAAAAATTAGGATTTCCATGAACTATGTGAGAGATCTCATATCTATCACCACTTTTCTACTCCATACTACCCCTAGGGTAATGGTCAAACTGAGGCATCTAATAAAACCATTCCTAAAATACTAAGGAAGATTGTCAATGACATTGGCTATAACTAGTACATCCAACTTAATCTAGCATTATGGGTCTATTGTACTATCATTTGAACTCCCATAGGAGCCACTCCATATTCCCTCATCTTTGAATCAAAAGTGATCCTTCCCATTGAAGTTGATTTTCCATCCCTGAGGGTATTTATACAATATTTAATTGATGATGAATAATATCATATCTCATTTGCATGATCTAGAGTTACTAGATGAGAAACAAAATAATGCATTGGTCCATTTACAAGCTTGTCAAAATTATCTCCATCACAGATACACCAAAATAGTTTGAGATAGGTATTTTAACATTGGTGACTTGGTTCTAAAAGAGAATCCAAAAAATCACATGGATCAAGAGAAGCCCTAAAAGTTTGAACCTAATGGGTTGGGTTCCTTTATCATAATGACAATATATGGATCCAATTCTTATCAACTTGCTACTCCTGAAGGTGAATCACTACCAAAGCCTATCAATAGTAGGAAGCTTCAAAAATATTATACCTAGCTTTAAGAGAATCCTATCAATAAATCAATAAATCAAAAAAATCATCACCCTGATGAAAAAAGTGGCAACCAAGCATCTTGCTAACACCAAAAAAGTAGAAAAATAAAAAAATAGTAAAGATAAATAATTTATCCAATTGTGAAATCCACTTCGATGGAGCTTTTGGCAAGTACCATGGTGAATACCTAGCAAATAGGCACCATTTGCAGCAAGTCTTTGTTCCATCATCTACTATCATTATATCTAATTTTTCACTTCCATCCATCCCATGCATATATCTCTCTATAATAAACTCTGATCCATAATAAAGTTTAGTCATCCTTCTCATGGCCTAAGAATTGTTGATGCATAACATCTTCCACCTTTCCATATCCATCCATAATAAGTTTTCCCATCCCACATCATCCATAATAAGTTGACCCTATACCTGACTTGGGGAAAATCCTTGACTTAGGTTTACATGGGATTCTAAACATGGGCCAACATTCAAAAACTTTAAAAATCCAAGAAAATTAGAAAACTTCAAAAATTCAAAAAAATCAAAAAGGTGTAAAAAAAAGAGAGTTTATGTCAATCCAAGTTGTTAAACTACATTGCCTCTATGACTTCATGTAGGTAAGGCCATAATTGATGAGCCCTCAAGGCTTAGGTCAGTCCTTTAGGATTTTCATAATAAAGTAGTCAGTCCATCCATATCCACATTTCATAAAAAAATATCCATGGTCAAGGTCAATTGAACTATGTTGTCTTTGTGCTTTACGTAAGCAAGGCAATTATCAATGAGCCCCTAAAGCATTGGTTCAAACCCTTAAGGTTTGTCATAACAAGGTTTCCATCTATCACAATCATCATCTCATAGTAAATTGTCCCTT
>VDFB02000017.1:161000579-161023837 GCA_007258455.2 Sequoia sempervirens | reverse complement strand
AGCTCAGATGAGGATTGGATTGAAGACTAGAATTATTGAAGGATATGATTGGATTGATTCTACACCGAGTTATGGGGTTTAAAGGGCGTAAAGTGTTGACAATTAGATTTTTCCCGATTTGGCAATTTTCAAAAATTGTCAAATTTTGCCATTTTTGGAAACTTCATGGTCGTATGTTTGAGAGTCCCAATTTTTTCCAAGAAATACCCATTGGTGAGATAGGATGAATTGCCAACTAACATCCCAGATTTGAGATATGCATTTTGAGTTAGGAGTGAAAACAATTTTCAAAATGCTGGAAAAAAACACTAAATTGGGGTTTGGAGGGCCTAGATGAAAGTTTGAGGCCCCAAAAATGGGTCAAAACGGGTTCCAACTGCTTTCAAAGAGGCCAATTGGAAATCCACTCGTTATCTCATAACGCAACCACCCGACAAATTTCAGCTCAAATGGACACCCGAGACAAAAGTTATGGCCTCCGGAAGATTTGGTGTAAAAATCAAAACCCCCAAAAATATGGTTTTTCGAAAATTTTTGAAAATTTCAAGATATGGGTTTTGATGGCGAGGTGAAATTAGCAAATGGGTCGAAAGCGGATTTTGAAAATTTGTGCTGTTTTGCGCCGGAGGAACGCGGTAGGCGTATGCGTGGAGCCGAGTCAGCCGAGTGCAGTCCGCCCGTGTAGCGGACGGGTCTTCCGCAGGGGTGGCCTGGTCATACCCAGCGGCCCGAGGGCGAGAATCGCCGGCCGAGGATGGACAGGTCGCCCGCTTGGAGGCGGGCGAATCGCCGGGAGGGCCGATCCTGCAGCCGGCTGACGAAATTTTGCCAAAATCAATAAACAAGTTCTCGGAACAAATCTCGATCTCAAACCAATCGAAACGCAAAGTCGAGATCGGAAAAATCGAGATCGAAATCGAGACGGATCAGAATCGAAAGATCGAAAAGCGTCGAGATCGAATAAAGGAAGAATCGAAAAAGAGACGTCAGGATCGGACAGGCGTGAATCAGGATGGATCGGCGGAACTCAGGATCAGGATATCGCGCGACATCAGACAGGCGAGACATCAAGATCAGATCAGGATCAAAAGATCGGACGAACAAGATCAAATCAGACGGACATGGAGAGGGAATGGGGAGGGAATGGGGGATGGGGCGGTATGGTGATGAGCCTAAAATATGCTCATAATTTGATGTTATGATAAACTTTTAAATGACTTTACTTTTGCTATTTCATGGCTGTTTAAACTTTGTTGAAACCTTTTATGGGGATATCCTGTAGCATGACACTTTTATATTCCTGCAGCCTATTGTGTTGACTTGATTGCATTTATTACCCTGTTGACTCCCGAAAATGGCTGGTATATCGTATACAGTTTTTGAATGATGAAGTAGATTTAAAATGTGTGATTAATGAATAGATATCGTGTATGTGCCATATGCCTTTTCTTGCGCATCTGTTACCTTTTGTTTCGCAGGTTGTTGAAGAATGATCAAGTCAAGCGCAGCCGATCTCGGCCTTGCAGTAAAGTCCATTTCCTACACGACTTCGAGGAAGCTCCGGCGAAGACTCTTTGATCGAAACCGATTGGGAAAGATTTTTAATGATAAGTCAATCTGGAAAGAGTGGAGCGCTAGATTCTCTCTAAATCGGGTTGAACACATAAATTCATTTATGAAGTTTGTTCCTTGATTCTGGGATACACTTTACTTCCACATCTTTCTTTGATGGAGTTAGTTAGTTAGTTGTTCTTCTAATTTAAAAATAAGATACTCCTCCTGCGTGAGAGAGTAAGATAGAAATAGTGTAGTAGATATCATGTAAGAATCAGTATGATAATGAAAGACAAAATCTGTTTGACCAGAAATAGAGTTTGTTGTTAGTTTTCACATCAACAAAATAATGTATATCATTATGTTTTCATGAATAAAGATCGATGAAGTTCTGAGTTCAGCATCTGTGTAATCAGTAGATGCTTGCTAAGGGGGCCCACTTAGTAAGTATCTGTAGCTAATTAGTTAGATGTTCTTTTCTGCTGAAATCTAGTTAGCTTTCATCTTTGAAGTTTTTATACAAACTCAGTCTTGTACTACTCCTGTAGCATAGAGAGTCCATCCATGTGACTGTTCCTGCAGCATAAGGCCAGTTCATGGTTTGTGCTTCAGTCGTAGCTATTATGGTTTCTATTTTAATCAAGCATAGTTGAGTTAAAGAATTCCGCATTACCATTCTGTGGCTTAGATAGAATTTCTTTCCAATATGTATTTCTACTAAGATTTGACCGAAACAAGTTCCTAGTGCATATATTTTGCCGCGCCATTTAAATTCTACGTCCCCTGGTTTGACAAGTAAAATGAACGTCCACAGAGAGATATTAGTCACCTGTCAGAATGTCCAATTCCCAGGAAAGTTTTACTATGATATTTATATCCTTGTGAAGTCACGAAACCGGATAATTATGGAGGGAATAGGGGATAGAGATAGAGAAGGATGGGGAAGAAAGTCGCCGAGACAAAGGTCGTGGATGGATAAGATAAAGGATAGGGGAGAAGATTGGATGAATGGGGATTAAGTAGAT
Organism: Sequoia sempervirens; assembly: GCA_007258455.2. Classification (NCBI taxonomy): domain Eukaryota; kingdom Viridiplantae; phylum Streptophyta; class Pinopsida; order Cupressales; family Cupressaceae; genus Sequoia; species Sequoia sempervirens. Next base: position 161,021,258 of record VDFB02000017.1, on the reverse strand, counting down.
GGATGCGATAGGAAGAATAAGGATAGAGGAGATAAAGGATCGATTGGACCGATAGATGAAGGCTGTATCTAAAGGTCGTCACGTATAACAAAGATGCTCAAAGATGAAACAAAATTAAAGATAAAATCAGATCGAAGGAACAAATTAAAGATGGAGTTGGGATGAGTGTGGGGTGTGGGGAATGAATGTTAGAGGTGTCCAAAGCATGCTTATATGTTTTCCCCATTGTTATCAAGATCTGGGAGGGATGGAAGGATTGGAAGATAAATGGGATATGATGGTAGGATGCGGAAAATAGGAGGGATGGAGGGATTTATGAAGGGGACGGATAACATGAAGACCGGTGCATAGCTGGAAGCATAGCGGATGGAGGGAATGCATATCAGGAAGTTGCCCCCAAGTGCAAATGAGGATTTACGCATGACGCCTGTTTGCAGGGTTTTCATCATCGTACTTATCCAAGGTGCTTGTTTTCCAAGTTTCACCATTGGGCCGGATTATTTCTCTTTACTATTTTATTTTTTTATTTTTATTTTTATTTTTATTTTTAATTTTTTTGGATTTTTTTTTTTACGTTTTGGATTTTTGACTTTTTTGGATTTTTGGATTTTTTGGATAGTATGCGGAAGGAGATGGATAAGGATAGGGAGGCGAATAAGTGGATTTAGAAGACATGCAATAAAGATATGGATGAAGGACTCAAGCATCAAGTTCGATACGAGGTATTAAGAGCTCATGTTCGAACCAACTATTGGATGTTGGTACAACCCTAGGATAAATGGATTATGCTAGAGGATGAATGAGAGGGATTTGATGGGGAAGGTACAGGGGATAATGGGTGGGATGTTGGAAATGGTATGGATAGAATGATGGGGTGGATACGTGATGGGGAGATGAGTTCAAGACCAACATTGGCACATGTGGTGACAGATGTGAAAAGATAAGGGGACTAATGGATGGAGAATGTGGGGATAATGGAGGAGATGGAATAGTGAATTTCGGGACATAGGGACCCAAAACAGATTTAGGAGGTGAAAGGGGTGTATAATTAGCTTTTGGATTAGCAACTTTGGATGTTCTTACAGATTTTTCATTTGATGGCATTGCATCTTTTTTCTTTGGGATCCACATGGTTTTGATCTTTTCTTTGCTGGCTCTTTGCGAGCTATAGATTTGATTTTGATTTGGGATTTTGTTTTTCCTTTCTTTACCATGTCTTTTAGAGGGGACATGGGGAGCTTTAGATTCATGTGGGTGTTTAGATTGATGCATTTTTCCTCTGGCATCCAAAGTGCTCGTACTAGCAATGGGATGGGTGTGAGGGGATGGACGATGTGGAGCAAGGGAGGTAGGAGTATGGGGATTACGTGTAGATGGGGGATGTTTATGTATGTGCCTTTGTTGATCCTGATTATGGGATATGCGAGAGGGATGTTTATGATGGATGACATGTATAGGCATTGGATGAATGAGCGAATGAGATGGGTGAGGTGATCTTGGGATATACGGACCCAAGATGGATAGAGTAGATGAAGGATGGGAGATGGTGGATGGAGGGATGTAAGAACCCAGGATGGATGCAGTAGATGAAGGATGGGAGATTATGGATGGAGGGATGTAAGGACCCAAAATGGATGGAGCGGATGAAGGAGGAATATGGATGGTTGTTTTTAGGTGATATGATAGAGGAGGAGGGATGGCAGCATATGATTTGGTGGAGCGATCGGAAGAGCCGACATTTCTTTTGGAAAAGGCTCGTTGAGGATGGCTAGAGGTTGTACCAATGTGTTTAGATTGTGAGTCTTGGGGAATAGATCCAAGACCTTGCATGCAGATTTGTTCTTTGACTTGGATGGGCTCTAAAATACCTTGCTCATGAAGGCCTAGACCTTTTCCTTGGTAGTTCATTTTCTTGAGCATGCGATCCATGATAGGATTTCTGTTATTCTGGAAACATGATGTGAGTCCATCATTAGGTGGAGGATGATGGGTGTTATATACACTGTGTTTTTCTTCTACAAGGAGGCCACCATGGAAGAATGTGAGAGTACCAAGGGGATATGCAAGCGGTGTGGGGATAGTATTTTTAGGCGATGATGGGGGATCCTGAGGAGGAGATAATGGAATAGTAACATTTGGATGGGTGGTATCAGGAGAGGGATTAGGGGATATGATAGGATCTGATTTTGTGGTAGCAAGCTCATGCAATGGAGACGGAGATGGAGCGGTAGAATCTTGAATGCCAAGAGGATCATGGGATGGAATGGATGGGGGACTGTGATCTTGCAATAGACTAGATGGGATGGTAGGACCTCGATCTGGAGGAGGGGAGATGTTGGCATGCTTTGGATAAGGTTCTTGGCATGACTCATCGTGTGCAGGAGGCATGATAATGGAGTCATGGGGGGAATCTTTAAGTGGGGAAGATGGAAGGATGCAGGATTCAAAATATTCCTAGGAATGGATACTAGGAGTGGAAGAAGTGGATTGGATTTGGGTGTCGTTGATAGGTTCGACGGCTCTCGGAGTAGGGGGTGGGTGTTCAATGGATTTGGTAGATGTGATGGTAGGAGATGGGGACTCAGTGGATTTAGAGGATGTGATGGTAGGAGATGGGGACTCAGTAGATTCAGAGGATGTGATGGTATCGTCAATGATAGGTGTTGGATGGAGAAGGGTCTCATTACTAACAACCATGGATGATGGGTTGGGATGGCATGGTTCCACGACTACAATGTGTGAAGTGGGGGATGTTTCCTTTGTTATAAGTCCTTGGAGAAACTTGAATACACTAGGTTGAGATGGCGAAGTGGGAGTGGATGAAGGTTTATGGACTAGTGGACTAGGATTAGATGGAAGATTAAGACTAGATGGAGGATTAAGGTAAGGATATGGGCCTGGGGAATTAGGATAGGATGACACGGATGATGGATCGTTGTTAGAAGATATGGGCGGCGTGTTGTGATAAAGGTATTGGGATGGTGGATTATAATGGGAAGATGCAGGTGTTAGATTAATATAGGGGGATGGAGATGTTGGATTAGGGTAAGTTGATGGGTGTGTTTGACTAGGATAGGAAGGTGTGAATGTAGGATTAGGCTGAGCAGATTGGTATGGGAGATTGGGGTAATGGGTATATGCAGATGAAGGATTGAGATAGGGAGATGTGGATGGGGGATCAAGATAGGGGTATTGTGACGGAAAACTAGGATAAGGGGATGATGTAGATGAAGGATATGATGGATATCGTGAACATCCCTTGTCAAAGGTAGCATAAGGAGTGTGATTAGGAATGGATGAAGACATGATGGGATAACTTAATGGGGTGATTGGATTTTGGAATGTGGGTGGAGAAAGCTTACTAGCAATGATAGTGTCAAGGGGATCTATGTCGTATACCTCTTGATCAACAAGACTTTCATTATCATCATTGATGTAATTAGGGTTTCCCTTGACCACTATTGATGGAGGATAAGAATTCATGATGATGAAAGGATAAAGATGATGGATAAATATTTTGGATGGAAATGGACAAAAGCCCAAATCGAGATTTAGGACAAGCTCAGATCAAGATTGGATTAAAGCTTAGATTAGGATGATTGGATGATTGGATGGGATTGATTCTGACAATTGGATTGGATGATCAAAGGGTGATTATGACACCGAATCTACTTCGAGATGGAAGTAGATTGATTGGGTCGAAGGTGGTTGGATAGGGATGTGATTAGATTGGATTGGATAAGATTGATCGATGATTGATTAATAAGATTGACTGATGGATGACGAAAGAGACTACAAATCCCATTCAGAGATTATCTTAGATGACTTAGGATGCTGATTGATAGGATTAAAGGATAAATGGATGATTGGGGCACCGAATCCACCTTGAGATTGAAGGTGAATTGATTGGGCCGACGATGATTAACTTAGGACAGATGACAATCCTGAGTAAATGTTGATGATAACGATCAGATCAGACACTTTGGTCAATTTGGATAATAATCCAAGACGAAGTCCAGGGGATTTGGATGGGGAAAGCGATGATTTGATTGGAGAAATGGATGATAAAAATGGATGAATGAATACTCAAAATGAGTAAATGATTGATTGGGATGGATGAACGATTACTCAGAATGAGTAAATGAATGATCAGAACGATAGAATGAGGGTTCAGAATGATGAAAGGGGGGGTGAAATGTATGAATGTTTATTCAGAATGAGTAAATGGATGATCGGAATGATAGAACGAGAGTTTGGAATGATGAAAGGGGGTGTTGAATGGATGAATGTTTGTTTTAGGACAGGTCTGCCACTGCACTAGGACAGGTCCGCCACAACACAGGGACAGGTCTGCCACTGCACAGGGACAGGTCCGCCACTGCACTAGGACAGGTCCGCCATTGCACTAGGACAGGTCCGCCACTGCATTGGGACAGGTCCGCCACTGCATAGGGACAGGTCTGCCACTGCACTAGGACAGATCTGCCACTGCACTAGGACAGGTTTGCCACTGCACTAGGACAAATCTGCCACAGCACGAGGATAGGTTTGCCACTGCACAGGGACAAGTCCGCCACAACACTAGGATAGGTCTGCCACTGCACTAGGATAGGTTTGCCACTACACAGGGATAGGTCTGCCACTGCATAGGGACAGATCCACCACTACACCAGGATAGATCCGCCACAACACGAGGACAGGTTTTCCACTGTACTAGGAAAGATCCACCACAGCACGAGGACAGGTTTGCCAAAGGATAAGTTTAGGCTTGATGTTTTGATGGATGGGTAAGGCAAAGGACCCAAAATATAACAATCATAAAAGACTTGGCCAAACTGATAATCACTGGTTTTTACACAAGAAAGACATTTCAAACAGCACAACCCTAAGATTTAGTAGAAACGGGTATGGTCAACAAAGTCTTCTACTCTAAGATGCACATGGTTTCTAAGGAGTCCTCGATATACACCCGGTACATGAGGCCCAAACCGTGAACACCAACCCATTACAAGCGTGAGTCAGGAACCTTAGCGAGATACTAGATGCTCAAACCAACTCTTCACGTCATCCCAACGCTTCGCCAATTACAACGTGGTTGGATTGGGGTACAGCTTTCGCTCTCCCCCCTTTATATACCCCACCGGTACGCGTGGTTGGAATCGTCCCTTGGGGTGATGAAATCCCCAAGCAGGTCCCACTAAGAAAGTGAAAAAGGGTGACTCAAAAGGAATTGGAAAGCTATGATTTTCCGTCACCTAGGATCGCCAAATGGCACAAGGGGATCGGATACGTCAAATAGCCTTCCCAAACACACCAAGCAAGGTTTATTGGCACCCCTTTAATTAAACTATGTTCCTATTTTACCAAAAGACAATTCGGGAAAACTTAAAATTTTTACCTTCTGGAGGACAGGTCCGCCACTCTGCAAGGACAGGTCCGCCACTCTGTTAGGATAGGTCCGCCACTGAATTAGGACAGGTCCGCCACTGAATTAGGACAGGTTCGCCACTGCACTGGGACAGGTCTTCCACTGCACTGCAGGATAGGTCTACCACTCTAGGACAGATCCGCCACTCTGTTAGGACCAGTCCGCCATCACAGGAGGACAGATCCGCCACTCTGTAACCTGGACCTGCAAAAATGCAAAAAATAGCAAACGTGAAAGAAAAAGACCTGTTTGTGGGTCCCACCGGGCATGCCAGAAATGTGATAGGTTGAATGTGAGCATTAGAAATCAAGCAACAAGTAAAAGAGTGCAAATAAATACCAAAACAACCTACACCTCAAGATTAGCCTAAGTTGGAAACAATGCAAGACAAAAGCAACAAAATGGAACTCTATACCTTGCGTTGAGTCGATCCTTTGGTTGGCCCTTCGATCTTTAGTGTGTATGCTCCTTGGATGGAAAGTAGATGCAAGCTATGTGATGTTGTGAGGATGAGTGCAAGTGGATGAAAACAAGAAAATGGCTAAGTATAAGATGAGAAATAACTTTGTAAGAGTTTGGCTAGCACAAAATGATCTCCCCAAAATGAGAGAAAAGAGGGCATATTTATAAGATTTTTGGGAAATCTTAGGGGAAATAGACGGTTGAGATTGATCCACCAAATATCAAGATGTAGGGCTGAGGTGAGTTGAGAACTCACAAGCCCTCACATCTTGACATGTGGCATGTGAGATAGCCCTAAAAGGTGAAGTAGACATGAGGTGGAAGGAGAAGGACATGACATGGAGAGGGGTACAAAGTACCTTGGGATTGGACAAGATCTCCTCATAAAGGAGGTCCTTGTCCCCATGTGGGTGAGAGGACATGTGAGGAATTAAAAATTCCTCAAATATTCTCATGGGGAGGAGAGAAGGAATTGAAAATTCCTTAAATGCATTGGGGGGATTAAATGTGAATTAAAAATTCACATGGGGAAGGGAGATGCCTTGTCCAAAAGGAGAAAGCCTTTAATAGGGTTGACTAAGGACACATGTCATAAAAACATGGGGAAGAGAAAAGGAATTTAATATTCCTTGGAAAGATAAAAGGAATTAAAAATTCCTTGAGAGGTTGATTAGGCTAGTTAGTGAAGGATTAAAGGATGGTTAGGTGGCTAAGAGAGATTAGAGGCCAACTTGCAAAAGTTGGAGGATGTGACACATCCTAATCAAGGATTAGGCATGTGCACATCCTAATGTTGGGATTAGAAGAAGGATTAGGATAAGATAAAAATTATGGAGGATGTGACATGAGGGGAATTAAATAAATGGAATATTTATTTAATTCAATTGATGGAAGGAGGATTAAAGAGATAAGGTATTATTGATTAAATACCTTAGGGATTTGGCAGAATTAAAGCTGTTAATTAAATAATAGCAGTATTAAGATGAAAGGGGATGAATTTGGATAAATTAAGTGTCCAAATTTAGACATCTACAATTGGGATCCCCATTCTTATATGACATGCTTTCTTTCTTGAAACTAGATCCTATCATTATCTAAAAATTTGATCATACAATTTGGGAAAAATATCTAAATAGTTTTTGACTTTGCTGATCCAATTTGTCTTATCTTTTTATCTAATTTATCTTTGGTTATGTTACTAAGTTCCTTGAGGAGGTCCACACGTGATGAGAGGAGTGATGATGGATTATGACCTTTTTCTCTTTGATTTCTATTTTCGGTTTGTCTTGGCATTATGATTGGGGAAACTAAGTTCCTTGTGTGTGATTGGGGTTCTATTTGGCATAATAAAAATATCCTACACATGTTAGAGGGCATCTAACACTTTCTTGCATCAGGACTAACATGATTTTTGGTTACTTTCTCACATGTTGTGACAAGGTTCTGTGGTTACTAGATTGCATCATGGCACTCCTTGTCTATCATGTGTCTGTTTTGCAAGGGATAACATATTACACCTTGGTCTATGTCATTATATTGGTGTTCTTTATCCATTTCCATAATAAATTTTTTGTGATGATAATCATGCAATAAAATCAAATCTTGATCATTTTTCAGTAAGATCTCAAGATAACAATCCCAATTCATCTATTTCATTCTTCCTTTTCATTCCTCATCTCTCTCCTTTCCATACTAACACTGCATCCATCCATCCTGATAGTCATTTTGATGGAACATTGTGACACAAAAAATGCATTAGTATTATCATCTTACATACACAATAATTTTAGGAAATCATAACACATCATACTTTCAAGCAACCAATGATCCCATTGTACACACCTTGCTGGAAAAAGTGGATGACCTTCAAAACTAGATGGAAAATATGAAAACCTCTGACAAGAAGATGCAAATTCCATACGAATTATGTCCATATCCTTTTGATACAACTTTGTACATGCCACCATTTCCACATGATTATGTGGCTCTAAACTTCAAAAAATACAAGGGTAAAATAAATCCACTTGACCACATCAAAGAGTTCGTAACAAGCTGTGTGGATATTGCTCATGAGCACACATATCTAATGTGACTATTTCCTAAAAGCCTCATAGGACCAGCCCTAGAATGGTTCTATACACTGCAACCCAGAATTTAATCATGGAAAGAACTTGCTAAAAAATTCATGAAAAAATACACATACAACATTGACACAAACACCTCTATTAGCAACTTATGTCAGCTCACACAAGAAGATGTATGTGAAACCTTTTTACCATTCTTTCAAAAATAGAGGGGCCTATAGAGTTGCTGTCATATAGACATGCCAGAAAAATAAAAAGTCGACATGTTCGTACAAACGTTAATGGGCCCACTGAAAAAATGGCTTGCGTGTTCATTGTTGCACAACTTTTGCAGACCTAGTTGAATGAGGTGTCCAAGTTGAACAAGCCATCATTGCTGAAGGAAGACTAAAATATTGTCTCAAAAACACAATGCAAACCCTCCTACTAAAAAAACTAAATTTTGGGTTAAGAACAAAAATGCCCCCAATGATGATGTAGTCAATGCTAAGGTTGTCGACACTATGGGTCCCATGATTACCCTAAAAGGGACACAAAAACAAAGCACACAGATGATGATGCAAAACTATGCTGCTAATGCTATCTAGAAAAATCAGAATAACCAAGGAAACCAAAACAATCAAAATCAAAGAAAGCCTAGACAACCAAGACAATTCCCTAGAGGCCACACATATACCCCCTTGGGTGAACCTATTCAAGAAGTTCTCAAGAAATGCCTTCAGAATGGTGTCATCACACTTGAGGACCCCAAACCATATGACCCTGGGTAGTTTAAACCATCTTGGTGGGATGATAATGTATTTTGCAACTTTTGTTGAACAAAAGGACATAAAACTTCTTCCTGTAAACAATTGAAAAATATGGTGCAAGACCTTATTGAAAAGCATATCATTGAAGTCAGTGGACCAAAATTTTCTTCTAATGCAGATCATACAATACAAAAAAACCCATTGCAGGATTATGGTTCAAGAAACCTTCTACGTCAAACCCTAATAACAACAATTACGCCAACCATGCCCATATTGGATATGATTATTTTGGAGGACCTATCATACATCACATTAGAAAAATTGATGAACATGTCTACATAGTCACCGTCACAAAGGCCCCTGAGTGCAATGTCACCACCTGTGCTAGAAAGGTCACCATAGCCAGCCCTCCTCCCCCTAGACAACCAAAGGTAACAATAGTAGGTCTGTCCATTTCACAGCTGCAACCCCATCCAAAAAACAAGCAATCCCAACCTAAAGGAAACTTTAATATTATTGACCAACTTGGAAAAATGCCTGCACAAGTCTCTATTCTTGATTTGTTACAAATCTTGCCTACCCATAAGCCCATCATAGATAAAACATTGCAAGAATCATATGTTCCCAAAGATATTGATGTCATACAATTCGAAGCCATGGGAGGATATCTCATGACTCCTCACCATATAACCTTTTCCGACCAATATTATTTGTCATCCAAATCCAACCATAATGATCCCTTTCATATCAAATTTTTTGTTCATAATCATAAGGTCAAATGAGTCTTAGTAGATGGTGAAACATGATTGAATATATGTTCCTTAAAATTGGTCAAGGCACTAGGCTTTTCTGATGCTTGCGTAGATGCCACAAGAAGCATTGTTATCAAGGCATATGATGATGAAGAATGTTCCTCTCAGGGCATAATTACACTCCCAATTTGGATTGGGCTAGTCACTGTCTACACCACTTGTCAAGTTCTAGATTTCGACCTCCCATACAACATTTTACTATGTTGACCTTGGATCCACACACTGAAAGTCATCCCCTCCATGTATCACCAATGTTTGAAGTTTCCATTTGAGGGAACTGAGATTACTATATATGGAGACCTTGATCCATTCCAATATTGTACCAACTTATGTGGTGTATCGGAATGTCAAGTTCCTATCAATAGGGAAGCTCTAACGCCCTTGTCTTCCAAATTCATTAACCCCTCAACACTCGTGAAGTCTTCTACTTCTTCATCCACTGCATCCACTTCTACTTCTTTGACCACCATTACTACTTCCATAACACCTACCACTTCATTTATCACCCCAAGTGTCAACTCGAGCTTCCAAATTCAAGACCAAGGATGTGGAGAATACAAGCTAAATATGGCCTATTGCATAACCAAGATGCCCAAGTCTCCCCAGGTCTATGGAAAACCTTGCTTTAGAATATAGGAAAAGGAAATCCTTAGGGTTCCTCCAAATATAGTTTTCATTAAGTGGGGCGAAATGAGTCAAGAGGACATAGATGATATACTATCTTGGATTTATAAAGAACCACAAGATTTGACTCCCTTTATAGTAGCAATATATGGAAAAGGATACAACATGATAAAAGCAAAAGGATATGATGGAAAAAGTGGTCTTGTAAAGGATAAGAATGGAAGGTGTGAGCCATTATCACTTTTAAAAACATGAAAACATCTTGGATTAGGGTTAGGTCCATGAGAATCTTGTAATCCAAGTACTAGTGTGCTTCCATATGATTTAGCATATGCTTCAGAATGTGTTGAGACAATTGAGGACACCTCCTCTGAAACTAACTCTCACGAGTGGGAATTTGACTCTCAACGATCATTAAGTGATTGTTTCCTTGATGAATTATTCCTTGAACCTATTGAGCCTACATTTTAAGAATGATTTTGGAAAATGTTCGAGATCGATACAACACAAAATGATGCCAAGTCTAGATCACATCATATTTCCATTTGTCCTAACCTCGACGCACCTATCCAGTCACCCCAAATAGATAACCATCATGTGGAATCACTTGAACTATCACTTGCCACTATTGACCTTGACCTTGTTGTTAGTCCCTTTGTCCCTTACTTTTTTGGTGAGTATGAAACAAGCGAAGGAGAATACTAGATAAAATCTAACATAGAAATAGACAATGACAACTTCATTTTCAATGTCTTGGTGTCCATTTACATGATCTCCATCTCATCTCCTCAATTTGCAAATGCTGATGATGGAATATCCTTAGTTTACCCTGACCTACTTGACTGGAACCAACAAAGCCCACTAGTAATGGACACTTTTGAAAATGACGAGGCTCTAGTAGAATTTGTAGGGCTACATGAGGGAATTCCAAATGGGGATCACAAAGCTGGGTTTACCATTTACTTGGATTGTGCTACTTATTTTGGGGAGACTGCACCATCCTCTAGTCACAAAATTAAAAGGAAAAATAAAACAAAAAGTGATACGTCTCTAGGTGAAAATTGAAAGGCACCTTCTGAAGACAAAATAGTAAAAATAAAGGACGTACCTGAGTGTGAAAATCTCCTTGAGGTGCCCAAGGTTGGAGGATTGGAATTTCTCCCCGTAGATAGAGAAAAATGAGAAATGCTTGTTGAGGAAACCATAGTAGTTAATATAGCTACTAGGGAGAACCCCAAAATGGTTCTCTTTGCAGCATCATTGACAGAAGTTGAACAACCAGAATTTCAAAAAAAATTCTCAAAACATAAGATAAACTTCGTATGATCTTATGTTGACATGCCAGGATTAGATCCTGAGTTAGTATTACATCACTTGCCATTATTACCAAATTCCAAGCCAATAAAACAAAAAATGAGAAAAATGTACCCACAAGTTGCATTGTTGGTTAAGGGTGAACTCAAAAAATTGTTGGATGTAGGTTTTATAAGGTCAATTGAATATACATAATGGATATCCAACATCGTCCCTGTCACCAAGTATACTGGACAAATTCAAGTATGCACATACTTCTGAGACCTTAATAAAGCATGCCCTAAAGATGGTTTTCCTTTGCCAAACATTGACATCATTATGGACCTTACAACTGGATATGAGATGTTGTCCCTTATGGATAGTTTCTCTAGTTATAATCAGATCCGTATTTACCTTGAAGACCAATAAAAACTGCTTTTACATGCCCTTGGGGTACATATTATTAGACTGTAATGTCATTTGGTCTTAAAAATGCAGGCACTACATATCAAAGGGAAATGACAACAATATTCCATGACATGATACACACATTAATGGAGGACTATATGGATGACCTTTTAGGAAAGTCATTGATAAGAAAAGACCATCTTTCAGTATTCAAAAAAAAATTCAAGAGGCTGGAAGAGTATAAGGTTCGGTTGAACCCAAAATTTTTTGTTTTTTGTTTTCAGTGTAACATCAAGCAAGTTATTGAGACACATAGTCTCCTGTAGAGGCATTGAAGTTGATCCTACTAAATTTAGAGCTATATTGGATATGCCTCCTCCTAAGGGAATCAATGCCCTAATAATGCTACAAGGCAGGCTTCAATCTATCAAACAGTTCATTGCTCAACTCATAGATAGGTGCCAACCATTTTAGTATCTCCTACGCAAAGGGACCCCCTTTGTGTGGACAGAAAAATGCCAAGAGGCATTTAACCAGATCAAACAATACTGATTGTCACCTCTAGTTCTCATGTCTCCTATTCAAGGAAAACCATTAATTCTATACATCTTTGCAACTACTTCGGCATTGGGGGGATTACTAGCACATAATGACTATGAAGAAAAAGATAGAGCCATATATTATATCAGTAGAACACTGGTGGGGTATTCAAGCTAAATTACACACCCATTGAATGTGCTTGTTTCAAAGTTGTATTCATAGCCCAAAAATTGAGGTATTACATGTTAAACCATAAGACATACTTGGTAGCCAAGATCAATCCCTTGAAGTACCTCTTGAGTCGACCAACATTGACAGGGCATTTAGCAAAATAGGTCACAATCCTTAGTGAATATGATATTCAATATGCTGAGAGAAAATCCATCAAAGGACAGGTAATAGATACTAGCTCGCAGATGCACCAATACCAGATAATAATCCTCTTACAATAGATTTTCCATATGAGTTTGTATTTCACGTGAAATGCCAACAGCCTTGGAAATTATACTTTGATGGATCTCATACTAATCATGGATTAGGAGCTAGAATATTATTCATTACTCCACAAGGATACTCCATCCCAAGGTCATTCCACATTGCATTTTCATGCACTAATAACATGGTAGAGTATGAAGCACTAGTTACAGGGCTTTGAATGGCTATCAAGTGGAAAATTAGGAGTCTGCAAGTCCTCGGCGATTCTCAGTTAGTTATCAACCAAGTCAATTATGAGTATGAAATAGAAGATGAGAAGCTAATTCCCTATAAATGGATGGTTGATAGTTTTCTAACATATTTTCATAGGCTATCCTTTGAATTGATTCCAAGAACATAGAACAAGGCTATTGATGCTATGGCAACAATTGGATCTTTGCTTGATATTCCTAGCAATGTCCCACAATTTGAGTTTTTGGTTGAGCAATTATTAGTTACTGCTTATGATATCACCAAATTAAAAATGGTCTTTGAGCTTGTTGGTTCCAATTCCCCCTCGTATAAGGACATTTTTGAATACCTTGATTTGTAGATCCTTCCTCAAAACCTTTCCAATAACCAAAGAAAGTCCTTTATCTGCAAAGTTGCACATTATACCATCATCAGCGACCCCCTTTACTTCCATAGATTTGACAATACCCTTCTTTGTTGACTTGACACTAATGAATAAAAAGTGACCTTACAGGAAGTACATGAGGGTATATGTGGGTCGCATTCAACTAGCTTGACCTTAGCTAAAAATATTATGAGACTTGGGTACTATTGGTCGACACTAGAAAAGGATGCACTGGAATTTGTAAGAACATGTCACCAATGTCATATTCATAGTGATTTGATTCAGGCTCTAGCACAAGAGTTGAGTCCAATCATTTCTCCTTGACCTTTCACACAATGGGGACTTGATCTCATGGGCAAGATTCACCCTACATTCTCCAATGAACACAAATTCATTATCACTTCCACTGAATATTTTACTAAGTGGATCAAATTCATTCCACTCACTTACATTACCAAAAAACAAATCTCCAAATTCATCCTCAATTATATCATTTTTTAGTGTGGCATACCACAATCCATCATCATAGATAATGGTCATCCCTTCAAAAACCATGAGTTCCATGAGTTATGTCAACATTTTCATATTAGCCACCACTTTTCTATACCATATTACACATAGGAAAATGGTCAGGCTGAGGCATCTAATAAAACCATTATCAAACTTCTTAAAAAGATTGTCAATGACACTGGTTGTGACTAGCACATCCAACTCAACCAAGCTTTGTGGGCATACCACACAAGCATTTGTACCCCCACCGGTGCCACTCCTTTCACCCTTGTCTTTAGAGCTGAAGCCATCTTGCCCATAGAGGTTGAAATTCCATCTTTGTGAGTCTCCATGAAAGGCCTTATCATTGATGAAGAATATAGATAGTCACGACTGCATGAGTTAGAAATGCTATATGAATGAAGACACAATGCATTGAATCATTTACAAGCATATCAAAATCGCCTTTATAGAAGTTATAAAAAAAAGGTGATGAATAGGAAGTTTGATATTGGTGACCTAGTTCTCATGTAGAATCCCAAGAATCAGTTAGATAGGGAGAAGCCAGGAAAATTTGAGCCCAATTGGTTGGGCCCTTACATCATCATAGCATCATTTGGTTCCAAAGCATATTAGTTAGCTACTCCTAAAGGTGAATAGTTGAGGGAGCCAATCAACAGTTTACATTTACACAAATTCTATGAATAGCATCAAAAAGCCTTCCTGAAAAACATTTAAAAAATACAAAAAAAATGAAAAATACAAAAAATCGTCACCTTGATAAAAACCTGGCAAACAGGCGTCCTGGTGACACCAAAGAATAAAATTAAAAAAAAATTATGAATAAAATTACAAAAATAAAGAGAAATAATTCATCCAATAGTGAAAACCTAGTAAACAGGCGCTTTGGATAAGTACCATAGTGAAAACCTGGCAAACAAGCGCCATGTGTCATTCATTGTTGTGCCATCTACTATCTCTCTATCTACCTTTGTCCCTAATAAACATAGTCTTTTTTTACATTCATCATAAAACTTCACCCTGACATCATGACATTTCTGTCTATGGCTGACAATGGTTGAAATCAAGTCTCGCATACTGTCCACTATCCATGTTAGTTATCCCTTTTCTTTACATTCCATTTTGTCTAGCTCATTCTCAACTTGACAAGGTAAATTTTTTTTCATGAGAATGTAGTGGGTACCACATGTGATCCTAAAAGATAAAAAATGTCCTAAAAAAAGACCTAAAAATAAAAAAAATGTCTTGAAAAAAGACCTAAAAATCAAAAAAAATGTCCTAAAAAATAGACCTAAAAATCAAAAAAATTCTTGAAGAAAACACAAAAATTCCAAAAAATGGAGTCATGTCAATCAACACAGTCACATCAATTCAAGTCTTGATTAGTCTTTGTCATTGTTGAACTACATTGTCTCTATGAACTTGCTATGTAGGCAAGGCTCATCTTTGAGCCCCCGAGACATAAGGTCAGTCCTATTAGGTTTGTCAAAATAAAACATGACTCTATCTTTTGTCAACAATAAAAATTCATTGGTCATCTCAAACTACGAGGTCTCTGAGTGTATGACGTAGGCAAGGCCATCTATCGATGAGCCCCCGAGGCCACACTAGGTCAATCCATTAGGGTTCAGTGCACAATTTTCTCACACATGAAATAGTCTTTAAACATATTGTGCCAACCCCAGCCTTGATACCTGCACAAAAACATGAGTAAACAAGTTAAACAATGAAATGCAATTCAAAAAAAGGATTCCCCATGAAATCCATTTACAAGATTCAAATTAGGAAGAAAAAATTGAAGAACACAAAGCAAATGACAAAACGAAGATTGAATCCTAATTAGAAATGAAAACGCTTGATCCCATGGGGGAATTGGTGCCAATTTGATGTGAAAATTGGCCCTTTCCCAATTCCTATGATTGCAAGCTTCAAATGTTGAAGAGATTGATCCATTTTGTTGAAAGATGAGAGCTCCAAGCCAAATCTGCAATAACCTAGTTAAGAACTCAAGATTGGTAAAAGGAAATGGCTAAGTATTTTAGCATGGTAACTTTGCTTGGATTGTGGATGATAAAATGAGGATATGAGCCTTTTACTTATACATGAGAATGAAGGATGAATGTCCAAAAATTGAGCAATGTGGGACTAATATTCATCCAGTGATATGATGCCACTTGTCAAGCTATGAATGGATGATGGATGTGCAAGATTTGGGGTTTGTGCTAATAAATGCATAATATTTGAATTTCAAATTTGTTGAAATGAAATGCAAGAGGGAAGGGAAAATGCAATAAGTACCACTTGGCTCAAGGAAAAAGGACATATAAGAGATGTTAAATGCCTTGTTGGATGTACATGTTGACTTGGAATTTTCAATTCAAATTGAGACAATATTCCAAAAGATTCCTTGTGAGGAAAATAGAGATTCAATAAATGAATTAAATCTATTTTCATGTGCAACTTGCATTATCTAGAGAATGTGACATCAGATGAGTTTAAATTAATCAAGGGTCAATTAATTTAATAGGAGATTAGATGATGTGACTTATTTGACTTAGATTTACTGATTTATTTAAATACAATAAGAGAGGAATATGACAAGAATTTAATTAAATAAGGATTTTGATTTATTTAATTAAAAAATGATGGTGTTAGATTAAATTAAATAAGATTTTAATTTATTTAATTTACTAAATAGACTTTAGAGATTCAATCAAATAAAATTGATTATTTAATTAAATAGGGATAATTAGATCAGATGGATTGATTTAATTAACACGAAAGATGACTCAATTAGATAAAATGATTTATTTAATTAAGAGATAAATATTGATGAATTTAATTAGATAGGGGAATTTGATTAAATGGTTAAACTAAGGGATGATTCAAGGAGAAATGATGTTAGTAAGTCAGGATCAGATGCACGATGTCAATCTATATCTTACGTGTCTACATTTTTCCCCTCTTTGAAGCAATGCACTCGTTGTGTTGGTTCAAAGAATAAATGATTTCGATCAAAGCCAAAAATATTTGATATTTTAAAAACTTGCCCCACTGCTGCATGGTGAGAGAAAACATGCCATTATAATGCCCCCTTGAGAAATTAGATGAAAATTTTAACTTTTTGGGTGATCTCATGAAAAACGATGACAAATTACCCGACAGGTCCAAAAGGGGTTGGGGAGGCTGAAAACATGTCTAAACATAATAAAACGATGAAAAACAAGCCTCAAACAGACAAAAATAAGTTCGGGGGCCCAATACCCTAATAAGACAGCCACTTAGGGTTTAAAAACCCAAATTTTGAGGCTTAAAAGGGGCCCAAGGGGTCACTTTCAAGTCATTCTCACACACCTTTGCTAGAAAATCTTGAGAATCAAGCTTTGACCCTCCGACAATATGGTGCAATGACAACTTCTCCTACACATTTTGGATTGAGTTCAGACCTACCAGCGGCCACCGGCATCAGGGCACTGGTATGTGACCCTTACAGAAGCTCAATTTTTTCATTTAACGCATTTATTATTGCTTTAAAAGGGAGCTCACCTCCAACAACACTATTATAGTGTCGCTCAACATTTGAATTGCACTGCGCTAGGCCATTTTGCGCTGTAGTGGTGCTATTTAGCATCGTAGCAGTGCAGTTTGGAGTTTAGAAACTCCACCACTGGGCTCAGGCTCAATGGGCCGGTTGGGGAAAAGTGTGCCGTGATGGTTCCCTTTTTCATGCAAATTGCGACATTAGAAAGCAAAGTGCACCACGGTGGCTCTATTTGGCTCAATTTAGGGTCCAGTGTCAGAGTTTGAGGAAACTCAAACTGTGACGCCATCACAAACTATGCCGCTGGGGGCAAGTTTGGAGCGTTCAATAAGAAAGTTTTGAATTTTTTTTAACATGGTGACCTTCCTTGATGCAGGACGGCCTAGGGAGCTTTATTCTTGAGAGCACCAGTCACGTGATTTGGCGAGTGTCCTACGAGACCTTAGCGACAGGGATCAGGATTGGCTAGGGGTTGTAGGATTGTGGCACATTGTGTACGTAGTGCTTGTGTGCACACACCTAGAAATGTTATCAGCGCTGGCTGAGAGGTGGCACAACGAGACATCGTCTTTTCATCTCCCTATTGGTGAGGCCACCGTAATCTTGGAGGATGTTTGGCACATTTTGCGATTGCCTATTCATGGGCAATTAGCGATATATGATATGGATGATGGATGCAAGTACTAGGTCAAAGTCCTCACCACACAAGACATTATCTATTGTGAGGGACAAATTAAGCTGGAAAGATACAGAGTTATAGCACCTCCCTTCCACTGGGCGATTGCAGCGATCATTTTAGGTATCATTGCCCTAGATCGACGAGGGTGATATTTCAGTCCGGGTTGGGGATATTGCTAGGAGAGGATGGTCCAAGATAGGCTTGTTCACTTCACATGGGGGTCAGTCCTACTAGCCCCACTCTACAGAGATTTACATGAGTACATTTATATGGATGGCCGAGCGCTAGGGGCTAGAGTGACACTTCTTCATGTTTGGATGTGGGAGCACATTTATGTGCTATGTTCATGGGTTGTTCTAGTTTTGATGGGGGTAGAGGATGCCCTTGTGGCACGATACAGAGGCGGTGTGTCCTTCACACACATTGGAGAGCATGGGATCCCCTACTGTAGGCAAGTGCTAGATGAGATGCTTTTCTTTACTTGGCAACCATACCTTGGTCAGCCTAGATGGGCCGACGATGTTGCTCAGCTCTTTTACTATAGCTAGGATCGATATATGTAGGGGCGAGCATACGATGATTGAGAGGTACCTACCTAGGTGCGTACAACATCAGTTCAAAGAGCCACAGGATTGGCTGGATGATGACTATGTAGTCATCTTTACATGTAGTATGAGACAGATATCATGGGGGCACGACATTCCCACCTCTGAGGTGGTTGATAGCTCCAGGCAGTTGGTAGCCCAACTGTGGGCTTATGATCAGGGCTTGGCAGATCCGAGGACCACTTAGGCCTACAGGGATTGGTTCAGATCTCCTCTTCGGTTGACCATTCCAAGCGAGGATCCAAAGGTGCGCAGGGTCAGAGGTAGAGGGAGAGGATGGAGGTGAGGTCCGGGGATTGAGATCCGACAAGATCCACCAGCTATGCCTCCAGTCCCACCAGGTCACGGGGATGTCCATATGCAGGATCAGCAGGAGGATCTACCAGTCCCACCACCATGAGCTGAGGTGAGGACCAGCCTCACATGTAACCATAGGTATAGCTAGTAAGGTAGGAAAAAGGATGGGATTCCTTGATCGTACAGTTGCAGGCACAAGTTCAGGTGCTGACAGCGAAGAGAGACCAAGCGAAGACTGAGAGAGAGTAGCTCAAAGTAGAGAGGGATCAGACTGTGCAACAAAGATAGTCTGCAGAGCTATAGGTAGCCACAAAGCAAGGCCAACAACAACAGATTGAGAGTATGATAGCCTCCTCCTCTCAGGGTACAGTGCTAGTGCGGTCTTATAGGGATGTCATTCGAGAGGTAGAGTACTACTGACAAGCCTATCACGATACAATACCTAGAGTAGATTGGGTCCCTAAGTAGTCAGAGCAGGCTAGCCAGAGACCACTAGAGGGTCATGGTGATAGGGGTGAGGGCAACATTCATAGAGATGAAGTTTGATCCAGATATTATAATGTACTTTTTGTGCCTTATGGGCTCATTTTTGATAGCCCAATGGGCATTTTGTACTGTTTGACATATGTGTACAGTGATCCAATTTTATTCTTTGTATTATGACAGTAATATGATTGATGATATATGAGTCGATGATGATTTTGATGCGATGCAATGTGTACTTTTATCTTATGCATAGATGGTTTATTTCTATATGCTTTATGGATGTGTTTATTTCTGTAGATGTCTAAATTTGGACACTTAATTTATCCAAATTCATCCTCTTTCATCTTCTTTTCGTTAATTAAGTAATACTGCTATTATTTAATTAATATCTTTAATTCTGCCAAATCCCTAAGGTATTTAGTCAATAATACCTTATCTCTTTAATCCTCCTTCCATCAATTGAATTAAATAAATATTCCATTTATTTAATTCCCCTTCATGTCACATCCTCCATCATTTTTATCTTAACCTAATCCATTTTCTAATCTCATCATTAGGATGTGCACATGCCTAATCTTTGATTAGGAGGTGTCACATCCTCCAACTTTTGCAAGTTGGCCTCTAATCTCTCTTAGCCACCTAACCATCCTCTAATCCTTCACTAACTAGCCTAATTAGCCTCTCAAGGAATTTTTAATTCCTTTTATTCTTCCAAGGAATATTAAATTCCTTTTCTCTTCCCCATGTCCTTTATGACATGTGTCCTTAGTGAACCCTATTAAAGGCCTTCCCCTTTTGGACAAGGCACTCCATTTCCCCATGTGAATTCTTAATTCACATTTAATCCCCCAATGCACTTAAGGAATTTTAAATTCCTTCCCTCTTCCCCATGAGAATATTTAAGGAATTTTTTAATTCCTCACATGTCCTCTCACCCACATGGGGACAAGGACCTCCTTTATGAGGAGATCTTGTCCAATCCCAAGGTACTTTGTACCCCTCTCCATGTCATGTCCTTCTTCTTCCACCTCATGTCCACTTCACCTTTTAGGGCTATCTCACATGCCACATGTCAAGATGTGAGGGCTTGTGAGTTCTCAACTCACCTTA
>VDFB02000017.1:160961808-161000479 GCA_007258455.2 Sequoia sempervirens | reverse complement strand
TTTCCCCCCTCCAACGCGCAATCCAAGGCAGCCCATAAAAAAATTTTGCCTACCCATTTTTAATCCCGATGCCCCAGACAAAACCCATGTCTTGAAATTTTCAAAATTTATCGAAAAACCATATTTTTGGGGGTTTTGATTTTTACACCAAAACATCCGGAGGCCATAACTTTTGACTCGGGTGTCAGTTTGAGCTGAAATTTGATGAGTGGTTGCGTTATGAGATAACGAGTGGATTTCCAACTGGTCTCTTTGAAAGCCATTGGAACCCATTTTGATCCATTTTCGGGGCCTCAAACTTTCATCTTGACCCTCAAAATCCCAATTTAGTGTTTTTTTCCAACATTTTGAAAAATTGTTTTCGCTCATAACTCAAAATGCATATCCCAAATCTGGGATGTTAGTTGGCAATTCATCCTATCTCGCCAATGGGTATTTCTTGGAAAAAATTGGGACCCTCAAACATATGACCATGAAGTTTCCTAAAATGGAAAAATTTGACAATTTTTGAAAATTGCCAAATTTGGAAAAATCTTATTGTCAACACCTTACGCCCTTTAAACTCCAGAACTGGGTGTAGAATCAATCCCATCACATCCCCCAATCATTCTTATCTTCACTCCAACCCGGCTATGAGCTTTAATCCAATCCCAATCTGAGCTTAACCGAAATCCTAATCTAGGCTTTAATCCATCTGCAGTCAAGATCTTTGGATATCAAACAAAATCTTAAGATTCCTCCCTCCATCTTCTTCAATTTTGTCCTATTCATTCATTCTAATAAATTCATTCACTCATTCCGTGTAGCCATTCATCTATTTCGAGCCTTCATCTATCATCTCAAACATTCATCCAACCTCCTTCTATCATTTCAAACTCTCATTCAATACTCTTGATCAATCGTTTACTCATTCTGAGTGGTCTTCCATCTTTTCCCACCCTTCACTTTCTCATTCCATGAATCAGTCATCAATCCATTTGGCCACCTTTTCCTCATCCAAATCCTTATCCCTCTATCCAATCCCCCCAAACAATCATTTTCCTCCCCCCATCCTCTCCCCTCATCCCATCTCATAATCCCTTGTCATTGGTATCTCGCTATAGGATTTTCCCCACGCAACCCATTCCCATCTACCTCATCATCATCACTTCTTCTTCTTTTACACATCTTTTCACTCTCCTATCCTATCTCATCATTCATCGTCTCATCATTCATCTCTCCATCTTATCATCCTCCCAATTCCTCTTTTGATGACTTGGATAACTATCCCATCCTTGAGCTTCGTGATCACCATCATCCTCCATTCCAATCCGACAGGTCTATCTTGTCCCATTGTGTCGGTCCAATCATTTTATCCCCTTATCTAGGGTTATCTCATTGTCTTTCATCCATCACTTGTCTTTGGCCTTTAATTGAACTACGTTGCCCCTGCGCTTTCATGTAGGCAAGGTCGATCATTTGATCTGCCCCCGGGGTTCCATCATCGATCTTCATTGTCCACTTTTCTCCTATTCTCCATCCTACCTTGGTCATCCATCGAAATATCCATCATGGTCAGTCGTCATCCTTTTATCGAACTACGAGGGCTCTGCGCTTCCACGTAGGCAAGGCTAATCTTTGATCGGCCCCCGAGCCCCTAGGTCGCTAGGATGTGTCAGTCTTATGTCATGTCTCTTGTGTCACATCATCAAGCTATGCCCTTATCTCACTGGTTCTTAACAAACAAGATCCACTTGTACCATCAAATCCAATCAGTTTTGAATATCCTGCGTCATATCAATCTTTTAATTTAGTATCCATCCTCGGTCTCAACAGGATGCATCCTTCCTAACAGACCTCATCAATCCCATCCATCCCCTTGATTGATCCTATGGCAAAGGAAATTTGAAATTAATTGTGATCTTTTGATGCTTTTGGCTTTTGTTTATCCTTTGAGCTCCCTATCATCACTTGTCATGGTCGCCTTGATCCATCATATCATGGTGTGCTTTGACTTGTCAACATAGGGGTGTATCTTGATCTTTTCTTTGTCTTCTCGGTTGTCCCACATAGTACCCACCAAGATCCCTGAGGTCTTGTGTTACGCTGGGGAATCCTTGTGTGCTTGTGGTTATCCCAATACCTGGCCCAACCAAGGTCACCATGACTTTGGGGTGTTGGGATAGCCTTCTTGTTTGTTCTGTTTGTTTTATGCATTAGACACTAATCTGCCTTGGTCACTTATACCTTGGTGTATCGTGTCTTCTGCTATAGAAAAAATTAGTGCTCCGACGATGGCAAATTGCATTTAGATTTCATTTCCCCTTCATTGTCTCCCCTCTCAAAATCCCCCCATCCATTCATCCTTCATCACGCTCCCCTCCCAATCTCCTACTGCCTTTTCATCCCTTCTCACCCACTTTGCATCATCTTTTTCACTTTGCCTCATCTTTTTCATCTCACTTTAAATCATCTTTTTCACCCCCCCTTGCATCATCTCATCCATTTCGAGAGCCCACCCGTGTTCTCTTGAACCCACATGTCCTCTCGAGGGGGCATCCCTTATCCCTAACTTTCATCTTTTCCCCCATCATCTTCCCTCCTAGTCACTTCTTTGAATGACTGGGGCATCTTTTTCAATCTAACCATCTTCTTCTAGGTTCTATGTTTTAACATTCTTTGAAATGATGCTACTTCGTAACACCATCTCAAAGAGGGGCAAAATGTAGATGTCTAAATTTGGACACTTAATTTATCCAAATTCATCCTCTTTCATCTTCTTTTCGTTAATTAAGTAATACTGCTATTATTTAATTAATATCTTTAAGTCTGCCAAATCCCTAAGGTATTTAGTCAATAATACCTTATCTCTTTAATCCTCCTTCCATCAATTGAATTAAATAAATATTCCATTTATTTAATTCCCCTTCATGTCACATCCTCCATCATTTTTATCTTAACTTAATCCATCTTCTAATCTCATCATTAGGATGTGCACATGCCTAATCTTTGATTAGGAGGTGTCACATCCTCCAACTTTTGCAAGTTGGCCTCTAATCTCTCTTAGCCACCTAACCATCCTCTAATCCTTCACTAACTAGCCTAATTAGCCTCTCAAGGAATTTTTAATTCCTTTTATCCTTCCAAGGAATATTAAATTTATTTTTTTCTTCCCCATGTCCTTTATGACATGTGTCCTTAGTGAACCCTATTAAAGGCCTTCCCCTTTTGGACAAGGCACTCCACTTCCCCATGTGAATTCTTAATTCACATTTAATCCCCCAATGCACTTAAGGAATTTTAAATTCCTTCCCTCTTCCCCATGAGAATATTTGAGGAATTTTTAATTCCTCACATGTCCTCTCACCCACATGGGGACAAGGACCTCCTTTATGAGATCTTGTCCAATCCCAAGGTACTTTGTACCCCTCTCCATGTCATGTCCACTTCACCTTTTAGGGCTAAATCACATGCCACATGTCAAGATGTGAGGGCTTGTGAGTTCTCAACTCACCTTAGCCCTACATCTTGATATTTGGTGGCTCAATCTTGACCATCCATTTCTCCTAGGAATTCTCAAAATTCCTATAAATACCCCCTCTTTTCTCTCATTTTGGGGAGATCATTTTGCTAGCCAAACTCTTGCAGTTTTATTTATCAACTTATACTTAGCCATTTTCTTGTTTTCATCCACTTGTACTCATCCTCACAACATCACATAGCTTGCATCTACTTGCCATCCAAGGAGCATACACATCAAAGATCGAAGGGCCAACCAAAGGATCGATTCGACCCAAGGTATAGAGTTCCATTTTGTTGCTTTTGCTTTGTGTTGTTTCCAACTTAGGCTAATCTTGAAGTGTAGGTTGTTTTAGTGTTTATTTGCACTCTTTTACTTGTTGCTTGATTTCTAACGCTCACATTCGACCTATCAAAATTTCTAATGATGTTAATGTAATGATTATGACTAGGAGATCTATATTATGCTGACCTATGATGTGCAATGATGTTATCTATATGATGATTTATTTTATGCCAATGCAATATGCGATATGGCTTTGAATATGTAAAATGATATGATCTATGGTATATGCGATGATGTGTGAAATATGCTTATGTATTAGATGATTTATGGATGAATGTGATATGATGCGATGGTCGTGATATGATGCGAATAAAATGGTGTTAATGCATAATGAGATGGTTTTATGAGATGCAATAAATAATGATGTATGTGATGCAAAGATGTGTTAATTCAATATGATATGCTAATGCATAATCTGAACGTAATCTAATGATATGATGTCATTTATGTTATGCAAGTATGTATTCCTAATGAATTAAATGCTTATATACCTATTTGTCATGTGAAAGAATGATTATGATATGCTTCTGCTCATGCTATGCGATGATTTATAAAAGGTAATATGAAATGGTTATGAAATGCAAATGAATGTTATGTGATGCCATGCAATGAGTGAAATGCAATGACATGAATGCACCTATTTAAAATGCAATGTGTATGTTTCTTATATGATATGTTTATGGAATATGCTAAAGATTTGTGGATGCAAGATTGGTGATGATGATGGTGATGATGAACAACTGTCATAGTACCTTGTTAGTGTGATTAGTAAGACAAGAAGAAGTCATTTCAACAAGACACATGATGATGAAAATGCAGATGATGATGATGATGATGATGATTATGATGATTTCTTGCCGAGGAATTGGGATTTTCAAAGGACCAAATTTTCATATGTTTGGTAACACATGTGGTACGATGCATCAAGGTATAGAAAACTAGGATGGTGTTGTACCCAGTATGATGAACTTTGATTTGACAAGCAGATAGGAGTATTCTTGTTGACACCTGACATATAGAAACCTTGCTTGGATGCACTTTAGAATTTTCAGACACCTCAGACCAAAACATGGGAAGGTAAACCTATCCATGCAATAGTCAACAAGTTTCCCTAGACCTCTTTTGCACATACCTAACAAAGCAAGTATTCGCCAAGGTTATATTACAAGAACGTCCAACAAGCACAACAGACAAAAGATAATGATCGTTGCCCCATTCCTATTTCTCTAAATCCTCTGTTTTGGGATATCATCGAGACGTCATTGGAATGAGCGCAAATAAGATAAGTCAAGAGATAAAGACAAAGTAAACAAACAAATTGATGCTCTTCAATACCACTAATGGAAAGAGGATGTGTTTTCGAAGGATGATAATCGAAACTTATTGCAAAAAAATAATGCCCGTTGTAGAAAGGATTCATCCTAGGACACGTTAGTGGATGGCGGCACATCATTTCTTTTATAAGAGTTGATTGATATGGGACCAATTCTGATGATGTGTTACCAATACTAAGAGACGATCACTTTGCTTACGTACTGACTTACATTTATGACCCAACGTTTGGAGTTCTACTTTTAAACTGCTAGACTTGTTTCCAACTGTTTCACCAAAGGTTGAGGATGACGATCAATTTATTATGAATGTTGTTTATTGCGGGTGTAAGCAGGATGAGGAGGATGGATTTTTTTCCAAATATTTGGATGTTTTTGATATTTTGCAATGTTTCGAGGTTGTTTTTGATATATTTTTTGATATTTTTAAATGTTTTGATTTTTTGGATTTTGTGATCTTTTGGGATTTTCTGAGATTTTGACAAGGGAACTTACCTAAAGACCTATCCTAGGGGTCTCGAGGGTTGATTGAAAAATTAGCCTTGCCTATGTTATACATGCAGAGACCACGTAGTTTGACTGGCCACCTAACCAATTTACAGATGACGATATGCATGATGAAATGTTAGTTTATTGTGACGAACTCCTATGGGACTGACCTAAATGTCTCGGGGGATGATCAAAGATAAACCTTGCCTACGTTCAAGCTCAAAGATGATGTAGTTTGACAAGACAACTCTATTTTTTGAATTTTTGACCGACTTTTTGACCTGTTTTTGGATTTTGATATGTTTTGATGGTTTTTTTTTTGGAATTTTGATATGTTTGAATGTTTTTGGATTTTTTTATGTTTTGATGTTTTTAGATTTTCTGATGTTTTAATGCTTTTGGATTTTCTTATTTGAGAACTTTAAGAATATACACGAATCTGATCCAATGAGAATGTGCCCCTAGTGTGATGCAATAGACTACTCCAATAAAGGCATAACAAACTAACCTTTAGGATGGGCTGAGTAGTAATAGGAGAAATCATGATACGAACACAGGACCAAGCTATGGTGCGGATGCAAGTGGATGTGTGATGGATGATGGAGGTGAAATGGATGGATGATGCCGAACAAGCCATAAAGATCTTGGTGGATGGAAAGTGCTTATTTACACAAGGCACCTATTTGCCAAGTTTTCACCGAGGTACTTGCCCAAAGTGCTACCGAAGTAGATTTCACTAGAGGAAATTTTTTTTGATCATTTTTCTAATTTTTTTGGATTTTTTCCTTCTTTTTTTTTTGTCACCAAGATGCCTGTTTGCCAGGTTTTCACCGAAGTAACCATTTTTTAGGACTTTTCCTTATTTTTTGGATTTTTTGGTTCTGTACCTTGAAAGAATTAGGCATAATTTTTTTTGAGATTGGAGCTATTCATTGGCTCCTGTAGAGGTTCCCCTTTGGGTGTTGATAACTGATATGCCCCTAATTTGTAACTTGCTATGATAACAAAAGGTCCTAACCAATTAGGTTAGAAATTTCCTTTGCTGCATGGGTTTGGGACATTCTTCTGATTTTATTTTAAGACTAGTTCTCTGACTTGGAATGTCTTGCTTCTGATTTTCTTGTTGTAGCTCAGTTTGAGTCTATTTTGATAGACTTGTAAGTGATTCAGAGCATCCATCCTTCTCTCATCTAGTAGCTCCAGCTCGTTTAGTCTTGACACTTGGTAGTCTTCATTAGTGATGAGGTTTTGCAATGATATCCTAAGGGATGGGAGCTCATCTCTATGGGGAGTACAACTTCTGATCCATAGACCAAGGAGAAGGGGGTGGCACCAGTGGGTGTTCAGATGCTGGTTCAATAAGCCTAGAGGGTAGGATTAAGCTACAAGTGCTAGTCATGACCTGCGTCAATGACTATTTTCTTAAGGATTTTGAGGATGGTTTTATTTGTGGCTTCTGCTTGACCATTTCCTTGGGGATAGTATGGGGTGGAGAAACAGTCTTGGATTTTGAATTTATCACACAAGTCAAGAACTTCTTGATTTTTGAATGGTGTTCCATTATCTGAGATAATGGCTTGTGGGACATCATACAGACAGATGAGGTAGTTCAAGATTAACTTTTAGATCTACTTGCTAGTTATATATGTCATGGGTATGGCCTCTACCCACTTTGTGAAGTACTCAGTTGTAGTTATGATGAATTTATGGCCATTGGATGAGGTAAGTGTGATTTTCCCTATGAGATCGAGTCCCCACTGCGAAAAGAGCCATGGTGTGATGATCGGGTGAAGCTCTTAAGCTGGAGCATGGATGAGGTCCCCATGCTGCTGACATTGTAAACACCTTTTAGCATGATCATGTGCTTCTCTTTCCATTGTGGGCCAATAATACCCCATCCTTAGTAATTTCTTGGCTATGGTCATTCCACTCGATTGTGAGCCATAGATACCGTTATGAACTTCAGTTAAAGTGGTTAATGCCTCCTCAACATTTAAGCAATGTAGTAGGGTTCCTTCTATGCTTCTATGGTATATGGTATCACCTAGGATGACAAATCTAGATGCCTTTTTGACAAAGGTTCATTTTAGGTTTGATGGGAGGTTAGCTGGTATAACTCCTATGCGAAGATATGTGTAGATGTCATGATACCAAGGATCACCAGGACTAATGATTTCACATGCATATTTCAATTCCAGTACCTTGAATGTGGGAACGAGAAGTTGCTTGAATAGAAATTCATATTTTAGCACGTTGTGAGGGATGTCTAATAGGGACCTAATTATAGCCATGGTGTCAGCTACTCTATTGTTGGTTCTTGGAATCTACTCGAATGTTATGTCAATGAAGGATTCCTTTAGAGTCTACCAATTTGTTGTATGGAGTGAGCTTATCATCCTTGGTTTGATATTTATTATTGACTTGATTTATGATGAACTGAGAGTCTCTGTACACTTTGAGAGTCATGATGTTCCATTGCACTACTATCCTGAGGCATATAGTCAAAGCCTCGTATTCCACTATGTTGTTAGTGCAAGGAAATGCCAATTTGTATGATCTTGGTATGCAATCCCTTTGTGGGGTGATGAAGAAGACACCAGCTCCTGATCTATGTTGTGTGTATGAACCATCGAAGTAGAGTTTCCAGTGGTTGGCTATGTTGAGGTTAAAGATGGATTCATCTGGAAACTCTGAGACAAGAGGATTCTCAGAATATCTGGGTGCTTCTGCTAGTTGATCTGCAATAACTTGTCCCTTTATTTCTTTCCTTTCTACATACTCGATGTCATACTCTGATAGTATCATTACCCATTTTTCCATTCTACCGGTTAGCATTACCTTTGATAGTAGATACTTGAGGGGATCAATTTTCAAAATGAGCTTTATCTTGTGTGCCAACATGTAATGTTTGAATTTTCATCGTGCTTAGCTTGGAGAGCTCCAAGGGATGTTGTTGTTGCTGATACATATAGGATCAATGGTTTCTTTGGGATGGGTGGCATTAAGAATGGTGGTGTCAATAGATATTCCTTGATTTTGTTGAATGCCTCTTCGTGTTCTGTATCCCATTTATATGCTACCCCCTTGTGGAGTAGGTGAGAATATGGATTCTGCTTGTCTGCTAGTTATACTGTGAATCCACATATGGATGGAAGGCAGCCTTGAAGACTTCTCAGTTTTCTCAGTGTCTTTGGTGCTTCACTCTCAAGGATTGCTTTCACCTTTGCCGGATCTACCTCAATACCCCTCATGGAGACTATGTATCCTAGAAATTTACCTTATTGTACACCGAAGACACACTTCTTGGGATTTAGTCTTACTTTATATTCCTCCAATCTATCAAAGATAGCACTAAGGTTTGCTATATGATCTTGTATTTTTCTTGACTTAGCTAGAATGTCGTCGACA
This sequence comes from Sequoia sempervirens, assembly GCA_007258455.2. Taxonomy (NCBI): domain Eukaryota; kingdom Viridiplantae; phylum Streptophyta; class Pinopsida; order Cupressales; family Cupressaceae; genus Sequoia; species Sequoia sempervirens. The sequence continues at coordinate 160,991,407 of VDFB02000017.1, read as the reverse complement.
TAGTCTTCAACAGTTTTATGAATCATATCATGGAATATTAGCGTCATGGCCCTTTGATAGGTTTCTCCTATGTTCTTTAGGCCAACTGGCATCATGTTCTAGCTATAGGTCCCCCATCGACAAGTGAAAACTGTCTTATGTTGATCTTCTTTCGCTATCATGATCTGGTTGTATCCCGAAAAATTCATCCATTAGTGATAGCATCTCATGCCCTGCTATCATGTCCACTATCATATCAATATTGGGAAGTGGAAAGTCATCCTTGGGACATGCTTTGTTCAAATCTCTGAAGTCTGTATAGATTCTATTGGCTCCATTAGGTTTTGAAATAGGTACCAAATTTGACACCCATTCTCGATAATCAATTGGTCTGATAAATCCTGCATCTAGCAACTTTTTGAGCTCCATTTTGACTAACAACGCAATTTGGGGATGCATTTTTCGAAGCTTTTGTTTGACCGGCTTTGCTTCTAGATACACTGCTAAATGATGAACCACAGTCTCTGGATCAAGCCCTGGCATGTCAGCAAAACTCCATGTGAATTTTATTTGTCTTTCCTTTAGGAATGCTACTAGGAGTTCTTACTCTTCTGATAACAGTGATTTCACATAGAATGCGATATGTGGGGTCTCCTTTGTTCCAATGTTGACCGGATTGTATTTTTTAGCAAAGACTGTAGACTTTTCCTGATGAATAGCTCTTAGAGGAAGATTGAATCCTTTATCCTCAGGTGCCTTGGAGAGGTTTCCACCATTGGACACATCCTTTCTTTTTAATTTTTTCTTGTCAGAGATTACCACAGTGTGGTTTTCACTCAAGGACTTAGATATTATTCTTAGTTTCACACTTTTGTGACTAAAGGATTCAATCATTTCACCGTAATAGGCATGTGTGTCCAACTCTATTATAAACCCTGTCTTGTGATCTCCTTCTAGAATGTTATCCCTCAATCCCATAAATTCTGAGAGCGCCTCATCATTTTCGAATGTATTGAGAACTGGTGGTCCTCGTTGGTCATAATCGATCAGTTGGGGATATACTAAATGGATCTCATGATTTTGTTGCTTTGGTTCAAAGGAGATGGTGCTAATCATACAGAGGGTTGTATCTTCGAATAACCTAGGTAGATTGGTCATGGTATCTTCATCATCGCAACTAATATAGGCTTCAGTAATAAAATTATGTGTGTCCCTATCTATAGATATTGGTGAGCATATTTTTGCTAGTATTGGTTGAGGAGAAATATTAATCATTCTAACTGAAGGACTTTGGCCATGTATGGTTATTCTCGTAGGGATACATCCAAGGCCAAGATTTGCTATGGGTTGCTTCTCTGGCATGATATGTATTATGATCCCGTTGTCATTTTGTCCCAATCTTCAATTTCTGTTATAGCCCATTGCTAGCATCATTTGTAGGCCTTTGCTTGTCTCATCCAGTGGTAATTTAGATATTGGTCTCTCATCTTTGTATAGCATGTGTGATGGATCTACTTCAATAACCTCTTGGCCAAGGTCTCTCCAGCTTATGAATTCAGGATAGTCTGTAGGATAGGTTTGTGATGTGGAAGCTTGATTTTCTTGTGGATGTCCACGTGATCGAGGAGATTGTGGTAACTCTCCTATCAAAAAAGAACTATTAGGGAGCTTGTAGCTTCCACAACCATCCTCTTGGATGATGAGATTGATGTGAGAGATGGTAGGGATGGTGGAAGTGGTGGGTGTCTCTGTCGTAGAAGTGGACATGAGAGTGGTAGGGTTGATGTATTGTGTGGATGGGCCCTCATCATTTTTTGGCACTTGGGGGATTTTGTAATACTTTGCTTCAAGATTTTTGCAATATGAAAATAGTTCAGGATCTCCATGGATGGTAACCTCTTGGCCATTATGTGTAAATTTCACACATTTGTGGAAGTTTGATGCTACGGCTTTCATCGTATGGACCCATGGGCATCCAAGGAGGATATTATATGGTAAGTCAAGATCCAAGACTTAACAAGTGGTTTGCATGAGAGTCGGCCCTACTTGAATAGGGAGTTTAATCGTGCCTTGAGAAACTCTTTCTTGGTCATCATATGCTCTTATTGTGATGCCCTTTCCTTTGTCGACGAAATCTTCTAATATTTTAAACTGCTTGATGAGGCTAAGAGAATAGATGTTCAAACCCGCACCTCCATCCACCAAGACTCTTTTGATTTTTCTCTAGTGTACAATCGATTCCCAATGGAGTGCACAGTTGCGAGATGGTTGGGCAGGGAAATCTTGATCGGAGAATGTAAGGAGATTAGGTGTTATGATATTTCTGACCATAGCTTGGAATAGCTCCTCATCAAGATCTGCGGGGATAGTGGATGAGGCTAGTGCTTCCTCAAGGATCTTATGAGCTGATGATATTTTTAACAACTCCATGATGGATATGTGTGTTGGCATTCTCTTGAGTTGATCTAGGAAATTGAAGCCATTAGGGACAGATCTAGATGAAGGGATTCTATTTGATTGAGATGATCCTACAATGGTGACTTTTCCGCCTCTTGTGGTGACTCCATAATCTTCGGCATGGATTCCCTTGATGGTGATGACCATGCAGTCTTCATTTAGGGAGGCAACGACTGTTTCATACACATGATTTACACTGGCCTTCCCTTTATCATTTTTATCACCTTTGTTGTCATGATTCAACATTGGATTCATGTAGATTTTAAGATCCTGATTTCCCATAGGTTGTTCCACATTTATGATTTTCTTATCAATGAGATCTTGGATGATGTTTTTGAGTCTCATGCAGCTGTTTTTGGTGTGGCCTTTGATTTGTGAAATTTGCAATGTTGATTTTCATTATACCATGGAGGCTTGACATCGGGTTCCTCGTAATTCTCAAATGTATGAGGCTTGATGAGTTTTTCATTGATCAAATTTTTCATGATGTCCTCAAGTGGTTTCCCAAAAATGGTGCATTTTCATTTGGAATAGCTTTTGCATTGGGGTGGTCCTCTTTGGTCATTGAGATTATTGATGGTTGGATTGTTGTTTGGCTGATATGTCATGTGATGATTGTTTTGTGTTTGGATTTGCGGTGTGGGTGGATTTTGGTGTGGGCCACTAATGACCACCTTTGCATCAATAAAACCATCATTATTAATAGTTTTGTTCCTTGCCCATGTGCAAGGTTTATCATTGTAATTGGATGGTGGGCAGTTGTTTTGCTAATCATGGTATGTTGTTGACTCTATGGATTGAGTCACAAGGGCTCTTTCACTGCTAAGTGCCTTGGAGATTAATTGACAATATGTGGTGATGCCCTAAACCTTGAGATGAAATGCCAAGTGACCTTCAAGGTTGGCTATGATGGTGCAAACTTTTTGTTCTTTTGGCATGGTCCACTTGCTCTGATTGGCCTTGGATCACCATCATTGTAGGAATGAGGTGAATGATTCACCCTTTCCTTGTTTTAGAGTCAAGAGTTCTTTGAGACTAACATCCATTGCAATGTTGCATGCGTAGTTCTTGATGAATGTGTCTTTGATTTCTTGGAATGTTCTAATACCTGAAGGTAAGTGAGAGAACCATTCTATAGCAGGGCCTGCCAAGCTTCTAGGCAATAGCCGCATCAGATAAGTATCGTCATATGTGACTTCCATGCAATGAACCTGGAATTCTCTGATGTGATCTTTAGGGTTTCCTATTCCTCAATATTTTTCAAATTTGGGTATTTCAAATCCCTTAGGGAATGGTTTAATCTCTAAGCACTTCTTGTGAGAGCAACTTGATTTGTGTCGTCACATTGTTTTGTGGATCAGGGGGTGGGATGAAAGTGTTTTGGGGTGTTTCAATTGTGGGTTGGACAAATGGATTGGTCGGTGTGTTGTTCGATGGTATCTGTATGTTCTGTCGAGTGAGCTAGGCCTCTAGCTACTTTTGTATGAACAACACTTGTTGATTTTGCTATTGTTGTGCTAAGATTTGTGCTTGTTGTTGCGCTTGTTGTTGTTCCCACAATGCTTGTTGTTGGGCTGCTAACTCTGCTGCTTCTTATTGCTCTTGATATTGCTTTAATGCTTGTTGATATGCTTTCAATTACGCTGCTTGTGCAAGAAGTTGTGCTTGTACTTGTGCTTGTTGTGCTTGATAGTGAGCTTGCGCTTGAGCTTGTGCTTGGGCTGTTTGTGCCTGTACTACTTGTTGTTGCAATAGAAGTTGTGCTTGAACCACCTTTGGTGCTTGTAATGCTTGTGTAGCTTGAGAGGCTTGTTGTGCTTGTAATGCTGCTTGTGTTGCTTGAGAGACTTGTGCAGCTTGAGCAGCTTGTTGAGCAACTAGGTATACAGAGTTTTTTTTTCTGAACTTGTTGGTATGCCCATTGGAAAGTAGCTTGCAATGTTGTGTTGTATTGGCTTGATTTGGTGGAATTTAGTGTTGGTGGGGGTGGTGGTGGATTTGGAATGGTGTTTGTGGTAGTGGTGAATGATAATGTCGTGTTGATTAATTGAGTAGTGGCTGGTGTTGTTGATGTGGTGGTTTGAGTGGTAAGCGGCATTGTTGATGTGATTGGTCCTTGAGAGACCATGCTTTGCAATGTTATGGGGGTGTTTGATGATGCTGCCATTGCTTGTGTGTTTGTCATTTATTGTTGCGATGTTAACAATAAGTTTTGAGCGTTTGTCATAATGCTTTGATTGATGGTTGGGATGTTGATTTGACCAATATTTGGTAAAGGGGGAATCCCTAAACCAAGGGGTGATGTGGATGATGATGGAAATGGTGGGAGAGGTGGAAATGTGAAGGGGGTGAATCCCTGCAAGAATGTCGTGGTGTCGAATGTGCCCCCTAGTCTGAACATGTCTCCCTCCTCTTGTGAATTGGTGAGGAGGGGAATTTGAGGTGCTCTGTGGAAAATTGTTGATGATGGATCATAATGTAGAGTGAGAGGAGTGTTTTTGTGCAATGGGTTTTCGGGTATGTTTGGTTCCAAGGTGGTGTTTGCATCCAAGCTTTGGTTATTAATAGGGGGTGTGTTTGAAGTGCATTGAGAAATGCACTTCCCTTATTAACATTGGGAAAATGTTAGAATTAAGGATATCCAACCCACCTTCTAGCGCCAAATGTGTGAATCCTAGCCTTGGTACCTGCAAAACAACATGAGTAAACAAGTTAAACAATGAAATGCAAGTCAAAACAAGGATTCCCCAGGAAATCCATTTTCAAGATTCAAATTAGGAAGAAAAAATTGAAGAACACAAAGTAAATGACAAAACAAGGATTGAATCCTAATTAGAAAAGAAAACTCATGATCCCATGGGGGAATTGGTGCCAATTTAATGTGAAAATTGGCCCTTTCCCAATTCCTATGATTTCAAGCTTCAAATGTTGAAGAGATTGATCCACTTTTTTGAAGGATGAGAGCTCCAAGCCAAATCTACAATAACCTAGTTAAGAACTCAAGATTTCTAAATGGAAATGGTTAAGTATTTTAGCATGGTAACTTTGCTTGGATTGTGGATGATAAAATGAGGATATGAGCCCTTTACTTATAGATGAGAATGAAGGATGAATGTCCAAAAATTGAGCAATGTGGGACTAACATTCATCCAATGATATGATGCCAATTTTCAAGCTATGAATGGATGATGGATGTGCAAGATTTGGGGTTTGTGTCGATAAATGCATAATATTTGAATTTCAAATTTGTTGAAATGAAATGCAAGAGGGAAGGGAAAATGCAATAAATACCACTTGGCTCAAGGGAAAAGGATATGTAGGAGATGTTAAATGCCTTGTTGGATGTACATATTGACTTGGAATTTTTGAATTCAAATTGAGAGAATATTCCAAAAGATGCCTTGTGAGGGAAATAGAGATTTAATAAATGAATTAAATCTATTTTCATGTGCAACTTGCATTATCTAGAGGATGTGACATGAGATGAGGCTAAATTAATCAAGGGTTAATTAATTTAACAGGAGATTAGATGATGTGACTTATTTGACATAGATTTATGGATTTATTTAAATCATATAAGAGAGGAATATGACAAGAACTTAATTAAATAAGAATTTTGATTTATTTAATTAAAAGATGATGGTGTTGGATTAAATTAAATAAGATTTTAATTTATTTAATTTACTGAATAGACTTTAGAGATTTAATCAAATAAAATTGATTATTTAATTAAATAGGGATAATTAGATCAGATGGATTGATTTAATTAACAAGAGAGATGACTCAATTAGATAAAACAATTTATTTAATTAAGAGACAAATATTGATGAATTTAATCAGATAGGGGAATTTGATTAAATGGTTAAACCGAGGGATGATTCAGGTAGAAATGATGTTAGTAATTCAGGATCAGATGCATGATGTCAATCAATATATTTTATGTGTCTACACTTATCATGGTCTTTGTTAAAATTCAAATGAACAATCTACCCAAGCGAACTTCTACAATCTTTCAATCAAGCATGACAATCATCTTGGCATATCAAAATTGGTCAAACTTAGTCAAACTTAGTCAAACTTAGTCAAATTAGTCATATCTTGCTGATTCTTTAGATGTCTCCTTCTAAAGGATAGCCTGTCATTTAATCATGCCCTACGATGTGTCCCTCTTAGGCATCACCACGATCATTTGGAAATTTGGGGATTCTCACAGCATTCAAGGTATGTTCTTCTAAACATCAACTTTATTCAAGATGTGTCCTTCCTGAATCCAGCATCTCAACATCAACATCATTCAAGATGTGTCCTTCTCGAATCTTGACATCAAATTAAAATTTTGGCATTGACATTATTCAGGATGTGTCTTTCCTGAATTCAACGTCATGAAATTGACATTGTTTAGGATGTGTCCTTCCTAAACTTGACATCAATTCAACATCCCGACATTGACATTGTTCAGGATGTGTCCTTCCTGAACTTGACATCAATTCAACATCTTGACATCAACCTCATTCGGGATGTGTCCATCCTGAATTTGGTATCCCTTTGGCATCAACGTCATTCAAAATGTGTCCTTTTTGAATCCAACATCTCGACATCATTTAGGATGTGTCCTTCCTAAACTTGACATCAATTTTGCATCTTCATATCATCAACCCTGGTACTTTGACACTAAGACATTCAACATTTTTGACAAACCTAACATCTTGGCATCTAGACACTTGCCAAGCACTTGGAATTTAATTTTATGATGGTTTTTTTGTCTTTTGTAAATCATGAGGCTAGTTCCTCAAGGATGTCCTAACAGTAGGATTTAGAGGAGCAATGAAGTTTAATGATTTTACTTGCTTGTCTTTACTATTTATGGTTGATTATGACAAAACAACTAGGGAAACTATGCTTTTAGTATGAGTCATGATCATCCTTGTCTATGAATCTTTATGTCAAGTGATGGTATGAAGTTGCACACCATGATTTACATCATATCATGGTGTTTTTTGGCCATCACGATAATCTTCCCAAAGATGATTAAGAGTAACAATTGGTAGTCCTATGGAAATGTGTTGAAGGATTTTGCATCTTACTAACATCCATCTCCTTCTCTCTGGTCACCTCATCTTTTCTTTTGTCTCTTGATAATATCCTGTGACATACAAAAATACATTTGCATACATAATCATATGGACATTTCACTACATTATACATTTATATTAGATTAGATCCAAATCATAAAACAACCCAATTACATACATAGACTTTCATAGCATATCATGGCATATCATTATGCAAATCACATGTCATATAATATATCTACAATATTGTCATCCATCAATGCATCCATAATCATAGGCAATAGGTGAAAAAAATAAAAAAACATAAATATTATCATCATCAATATCATCCATGGTATCATCGTAGCATATAATCATAAATAAGACATAGAATTTCATCAAAAGTGCATCCATGGCATAGACATAGATATAACATCATCATAGGAATCATAAAATGCATCAAATAAACATCGCATAGGTATCATAGTTGCATAATCACATCTAAATCATCATCATCATCACATAACACATTACAACATAAAATAGATAGGCCACGTCAAAACTACATCGCATATATATACAATCTCAAAAACATCCATGTCATAGGATAGAGTCAAAGAGATATCCCAAAAATGGAGCTCGTAGGCTCAATATGTCAATAATGTTATAATGCATGAAAAGTCAGTATCTCAGGAGGTAATCTCATAATCTCCTCGAGGAGAGGATCTGGGGGATTGGTGCTCTATCAAGGGAACTAAGGCCATCACAGTCACTGTCACCTGTCCCTGCGTGGTTGAGGCATTTGTCCCTGCATGGTTGAGGCAAGGTTGTTGAGCCATGTCTGTAAATTGAGCTATTGAGGTATCTGTCACTACTGGCTCCCTCTTGTACTGACCTTTGCTCTAAACTAGTGGACCCATGACTATGGCTCGAATGATGACTCAAGGCATGCATATGTGAGTGGTGGGACCTATGCCCTCAGGAGGTAGACCCTCCTGTACTAGTGTGGCTCTTGTTGCTGCTCCCACTCCCTGATCTGTGGCTGCTACCTGTGCTCATCTGTGAGCATGATAGTGTAGGATCTCGTCACTTGGGAGACACTTCCTACTCATAGAGGGTCTTTTACAAGCCATATCGAGCGTTCACCCTAGAAAACTCAGAGGCCATATCCCCTGGAGGTCCTACACATAGCACTGCAAAATCCACACACCACTATGTTGCCTCCTACCTCTAGATCTTAGCCTAATCTCGCTTGAACCTTGCTATCTCAAGCTCAACCTATAAAGCCCTGACCTATGCATTTATCTCATCAAGTCTCCTTTAAAGGTTAGAAACCAATTGGTATATAGTGGCATCTACTAGCAGTACTAGCCCTATCGGCATCCCATCATCTCCCTCCACCATACTCCATAGTAGGCACTCTACCTCATCAACAACCTCATCGTCATCATCATCATCATCCCCTATGTCCTCCTCTCCAATCTCTATCTCTCAATGCTCCACCTGCCTCTCCTTCAATCTCCACCTCTGCATGCTCCACCTCCCTCTCCTCCATCACCCCCTCCTCTCCTCCAATCTCCACCTCTACATGCTCTACCTCCCTCTCCTCCATCACCCCCTCCTCTCCTCCAATCTCCACCTCTGCATGCTCCATCTCCCTCTCCTCTCTTACCCCCTCCTCTCCTCCAATCTCCACCTCTGAATGCTTTTCCTCACTCTCCTCCCCTCCCCTCTCTCCCTCCTCCTCGGCTACCTCTGAAATAGGGTCCAATGGTGCTCTAACCACTCGCTGCCTCACCCACCTCTAGTGTCTCCCTCCATTCCCTCCTATCTTCTGTCTCCCACCATCTCCCTCATCATCACCATCATCCCCATCTCTCCCTTCGCCCCTGCCTCCAACCCTATCCCCATCTCTCCCTTGGCCTCTACCTCTCCCTCTATCACCAAATTTTCCCCCTCGTCTAGCTCATGACACATGTGGAATAATGGATCTTTGATCCACTGGCACAAGTCCATTTGGATCTGTGAGGGGAATGAGTCTATGTGTCTGCAATCATAAATAAAAATCTACAATGCATCTACTCCATCCCCACTACTGCACCACCAATCCATCTATCTGTTGAGTAGAAAAAGCCATGGATATGGGTGGTCCCCATGTTGACTCCTGAGATGACCTCACATACTTAGCTGTCCCAAGTGGAATACCTTGCTACTCACCAAACTATCTAATAACATGTTGTGGAAAGTACATCTCCACAATCAACTGTGTTTGCACTGTCTAGCCAATTAGATATTGATACTGTCAAAAGAAACTGAGATGATCTACCTCACCCTCCCACTACCCACAATCCTTGTATGGTCTCTAGATAAATGTATTCATGGTGTCGATCATATGTCTCCACCATCCTGTCCCACCATAGCAGCACTGTTGTAGCACATCAACATAGTAGTAGACATACGACAACCCATCTACCAATTGTGGGCTGTCAATCAATGGGAAAAAAATGGAAACATGCTCCCATGCTCAGATCATAAGAAGGGCCATCCCACAAGAAATGCTTTGTGCTCTCCCATATGCAACCTCATGTAGCTAATGATATAGCATACCTAATAAAAAAGGTCCCTAGGCATAAACCATCTGGTCTCACCTCATTCCAACAATTACATCCCCCCATCCAATCAAAAACTCATGGCCCCGATGATCTAGAATAACCACACCAACAATCAATGTTGCCAATAAGGAATCAAACCATCTGTAGTACTCTACCATAAACTCCCACTAGATCTCCCTCAATACCTAATCTGGTACCCTGATCATGATAGTAGGTAATAAATGTTTGATTTCCATTTGGTGGGTTGTAAACAATCCTCTCCCCCTAGATCAGTAGGCATAGAATCTGGTAAACATACTCAAGGGTAATTGTAGCCTCCCCAGTCGAAAGGTGAAAAGAGCAAGTCTTCGAATGCCACCTCTCGCAGAGTGTTGTAAGGAGTCCCCTATTTACTCATACAATGGGCATATAGGTGACATATTAGAGACCCATTCGCATCAAATGTCATTGCTCTCTATATGTCAAGATGTCTCTAAATGCGTAGGTCGATGGTCTACTCTCTCATGTGTAAATAGGTGCTAACTGTCTCTACACATACCAATGCATGCGTCAACATCTTTTTGAAGCCTGTCATTATCACCTAATCTAAGTCAATGAAAGTTAAAAGTTGAAACAACACTCAATTAGAATCTGTCAAAGGAAAAAATGAATGCATCACAATGTCTTCAATTGTGTTATAATTAGCTGATTGCGTCATTCCATGCAATGTTTGAGTTGTAATGCAACAATTGTGTCATTCTGTACCGTGATTTCATCTCACAATTATACTTGTGTCCCGATATTGTACACATGCATCATCTAATTCAAATGCATCTTGATATTTTGAATGTGGGTTTCCAACTGACAAATGTGGTTTAAAATGGCTATTACATCACAACTTCATGCAAATGTGGTGTGACTTTTGACTATTTCTTAATGGCCTTTTGCATTTGCATCACAATGCATTGAACACGAAGTTGATTGTGGCTTATACCAATGCAAATGCATCGTGGCGCATCTGTTTCTAGGCCCAGAAACCCTAGAAAAGCATGAAAAATGATAAATTGATGAAGTAGGCTAAGGGTACATACTACCAGCTCCGCGCCCTCTAGTCGCCTATAGGTCCTAACAATGTATCTGTAGTGTTCTATGATCGGGATCACCATATTTTTTGTGGCTATCCTCACGCCAGGCTCTCTGAAATTACTATAACAAATTTGAAAATGAAATGAGTTTTACCTCCAATTTCTACTATTTATAGGGTAACAATAGGGTTTTTCACAATTATTATTACTAGGGGCTCCTTTTTTCACCTTTGATTACTCTTTTGGGTACCTTAAACACATACAAACTCTGAACTGTCTAGCCATTACTTTTCTGGTCTTTAAATTAACTTGACAGGACACTCCAAAATTTTCTATCATCGGGCCAAAATTTGAAAAATCTCCCAAGGGGGCATCAATACGTCGTACCTTCACTAGGGCATGACTTTGACTTATTTTTATTTGTCACAATGCAACAGGCTGCATTATGACAAAGAGGGGAAAAATGTAGACACTAAAAATTGGCCTAAGCCTACAAGCTCTATTTCTCGCCGCTTTCATCCTAGCATAATTAAAATATTTAATTATGTTATTCGGTCAATTTTTCATCTATTAATTAAATAATTTTTAATTATTTAATTAATTCAGGTCTCTTTATTCTTCCTGATTATTCAAATACATAAATTTTATTTATTTATTTAAATGTGTCGCTAATTATCTAATGTCTCCCTATAATTAAATAAACTTCTTAATTTATTTAATTATTTATGTCCACTAGTTCTTCTAGATTATTTAAATAAATAAATCTTTTTCATTTATTTATTTAAGTATGCCAATAATTTACATTTTCCTTTTCTAATTAAATAAATTCTTTAATTTATTTAATTGTGGCCACATGTCATTTCCCCCATTTTAAATAAATAAATAAATGATTACTTATTTAAAATGGTCAATTTTCCTTATTTTGGCTAAAGGTGGGAATTTATTGCCTACTATCATTTGATTCTCCATTTTTGAATTAAAATGATTTTAATTCAAAAAGATTCCTTTTTGCATGCAAAGTTCAAATGACTTTTATTAATTTGATTCCCCTGCCTTTTTTTAGTCATCCTGTCTCAACTTTCAATCTAGTCCATCTGTCCGCCTTTCGATCTTGTCCGTCCATTCAAAATTTCCTTTTCTTATAAAATGGTAATTTTGAATTCGTTTTCTCTCTCTCAAGCATTCATGTGAATTTTTTGAATTTCATTTTGTTGTCATTTTCTCTCATACTTTACATATTTTAGAGTAATTTTCATAGTAAAATCCTTCAACACTTGTGTAGGACATGGTACAGTCTTAGGTTGCTTGCATAAATCTAAGGGAAAATCATTATTTGTAGCAAGCTAGAAGGTGTAATGGAGATAAACCATGGAGATTGAAGATTTGGGGTAACTGTGTTTCATTTTGTTTTCATGTTTTCTCCTTTGCACTCTATTACTTCTTTGGAGTTTTGGTTTTATTTCTTCCAATATAGAAACCATAAAATTTCTAGTGATACACATAAAATGAAAGTTAGACGAGTCTTGGTAGATAGAGGAGTAGGGTTGAATCTTTGCACCTTAAAACTGGTTAAGGCTTTAGGCTTCCCAAAGGCGTGTGTGGACACCACCAAAAGCATTGTCATTAAGGCTTATGATGATGAAGAATGAAAATCAAAGGGATTTGTAACACTTCCCATCAAAATTGGTCCTACAGTTATGGAGACAAACTTTCATGTCTTAGATCTTGTCCTACCCTATAACCTTATGCTAGGTAGACTATGGATTCATGCTATGAAGGCACTTGCTTCCACATATCATCAATGTCTAAAATTCCCCTACAATGGCATTGAGATTACAATAGATGGTGACCTAGATCCATTCCAATATTGCACTAATCTATGAGAGATACCCCAGTGCCAGGTTCATGTAAACCAAGAAGCTTTATCATCTAATTCATCTCACTATATCGATCCATCCACTCTCACTAAAACATCCACTTCACTATCACTATCTTACACTCCTAAGGTTGGGATCCAAGATAAGGGTTGTGGGTAATATCACATGAAGACATCTTATTGTGCTAGCTATCTAGTTCCTCCAAATTCATATGGTTTACCTACAACATATAGGAGATAGTCAATGGTCACCATACACATCCCTCCCACAACAAATTTAACAAAATGGGGGGAATTAAGTAAATAATCCATAAATGAAGAAGATGTGACCTCTTGGTTATACAAAGAAGACAATGAAGAACCTCCTCTACTTGCTTAGATATCTACAGAAGAATATGGAAAAGGTTTCATCATAATACAGAGAAAAGGATATAATGGACATAGTGGCTTAGGGTTACATCAGAATGGGAGGAATGAACCTATCATTGTTTCTAATTGGTTGAAAGTCCTAGGGCTTGGGTTTCAACCACTCCAGATTTGCATTTCTAGTACCACATCACCTTTACTCGAGGAAGTAAGTGCTTCTGAAGATATTGAGACATTCAATGAGCCATCTGACATACCCTACTCTAAATCCACCAACTTGAATCAATATGAGTGGGATTCCCTATCCTCCACCTCTATAATAGACCTGGATAAAGTATTTGGAGAACTTGACCAAATGTTGAAATCATCACCAAATCCATTGAATTCTTGTCCACTGAAGAAGTTGAAAAAAGAGCAATGGTTTAAACATTACTATTTGGAATCTATTGATCCTACCTCTTGGGAACCTAAAAACTCCACTTCAAATAACCAAACCTTGGCATTAGGGCCCCCTCAGAATCCATCTACACCCAAGAAAAAGAGAAAAGAGGATTTGGTAAGAAACTTTTGTGACTATGTGAACAACTCAGATTTTACCTTGACCCCTTTGAACTTTGACACCTTCGATGATGATATGACCTTAGTATATCCCCAAATCATTGATTGGGACCAAAAAGACACCCATCTTAGACATTTTTGAGAATGACGAAGCAACAGTTGAGTTCTTGGGACTACAAGAAGGCATACCTAGTGGTGATCATAAGGCCGAATTTACCATAGATTTGGATAGCATGGCATATTTTCAAGAATCTCTTCAACTCTCTAGTCACAAAAATAAGAAAAACAATGACAAAAATAAAAATGATGAGTCCCTAGGTGAAAATTAAAAGGAACCTTTGGACAATGTAAAAGAAAAAATAAGGACACATCCAAGGGAAAAAACCTCTCTGAGGCACCCAAGGATGGAGGTTTGAACATTCTCCTAGTTGCTCAAGAAAATTCACCTATGTTAGTTGAAGAATATGTGGAAATCAACATAGGAATTGAAGAGAATCCTCGACTAGTCTATTTTGTAGCATCATTGATAAAAACAGAGTAGCCAAAATTTTGCAACTTCTTCACACAAAGATAAATCAATTTTGCATGGTCATATGCTGACATGCTTAAGCTGGATCCTAAACTTGTACTACATCATTTTCCATTACAAGTGGGTATTAAACTAGTGAAACAAAAATTGAGGAAAATGCACCCACAAATTGCTCTACTAGTAAAGGCTGAATTAAAGAAACTATTGGATGTTGACTTTATTAGATCGATTGACTATGTAGATTGGAAAATTTATAATCTACTACCAATCACAAAACGAACTGGGGTCATCCACATCTGTACAAATTTTAGAGATATAAACAAAGCATGTCCTAAAGATGATCTTCCTCTACCAAACATTGACATGATTTTTGACCAAACAGAAGGATATGAGATGTTATCCCTTATGGATGAATTTTCAGGGTATAATCAGATTAGAATTGTAACTAAAGACCAACCTAAGACAACTTTCACTTGTCTATGGGGAACTAATTGTTAGAATGTCATGCCCTTTTGACTTAAAATTTTTGGATCAACATATCAATGAGCCATGATGACTATTTTTCATGACCTCATACACACTCTTATGGAGGACTATGTCAATGATCTAATAGCCAAATTATTAACAAGGGCTGGTGATTTATAGGTTTTAGGCAAGATTTTTCAAAGGCTAGAAGAGTATGAAGTGAGGCTAAATCCAAAGAAATGTGTATTTGGAATGAAATCAACAAAGCTTCTAGGATACATCATTTCTAGATGAGGCATTGAAGTGGATCCAACAAAATTGAAAGAAATAATATAAATGCCTCCACTAGCTAATCTAAGTCAACTAAGGACACTACAAGGGAGACTGTAGTCTATCAGAAGATTTATAGTGTAGTTAGCAGATAAAACACATCCCTTTCAACATTTACTTAGAAACGGAGTACCATTTGTATGGATAGGTAAGTGCCAAGAAACTTTTCAATTGATCAAGGATTACCTACTCACACCACCAATGTTAATACCACCTATTGAGGGATGACCATTGATTCTCTATATTTCAGCCACAACCTTAGCACCAAGAGCATTGCTTGCACAAAATGACAATGAGGGTCATGAAAGGGTAGTATACTATATCATCCGCACCTTGGTAGGTTATGAGCTTAATTACAGTACCATTGAATGTGCTTGTCTTCTAGTAGTATTTGCTACTAAAAAACTTAGGCACTACATGATAAACCACCAAACCATGTTGGTTGCAAAGATAGATCCTCTAAAATATCTCCTAAGCAAAGCAGCATTAACATGAAAATTGGCTAAATGGGTAATGGTACTTAGTGAATATGATATCAAGTACATAAAAAGAAAATATATCAAAGGAGAAGTCATTTTTTATCAGTTGGTCAATGCATCGATACAAGTAGATCACCCTTTAGTTCCAAAATTTCCTAATGAGTTTATATTCACCATTGACATGGTCACGACATGAAAACTATACTTTGATGGGTCCCACACAAGTCATGGCTTAGGGGATGGTATATTGTTTATCATGCCATAGGGTGACTTTATCCCTAATTCATTCATGATTGCTTTTCCACGTACTAATAACATAGCAGAATATGAGGCTCTTGTAACAGGATTATGCATGGTAGTCAAATGGAAGATCAATAACCTACAAGTTTATGGTGATTCAAAACTGGTGATCTGACAAGTAAATGATGACTATGAGACTAAAGATGAAAAAATGACTCCATATATATGCATGATAGATAGTTTCAAAGAATATTTTGACAAGGTTGAATTTTATCAAATACCTCAGATTCTAAATAGGGCAATAGATGCCATGGAAACTATTTCTTCACTCTTGGACATACCTAGCAACATTCCTAAATTTGAGTTTTTAGTAGAAAAGCTCTTGGTCCCTACCTATGACATCCTAAATTTGGAGATGGTATGTAATATTTTTGGTCCTAATTCACCATGGTATAAAGGCATATATGACTACCTCCATGCTGAGATCCTACACCCTGACCTTTCTGGAAACTAGCATAGGACATTTATCCATAAGGTAACCAAGTATTCCATCATTAGAGATACCCTTTATAGACGTGCCCTAGACAATACCCTATTGAGATGTCTTGATACTGAAGAAGCATAAGCAACCTTGCATGGGGTACATGAGGGTATATGTGGATCCCATCTAGTAGTCCTACCTTAGCCAAGAATAGTGTGAGACCGGGTTACTATTGACCTACCATGGAAAAAGACTCATATATCTTTGTTAAGAAATGTCATCAATGTTATGTACAAAGAGACTTAATACATGCACCAACACAGGAGCTTTGTCACATAACATCACCATGGCCCTTTGACCAATGGGGACTTGATCTCATAGGTAAGATACATCCCACATCTTCCAATGGCCATAAGTTCATTATTACTATGAATGAGTACTTTACCAAGTGGATTGAAGCTATTTTCATGACCTACATCACCAAAACACAAATTTCTAGGTCTATCCTAAAGTATATCATTTGTCAGTATGGTGTCCCTTAATCCATCATCACTGATAATGGTTTTCCATTCAAGAACCAAGAATTCTGCCATCTTTGTGAAGAATTTCATATCCAACACCACTTTTCCACCCCATATTACCCACAAGGTAACAACCAAGTTGAGGCATCTAATAAAACAATCATCAAAATCCTCAAAAAGAATATCAATGATGTTGGTCATGATTGATATTTACAACTTAATCCAGCTTTATGGGCTTATTGTACAAGCATCTGTACTCCCATTGGAGCCACTCCATATTCTTTAGTAATTGGTTCTGAGGCCATATTTCCTATTGAGGTCAAGATTCCTTCCCTAAGGGTATCTTTGAAAGGGCATATTGATGATGAAGAGTACCATGTATCAAGAATACATGAGCTAGAATTCCTAGATGAATGAAGATATGAGGCATTAGATCATCTCAAAGCATATCAAAATCATCTTTGTCACAAATACAATAGGAAAGTCTTGAATAGAAATTTTGACATTGGTGACTTGATGTTAATGGAGAATCCAAAGAATCAAGTAGAAAGAGAAAAACTAGGAAATTTTGAACCAAACTGGTTAGGACCCTACATTGTTACAGAAGCATTTGGATCAAAATCATATCAACTCTCTACTCCTGAAGGAGAACCATTGTTAGCACCTATCAATAGTCTTCATTTGAAGTTCTACGCATAGCTTCTGAGAGCCTTGTCTTAATTATCAAAAACAAAATAAAAAAATCATTTCCTAGGTAAAAACCTGGCAAATAGGTGTCTTGGTAACATCAAAAAGAAAATTGAAAAACAAAAATTGTAAAGAGAAATAAGTTGTGCAATAGTGAAAACCACTTTGGTGGCACTTTGGATAAGTACCATGATGAAAACCTAGAAAACATGAGCCATGTGTATTTGACTCTGCTCCTTTGTCTACCATCATTCCAATCTGATTTCCTAGTACATACTACCTATAATTCTTATCTATATCCTTGTACATATCACATATCCCTCCCATCCATCACTTATACATACTAATCATAATAAATGGTTGTCCTTTCCATAGATTTGAATGATTTACATTGAGCGCACTTAGTATCCCCCATCCCATCCTATTCATAATCAATTAGTCTTCTACTTGACTGGGGGCAAGCACTTGACTTACGTCATATTGGTTCATACATTGGCTATTTTGAAGACCTCAAACCATAAAAAAATCCAAAAAAATTACAAAATGTATTGAAAATTAAAAAAAAAATAGAAAACTATTAGAACACAATGATCTACTGAGAGGGGGGTGAATCAATAGATATTTAAAATTTTAGTTCTTCAACCCTTTTTTAGATTCAACCTTGACTTCAAATGTGTAGATTGAAATACTAACAAATATAATAGCCATAGGCATAAGATAGATCAACACATAACACAATATGTACATGGAAAAGCCAAGATGGGAAAAACCATGATGAGAAATGTTGCTATGATCTACTATCCTAATACAGCCTCACAAGCTTCAAAGTTTTGTTACAATGTTTAGGGTTGAAACCCAAGGAAGCAACAACTCCCTGTTTAGAAGCTACAACTTCAAGGATGCTATTACACCCTATTCTGAGCTACAACTTAGTGCAAAATGGAGCCTACAACCTTGTAAAAAGTTTTGCAATATACTATGCATAAAATTCTTCTACAAAACCTAAGATGCATCAATACATCACATAAGCTCTTTCTCTCTCTCTCTCTCTCAGTTCTCCCTTACTCCAATGTAACTATCTACATGAATTTTTAGATTTTTCTTTCTATTATAGTTTTCCTTCCTCTGCATTCAGACACTCTCTTCATTCTCCATATCTCAATAATTCCCCTCATTCAATTCATATACATTGGAATAACTATTTGTGTTTTTCACCTACTTCCATAATTTTCAGAGCATTGTGCCGAACACATACTATCCATCTCATCAGAAATCACCATACCTTTGCATCAAGTCATAAAACATTTTATTCTATTATAGAGAATTTTCTAAGAATAACATTATGCTAGACCCTAGAATCTAACATGCATTTAATGCATTCTTACGATCATTCTATTTGATTTGATCTTTAAATCTTTTGCAAATTGTGCCACCGCTTAATAGATTAAATCTTCATTTACATGGTTGTTGAGATAGTTGGAAAAATTAATTCTTTCTCCTATGTCAATTTTTAGACCAATCCCTCATTTACACTTGACATAGTCATTTCAGATCTATGAATTTGAACTCTGGTCGTCGATTTGTTCCTTCGTGCCTTGATCCTGTGATTAGCATTCATTGTTGTGTCTTTAAATCCTGACCATTGGATAATTGGTCGCTTAAACCACCGTTGTCAATCTATCATATCATCCAATCATTGGGACTTCATTCAGACTCCCACCAATACAAGCAGGTCACACCAATATGCTTGCCATGTTATGTAACTAAGCACACAACCTACATGTCATTGCCATGTCATTTAGAACACTGATGTGAAATGACATATCAAACAATCATTCATTGCCATCTATTAACCATTGTAACACTTGGGTCTCAAAGTGGGCATCATACTCCTATCCCATTTCTCAAGTAGTCCCTCCCATCCACATAGCTAATGCCCCACCAAGACACACATCCACCACTTGTGCAATTTTAGAGCTTCAAAATGGAATATACAATATTCTCAACAAGTCTCCCAAAAAAGACTTAAATATTAACTCCTTTTGAAATGATTGTCACTTCGATGAAAATAACAACACCCAATACATCATTCCACTATGGGGTCGACATGCTATTGACACATGTCCACATCATCACCACGTCATAGCACAAACCCATCATGCCACATGTCTACATAATTATTAAGGCTGGATCCCACAAGGAGTACTTCCTTACTCCTTATCACTTCATCTCTTAGTCACCAAGTCAGGAAGTTTCAAAACTTGAGAACCCCACAACAAGGTTAGGAAAACTTGGAACTCCATGACTCCTTACAACTTTGGTCTTAGATTGAGAGCATGAACCAATGAATGAGGAAATTTTCATTGACATCATGACTTTCCCAATACTTATCTGAAATGCTCTTGAGAAACCCAATCAATATTCCAACAATCTCCCTTACATGATTTTCACTTTTGGCATCAACAAAAACAATAGTCCAACAATCTCTCCCTTTGGCATTGATGGAAAAACTCTAACTGTTCGATCAAGCACCACTAAAACTCAGTGCCAATTTGATTAACACACTATAACACTACAACTCTCCCTATGACATACATCTCATGTCATTTGTTTAGCAACACATTTATCCCCCTTTGACATCAATGGAAAAGGGTACACTCCTTAAGAAAGGATTCAATTTTAAATGCTACAACCATCAAGTCGTTAGAAATGCTCCAATTTTGAATTTTTCAATTTTCATGACTTGATCACATTAGTCTTAACTAGGGTTGAATAACTGATCAATGAAGCTCCCCCTAGATACATGCCCTATCACTAGAGATTAGTGATATGAAGTGGGAGAAAATACTCCCAAATTTTTCCTCGGGTATTCAAACTGCTATGTAGGAAGGGGTTTTGTAAATATATTAGCCACTTGTTCCTTGGTGGGAATATAATCCATACTACCTTCGTTATTTACAACTTTTTCTATGATGAAATGATACTTGATTGATATATACTTTTTTTTGGATTGCATCACTGGATTCTTTGAGACATTAGTGTCACTTGAATTGTCACAAAAAATAAAAATAGGCTCATTGTACTCTACCTTGATGTCCATTAAAGTTTGATTCATCCATAGAACTTGAGTTCAAAAAGCAACTATTGCAACATATTCTGCTTCTATAGTAGAAAGAGTAATAGACTCTTGCTTTTTGCTCATCTAGGGAACCAATTTGTTCCCCAGGAAGAATGCACCTCCACTGGTACTCTTTTTTTCATCCACACTACCTGCCCAATTCGCATTTGTATATGTTGTTAATGTAAAATATTTGCATTTGAAATATCGGGTATGTGCAAGATCATCATGGAAAAAATAGGCCCTTAAGTGGTGAAAAATTCAGAAAAATCAAAGTTAAGCAACTTGATGTAAAAGTTTGAATAAGTTATCTATATTATTTTTAAAATATGTAAGAATAGAATCTATAGTTAATTGAATGCAGTTTCTAAACTACTAGAATTTATTTTTTAAAAATCTATTTGGTGAAAATTTGAAATTTCAATGTAGTAGTACTTAAATTTCAAGGAAAAAATAAGAAGTAGGTGTCTTTTTTAACACCCTAACCACAATAAAATGATAATATTTTTTTATAATATTTTATATATAAGTAGAAGACTCATGTCCGGATGTGATGCATATTTTTTGTAATTTTTTTCCAAGTAAATAATTAATTATGAATTTTTTATTATTATTATTTTTAAATATAGAAACTTGTATGTTTGACCTCCTTAATTTGGTCAAAAATTCTTGAAATTTTTTTTTTTTAATCCTATAGTATGTGAAGCATAGAATGTGACACATGTTTTAGATTCAAAAAATGTGATACCATTTGAAAGCTATAGATGTTTTTCAATCAGCCTGTCAAACAGGACTGTAGTCATAATTCAAATAGAAAATGAATAATAATTATTTATTAAATTCAAAGTAAAGCATAATTTATATTGGTGGAAAGTTGAGAATCTCCTTTAAAAACCCTTTCAGTTTCATCAATTTTGGGTAAAAAAAAGTCATGAGCCACATACCCTACATATACCCATCATATCGCCACTTTTTGGACCATCGTGATCATGGTAGTACTGACTGGTTTACAATCCTCTATGCCAAAAATTTTAAGCATTTATTTTGCATATTTGGTTTGTGATATAAAAATACCTTTATCAGTTTGTGTAATTTGCAAACCAAGAAAAAATATGAGTTCTCGTAACATGGAAATTTTGAACTCATCTTTCATGTTTGTGGTAAATATTTTGCACATTACATCACTGCTACCACCAAATATAATATCATGTACATAAACTACAACAATGATCATTTGCTTACCCTAAAATTTGAGATATAGATTGCTATCAGCACAACCTTTCTTGAATCCTTGCTATTGTAGATATTGATCTAATCTTGAATACCAATCCCTTGGTGCTTGCTTCAAACCATACAATGCTTTCCTTAATTTTTAGACATAATCATCATCCTCTAATTGTTGAAAACCTTATGGCTACTAAATATACACTTCCTCTTCAAGGTTTCCATTTAAAATGCAGATTTGACATCCACTTGATATACCTTAAAACCTTTATACAGAAAATGCAAGAAAGATTCTAATAGCTTCTAATCATGTAACTAGAGAAAATTTTTCTTTAAAATTAATTCATTCTACTTTTGCATATCCTTTGCACACTAATCTTGCTTTGTTTCTGACCACAACTCCATCTTCATTTAGCTTGTTTCTAAATACCCATTTTGTGCCAATTTTATTATTGCTTGATGGTCTAGGAACCAATTCCCAAATTTTGTTCTTTTCAATTTGATTGAGTTTCTCTTCCATTGCTCTTAACCAACTTTCATCCTTGCTAGCTTCATCAAAACTTGTTGGTTCAATTTGAGACAAGAGAGAAAATTTTACTTGTTCCTTGTCCTTTGCAAGTCTCCTTCTAGTCCACACTCCTACATTCTTGTCACCAATTATCTGATCTACAGGATGATATTTTTGCACATATTTTGCAGGAGCATGTTCAACCTCTTGCTCATTCTCTTCTTTTTGTTCCTCATCTTCATCTTGTGTACCTATGTCATCTTCATCTAACTCACTTTGAAGATTTTTTTTGGTAGGCTGACCCTAATTTTCACTTTCATCAACCTTGACATGTACATTCTCTATAATTCTATGCAATCTTTTATTATAACACTTATAAGATTTTCCTTGGTTGGAATACCCCAAGAATATCCCCTCATCACATCTTGATTCAAAACTTTCTAAGTTGTCATATTCTCTTTTAATATAGCACTTACTACCAAATACCTTTAAATGCTTGACTAATGCAGGCCAACCAAACCATAATTCATATGGCATTTTACCACTGTTAGATCTTATAAGTGCTATGTTTTGAATGTATACAACAGTTTGTATTGCTTCTTTCCAAAATGTATTTTCCAAGTTTTCCTCATTCAACATAGCCTTGGCCATATCCTTCACAATTTTGTTTCTTCTCTCTACCACACCATTTTTTTGTGGTGTTCTTGGGGCTGAATACTGACACTTGATTCCATGATCTTCACAATATTCCATGAATTATTTTGACATGAATTCTCCACCTCTATCTGACCTAAGACATTTGATTCTTCTCCTAGTCATATTTTCTACTAGCTTCTTATAACTTTTAAATTCTTTAAAAGCCTCAGCCTTCTTCCTTAAAAATGTAACATATGCCATTCTGGTATAGTCATCAATCAACAACATGAAATATCTTTCTCCTTGAAATTCTCTTTTCCTCATTGGACCACATAGATCAGCATGGATTATTTCCAAGGATTTTGTAGTATAGTAATCCTTTATGGGAAATTTAGACTTTGTTTTCTTTCCTTGCTAACAGCCTCAATAGATGATGTTATCAGGCTTTGCAATCTTAGGCATATTTCTAACTAGGCCTTTTGAACTTATTTTCACCATGTTCTCAAAATTTACATGTCCTAGTCTTCTATGCCACAACCAAATTTCATTTGCTTGACTAATTAGACATGTTTGGCCTTCCACTTCACATAGATTGTACAAATTATTGCTAGTTCTTATCCCTTGAGCAATTGTTTTACCATTCAATCTTATCTTGCAACCTTTAGAATTAAATACAACTTTTTATCCATTATCACACATCTAGCTGACGCTAAGAAGATTGTGTTTTATACCTTCCACATAGAGCACATGTTTAGTTTTTTTATTTCCATCTATGCTCAGAATTCTTTTTCCACGGGTCTTGATAGTAGCATTATCACCTAGACTTACTGAACCTCCTTTTTTCATTTCAAGCTTAATGAATTTCATTTTATCTCTAGTCATGTGCTTGGAGCAGCCACTATCAACAATCCCTAGATATTGTTCCTTTGCATGTAAAGACATTTGGGAAATCATAAACTGAGTGATGCAAGATCCTTCCATATCTTCTTGGGCTTCTTCTCATTTTTCTTTTATTCTATCTTAGAAGTATTATTTCCTTTCTCTTTATTAGCAAGTGAGGATTTCTTCTTCTAAGATTTCACACATGGTCCTATAAATCTTGCTCTATAGTTTCTAGCTATATGACGAAATTTGTTACAAATATAACAAATTATATCCATATCAACCAAGGGAGCAAATGGATTATTTCTTGCAAAATTTGTATTATTCCTCAGAATGATTCTACATTCTCTAGCCCTATGACCAAAATTGTTATAGGTGTAGCAATACCCATTGAAATACGAAGAGTACCTAGTCATGTAGTTTCCTTTAGCTGGATGAGGTGATCTTCTTTGTCTAGGCCTCATTGGATAGTGTACTCTTGAGAATCCAACATTGTCTTCTCTTTTTATGTTCTAAATCTTCTTTTGTTGATCAGGAGCTATCTAGTTGTCCACCTTGACTTGACCAATTTATTTTATTTATCAGATTTTTGTTCATCTTTAGAAGATTCCTCCTTGTCATATTTTTCTTCACTTGGGATTGATTTTTCTCCTACTCTAAATATTTCATAAAGTTTTTAGAGACATCCATAAATGAATTCTTCCCTTTTTCCAAACCTAAACCAGATTTCTCATTATTTGCAATCTTTTGTGTACTTATCAATTCATTCAAAATATTTGTACCACCTTTCAACTTTAGTCCATTTCTGATATGCTCATTGGCCTTATCCAATTATTTCCTTAAGGAAACTATTTCTATCTCAAGTTTTGAGCATCTATCTCATATTGCAATTTAGATTTTATGACATCCTCAATTATTTTTAGCTCTTCCACACGAACTTTCAATCCTACTTACACCTGATAGGGATCTTCAAGTTCTTGTTTAATCTTCTAGTCTCCTTTTGAGCATTCCTTTTTAGCTTCATATTTTCTCTCTTAAGATCATCATATTTGTCTCTTAGTTAATCAAGTTCTTCAAGATCACTAATTAATTCTCCTTCAAGATCAACAACTTCCTCCTCTTCTCCTTCATATGAGTCTTCAATTTTGGCATCTTCTTGATCCTTAGTTTCTTTAGCCATCAATATAAATTCTCTTCTATCATCTCTCATTACAAGAGAATGTCCTTGATCCTCTTCTGAACAATCACTAGCATTAGAAACTTCACTTTCTTCATTGATGTACAAGATCTTCTTCTTCTTTGCAAAGTTCTTTCTTTTAGGGTATAATTCTTTCTTCTTTCTACTATCAAATTCTTGCTTGGAACTGTCTTCTTTACCATATGGACACTTTGAAGAAAAATGACCTATTCTACCACAGTTAAAACACTTAAGAGGGAGCATACCTTTATACTTGTTAGATTCTCTTCTTATTATTCTTATGAAATTTGCTTCTTCCTCATAAGTTTCTTCATAATCAAATGCAATGAGAACAACTTTTTCTTTCTTATCAACTTCATATTTGTCTTTCTTGACAACCTTAAATGTAGCTTCTCTCTTAGATGATTCAGCACTTTATATTCTCATCTCATATGGAGTAATTATGCCATGCACCTCATCAAGAGTAAGTTTATCAATTTCTATTCCCTCTTCAATAACAAAAATCTTGGCATCATATTTAGTTGTCATGAACCTGAGAACTTTCAACACAACATCTTCTTCTTTCATATCTACACCATATCCTTTAATGGAATTTACCACATCATTAACTCTCTGAAGATAGTCTACAATCTTCTCTTATTCAGTCATCATCAAGCCTTCAAATTTTTCTCTCAACACTTGTAACTTTTCCAACTTCACTTTCGTGTCACCTTCATAGATTTTCTTAATTTTTTCCTAGACATCATAAGAATTTTTATAATGCATAACTTTGCTATGCACAGAGTCAAACAAATTGTTCATAATAATAAACCAAGCTTTAATATTGTCCTCATGAGTCTTCTTTGTTGCAGGATTAGTAGGAATAGCATTAGGAATAATATATTGGGTCTCAATGCATGCCCAAACTTCAGATCCAAGAGAGACTAAATATCCTCCCATTAATAAGCTCCATTTAGCATAGTTTGTTCCATCAAACCTAGGTGGCTTGTTTGAGCCATCCTAAAATGCCATTGTGTTCACCTATCCAAGATCTACCCAAGCTCGTTAAGCTTCTCCTAGGGAACCTGGTGCTCTAATACCAATTTTTAGAACAAAATGATCTACTGAGAGGGGGTGAATAAGTAGATATTAAAATTTTCATTTCTTCAACTCTTTTGTAGATTCAACCTTAACTTCAAATGTGTAGATTGAAATACTAACATATATATAATAGCCACAAGAACAAGAGAGTTAAACACATAACACATTATGTACTTGGAAAACCCAAGATGGGAAAAACCACGGTGAGAAATGTTGCTAGGATCTATTGTTCTAATCCAACCTCACAAGCTTCAAAGTTCAATTACAATGTTTAGGGCTTCAACCCAATGAAGCAACAACTCCCTATTTAGAAGCTACAACTTCAAGGATGCTACTACACCCTATTCTGAGCTACAATTCAGTGCAAAATTGAGGCTACAAAATTGTACAAAGTTTTGTAATAAACTATGCATAGAATGGTTCTACAAAACCTGAGATGCATCAATACAATACATAAGCTCTTTCTATCTCTCTTAGTTCTCCCTTACTCCACTGTAACCAACTACATGAATTTTCAAAAAAAAAATTATGTTATAGTTTTCCTTCCTCTGCATTCAAACACTCTCTTCATTCTCCATATCTCAATAATTCTCCTCATTCAATTCATATAAATTGGAGCCACTGTTAGGGTTTTCACCTACTCCCATAATTGTTAGAGCATTGTTCCCAACACATACTCTCTAGCCCATCAGAAATTGCCATACCTTTGCATCAAGTCACATAAAATTTTATTCTGTAACAAAGAATTTTCTAAGAATAACATTTTATCAAACCCTAGAATCTGATATGCATTTAATGCATTCTTACTATCATTTGATCTGATTCAATATTTAAATATTTTGAAAAATGTGCCACCGCTTAATAGATCAAATCTTCATTTACATGGTCACTGAGATAGTTGGGAAAATTAATTATTTCTCTTGTGTCGCTTTTCAAGAAAATCCCTCATTTACACTTGATATAGTCATTTTCGATCTCTGCATTTGAACTCTGGTCGTCGATCTGTTCCTTCATACCGTGATCATGTGATCAATATTCACTATTGTGTCTTTAAACCCTAACCATTGGAAAATCAGTCACTTAAACCACCATCATCGATCTATCATATTGTCCAGTAATTGGGACTTCATTCAAACTCCCACCGATACATGTAGGTCACACTGATATGCTTGCCATGTTCTCTAAGCAAGGCCACAACCTACATGCCATTGCCACATCATTCACAACACTAATGTGAAATGACATATCAAGCAATCATTCATTGCCATATGTGAACCATCATAACACTTGGGTCCCATAGTCGACATCATACTCCTATCCCATTTCTCAAGTGGTCCTACCATCCACATAGCTAAGGTCCCACCAAGACACATGTCCACCACTTGTGCAATTCTAGAGCATCAAAAGGGAATCTACAATATTCTCAAAAAGTCTCCCAAAAAAGACTTAAATATTAACTCCATTCAAAATGATTAAGTCACTTCGATGAAAATAATAACACCCAATACATCATTCCAATGCGGGATCCACATGTTATCAACACATGTCCACATCTTCTCCATGTCATAGCTCAAACCCATCATGCCACATGTTTGCATTTTCATTAAGGTTGGGTCCCACATGGAGTGCTTCCATACTCTTTATCACTTCATTGCTTAGTCACCAAGTCAGGAGGTTTCAAAACTTGAGAACCCTGTGACAAGGTTATGAAAACTTGGAACTCTACGACTCCTTAAAACTTTGGCCTTATATTGAGAACATGAACCAATGAATGAGGAAATTTTCATTGACATCATGACCTACCCAATGCTTTTCTGAAAAAATCTCGAGAAACCCAGTTAGTATGCCAACAATCTCCCTTACATGATTTGCACTTTTGACATTAGTGACAACAATAGTCTAGAAAAAAATTCAAAACAAGTAAAAAATTCAAAAAAGTAGAGTTAGAGTTAGTCACACTTGTTAGTCTTTGTCATTTTTTGGACTACATTTCCTCTATGACTAGACGTAGACAATGCTAGCTGCCGATGTGCCCTCGAGGAATTAGCTCAATCATTTTAGGTTTTTCTATATGAAACAATGACTCAATCCATTTGTCTATATGACAAGGTCATTGGTCATGTCAAACTACAAGGTCTATGCATGTATAACATAGGAAAGGTCATCAATCGATGAGCCCCTAAGACTGTGCTAGGTCAGTCTATTAGAGTTCGTCACATTCACTATCAAACACATCTCATATCTATAAATAAATCAAATCTTTTTTAGTCAATCTTGTCAATCAAATTCTAGTAGAACTACGAGGTCTCTATGTGTATAATGTAGGCAAGGCCATCAATCGATGAGCCCCTAAGGCCACACTATGACAGTCCTTTAAGGTCTGTCGTCAAACACAATCAATTGGCAATATATCATATCAAGCCAAGCATCAACAAGATGAACAAGCCAACAAGGTCATCAAGTCAAAATCCAAAAAATTTCCAAATAAACAACCAAAACAAATTAACTTATGTCTACTATAGGATGTGTCCTTGAAAACATACATCATCAAAAAAATAATAAACCTATGTATTATACAGGATGATTTCTTCCTGAATATAGAAATTGTCAAACAATCAACATAGCCTTACACAAGTTATCACATTAACGAAATCAAAATCAACTTATTATATGATGCATGTCTTTCTGAAACTAGGATTTTTTCATGCCTTATACATATAGTCATAACATTGAAACTAGAATCAACATCTTATATGGTGTGTGTCCCTCCTAAAACCAAGCTCAATCAATCAATCATCTTATCAATGAAAAACAATCAAACAAAAAAATCAATTTTTGGAAAATATTTTACTGGCTTTTGACTTTGTGGCTTGTTTATTTTATCATTGTATTTGGATTTACCTTGGAATCCTATTACTAGCTTTCTCAAGGATGTCCCATGAAGGGTTTAGAGAAGCAATGATGTATCATAATTCTATTTTCTTTGACTATTGTTTGTTGACTGTCTTTTGGCTTTGATTTTTGAGTCATGTTACTAGTTTCCTAAAGGATGTCCCATGAAGGATTTAGAGGAGCAATGATGTATCATGACCCATCTTTTATTTTGTTTTTTTTATGTGGTTTTTCTTAGCAAAAATACTGGGGAAACTTTTCCCTTAGTATGAGTCAAGACACTCCTTGTCTGCGACTGTCTATTTTTAGCAAGTGGATGACCTCACACAACTTGATCTATTTCATATCATGGTGTTTGTCTCCATT
>VDFB02000017.1:160706450-160961708 GCA_007258455.2 Sequoia sempervirens | reverse complement strand
TAGGGTAGGAGGGAGAGACTTTCAAGAGAGAGAGGGGGGAGTGGGAGAAAGATATAGGGTAGGGGGTACAAGGGTTTATGGTTTTAGGGTTAAGGGTTTAAGGGTTAGGGTTTATTATTTTTATTTGCACTGATTTATGTTTTATATATGTGTACAATAATTCTATAATTAGATAATACTTAATTTTAAAATTTAGTTAATTTCCCATTGAAGAATTCGATTGAAAAAATTATATAAGTTGTATATAATTGTAATTTAGGAAAAATGATTTTAAAAAACTTCACTATGTTTCAAATAATGATTGAAAGCATATTTGTGGGTTTACATGCAACCAAAAAAAGTGAGAGATGATGCTATCAAAGATTCTTGAACTTAAGAATTTTCCATGGAACAAATATGTACATATAATTGTAATTTAGGCAAAATGATTTACAACTATGTAAAATTTACTATAAGTTCTCATTTGAACATGTATAGGGTTAGAAGTGAACTTGAAACACATGGATATAATCTAAGTCAAAGATTCTGGTTCAGCTCACTCTTCAATAACATGTAGAATTTTTTGATGATCATCACTATCTAGTCTCCATTTTCTTCGGCCATGTGCATGTGGAACTGCATGAAGATGTAGTGTGGTAGAAATTATTAAATCACTATATTGATATACCTTATTATTAGGTTGATATTCAACAAAATGAATCCCATGTTGAACAACTTTGACTTGTTTTAGATATGTCCCTTGCACTACAACAAAACATGCATGGTAAACATGAACCTCAGGTAAAACATATGAACGTGTGCAAAATTTTCATTCTGAAGGTTTGTACAATATATATTTAACGTTTATAATGTAATGTGCACATGTGAATACAATGTGTATAAAATTTTAAATTCAAACTCAATTGTGGAAAATGACATTCCATCACTTGTTTCAGGTTTTGTTAGCTTATTCCTCTCTTCTATGCAACACAATAAATAATAGCCAACACCTTCGATGTTTCTAGGCTCTGCTATGACTGCAAAAACATCTCCTATACACCAAATTTACAAAAAACATATATAAAAAAATTAGAAATGTCTCTAAAGATCATTAACTAGATATATGTAATATTTAAATTATTGAAAACTTACACATGTGTACCTTTTCTAACCAATCCTGAAATATGGTCATAATCAATTGAAATCAAAGGAATGTCTTCAAATATTTCTTCCTCATTTTCATCATACGTTTTTGAAACAACTAGTGGCACCGTATCCCATTTACCAACATATCCAAGTTCTTGATTGTTGCATGCATAATTAGAGTTTCCCTCAATGCACTCAGTGTAAAAACAAGAGTAATCCCTTGTGTCTAATATCCATCCATGGCGACTATCTAAACTCCTAACACAATGCAAAGATATTTTTTTTCTACCCTCTTGCATCCATGCATCGATCTTCTATCCACACCTAGATACATATGTACAACAAAAAACTTATGTGAACAAATATGTATATATATATTTTAAATTTAAAAAAAAATCAAATTTTTGATTTAATATAATTTATATATACCTGATATCTCCCAAAACACTCTATGTGGAATGTGTTAGTTTGTTCTTGAAGATGTGTCGACCACATTTGATGCAAAGTGTTTCTTGTGCCATTCAACAATAGCATGCGCATTGTTTAGATGATCTTCTAGATAACTCATTTAATGCTTTCTTAAAGCTCGTTTGATGCAAGCTCCTGCTCCATCATGCTCGCCCTTTCCATGCCCACTCTAAAAAATACTCCAAACATGTGGTATTTTGTAGATTTTATGATATCTACAAAGTGCATAGAATGGCCGTGAAGATTTTAATTGTGTTGCACATCCATCTGACCATACAAAATGATTTTCAAAATTTACACCCTTGCTTCTCAAATTCTCAAAAAATATTGTAAAGAAATGTTGGACAAAAAGTGTGTCATGCTCTTTATCATCACTAATATAAAAGTGATATTCTTTCTTAATGGATCGTTCTTCATTTGTACTCTGAAAACCATCCAATTTTGATTGTGCATGTCAATAACACACATGAACCATAATAGTGATTTGCTTTGAAAATTAATACTTTGATTGAATCTCCTTTTGATGTACAAAGGAGTAATTTTCTGCAAAGTCAACTACTAATAGAACTGTTCCACATTGGAAAGTATCTCTCAATATTTGGAATTGTTGTGCTTGCCATTTAGCAAAAAAGTAATGTTGTATGTATGGTCGTATCAATTTTCAAAAATCTTCCATAAATTTTCCAATGGGAATCTCCTCTTCTACATAGTTCAACCTTGTGGATTCTTTCCCAAAATTTGTTTGCAACTTTACATATGTGTACTTGCGTCAGTAAAATATGTGAATAACTAATAAACCACACTTGATCAATGAAACATTACATCAAAGAGAATTCAAATAAAAATCTATGAGAAATTGAAACAAATAAACTCTCTAAAAATAGTACTTACCTCTTGCAATTTACTATCTTTGTTAGGTTAGTATCCTTGATTCTTGAAGGAAATTTAGCCAAATTTCCATGTCTCACAAATTTCTTTTATGCATTTTATTTGAGGTCCATTTTCATGATCACATAATATACTTTATGAAAAAACTTGCCTATTTAGGAGGTGCATTTTGAAACCCACATCTTTCTTCTCTCATCTTTCGAAACACCTGATAGTAGAGATCAAATTCAATATCGACAACAACAAGTTTCAAAAAACTTGTTTATCTTCACATAATATGGCTTTAACCTTTGAAACATTGTTTTCCCAATCTTTATATGAGGTATGCATTACAAAAGTTCATATACATCTCAAATTGTGTTATGTTTAGCCAATGTTTGATATGATTTTCATAAATACTAGGTCCAATTCTATGTCTCATAACATCTCTAGTATTTCTGATGTGATGGATGAGTCTGATCATGCCAACATATTCAATCCTGTTAGAATAGAGAGCTCTACACATAATTTTCCAATTTCCTTCTAAAATCTCATCCAAAAGCTTTCTCTTTTTCTCATATTTTTTCAATCTCCTCCCTTTCTGAAGTAGGTGCTGGAATGCCATGCTACCCTATTGCTGGTGCTTCCTCCATTCCACCTTCATGATACTCTGTCAAATCTGAAATGTTGAACACAGGGGAAATGTTGATTCCATTAGGCAACTCTACCTCATATGCATTCCTTGAATCATGCTTCTTCAAAATTTTACAAGGACCGAATTTCTTCATCTTCAATTTGTTATAGGTTCCTACGGGAAACCTTTCTTTCTTCAAGTGGACAATTACTTCCTCGCTAGTTTGAAACTCCTTAGTCCTCCTTTTCTGATCTGTCTTAGCCTTATATTGCATATTCATCTTATTAATGTGTTCTCGTACCTTCTCATGTATATTCTTGATGTGTTCTACAAAATATTTGGCTTCAACACTTATTTTCTTCTCTTGGTCGATCTTCCTCAATTCTGGAGCTGTTCTAGAGCTACCTCCATACACAATCTAGAACAGTGATCTACCAGTGCTTTTGTTGATAGAATTGTTGTAAAAAAAAATTTCCTAGGGTAAGATCAAGTCCCATCCCTTGGGTTTATCTCCTACCAAACATCTCAGTACGTTACCCAAACTCCTATTAACAACCTCTGTCTACCCATCTGTTTGTGGATGGTATGCAAAATTGAACTTCAACTCTGTCTTCAGTTTCTTCCACAAGGTCCTCCAAAAGTACCCCACAAATTTGGTGTCATGATCTGAAACAATACTCTTTGGTAGACCATGTAGCCTCACCACCTTTTTGAAGAACA
Organism: Sequoia sempervirens; assembly: GCA_007258455.2. Taxonomy (NCBI): domain Eukaryota; kingdom Viridiplantae; phylum Streptophyta; class Pinopsida; order Cupressales; family Cupressaceae; genus Sequoia; species Sequoia sempervirens. The sequence continues at coordinate 160,957,894 of VDFB02000017.1, read as the reverse complement.
ATTCAGCAATGTGCACTGCATCATGGGTCTTTTGACATGGAATGAAATGTGCCATCTTCGAAAACCTATCAACCACCACAAAGACTGAATCATTCCTGATGAGGGCACAACTTGAGACTTAGAAAATGACCAACAAACAAGAGAATAATTTTATTATTCAGAAAATGAAGCTTTTTATATGTAGAGGATCTCAAATCCCAAAGTTCTACAACACATGCAAGTTATAGAAAGCTACAGAATCACCCTTTCGCAATATGCGAGCTTGTCCCCAAAAAAAGTTACCCAAAAATTAGAAACCCACCCATAAATAGAGCTCCTCCTTAGTTTGGAGTCCAAACAACATTAAAATTTGAGTTTAGGCGGTTTGGCACCGAAAAATTACAATTTGAAGTTCAAATTTCAAAAGAACATTTGCAATTGTATCTCCTAGAAAGTGTGCCAACTTCCCGGGGCCATAACTTTTGATCTGGGACTCCGATTTGCGAACCATTTGAACCGTTGGAAAGGTCTCGAAGTCAATAACACACTTAAAATTGGCTATGCCAATTTCAGAAAGTTTTGAGGCTAATCTAGGAAATCTAAGTGCCTCAAATCTAACTCGGAAGATTTTCAGGTGCAAATCTCAGAAACTAAAACTGCAATATCTTTCAACTTAGGAATAGAAAATAAAAACTTTAAATTTGGAATTTCATTATGACAAAAAGGGTATCCAAAAATGTAAAAATATCTAAAAACTAAGAAACTTGAAATTTAACTATTTTTGGGTGATGCAAGATTGCCCTTACACCACTGGATGCTCCTGCATCAGACACCTAGGGTAATTTAAGAAGTGACCCATCACATCTCAGATGGTTGAGGAAAACCTAACCGGTCAACCGCTACCTTAGATAGCGAGGATTAATCTTCCACATGCCTTCCTCTCCATTTCACCAATTATTCTTCATACTGCCTATTTCTGGTACTCCTCACACAATTATCCAATATTGCTTCAATCTCCTCCCTTTCTGAAGTAGGTGTTGGAATGCCATACTGCCCTATTGTTGGTGCTTCCTCTGTTCCACCTTCATGATACTCTATCAAATCTGAAATGTTGAACATAGGGGAAATGTTGATTCCATTAGACAACTCTACCTCATTTGCATTCCCTGAATCATACTTCTTCAAAATCTTATAGGGACCAAATTTCTTCATCTTCGATTTGTTATAGGTTCCCATGGGAAACCTTTCTTTCCTCAAATGGACCATTACTTCATCGCCTGTCTGAAACTCCTTATTCCTCCTTTTATGATCTACCTTAGCCTTATATTGCATATTCATCTTATTAATGTGTTCTCGTACCTTCTCATATATATTCTTGATGTGCTCTACAAAATATTTGGCTTCAACACTTATTTTCTTCTCTTGGTCCATCTTCCTCAATTCTGGAGCTTTTGTAGGGCTACCTCCATACACAATCTGGAATGGTGATCTACCATTGCTTTTGTTGACAGAATTGTTGTAAGAAAATTCTACCTGGGGTAAGATCAAATCCCATCCCTTGGGTTTATTTACTACCAAACATCTCAGTAGGTTACCCATACTCCTGTTAACAACCTCTGTCTAGCCATCTATTTGTGGATGGTGTGCAGAACTGAACTTCAACTTTGTCTTCATCTTCTTCCACAAGGTCCTCCAAAAGTACCCGACAAATTTGGTTTCACGATCTGAAACAATACTCTTTGGCAGACCATGTAGCCTTACCACCTCTTTGAAGAACAAATCAGCAATGTGGACTACATCATGGGTCTTCTGAAATGGAATGAAATGTGCCATCTTCGAAAACCTTCCAACCACCACAAAGACTGAATCATTCCCTCATTGTGTCCTTGGCAAACCAAGAACAAAGCCCATACTTATATCCTCACATGGCCTCTCTGGTACAGGTAAGGGCTGATATAAGCCTATATTCTGGCTCACTCCTTTAGCCATCTGACATACCCTATAGATTTGTACAAACTTTTTCACATCTTGTGACAACTGAGGCCAATAATAATGCTCACTGATAATGGCAATGGTCTTATCCTGACCAAAATGTCCTGCCATTCCTCCACTATGCTTCTCCTTTATCAGGTTCTCCCTCATGGAACTCCTTGGGATACACAATTGACTTCCCTTAAATAACATGCCATCCTAAATTATAAAATTCAGTCACCTTGTCTTGTCCACTGTAACAGGTTCCTTGCAAGCTTTCCAAGCCTCTACAAAATCAGGATCTTTTGCATACAGTGTCTTGAATTCATTGAACCTAACCACTTCAATCTGCATCTTTGTCATCAATGTATGCCTCCTACTTAAGGCATTTGCAACCCTATTTGACCCTCACTTTCCTCCCTCAGGTTTAACCCTCTTCTCAATTGCTCTTGTAACGCATCAATCTATCTTTGGAGGGCTGCCAATGCATCTCTTCCACCAGCATTTCTACCACCTCGACCACCTCTAGCACCACCACGCCTACTAGGCATCACTCTTGAAGGCATATTTCTTGACCTCAACCCACAACCATGGTCCTATTGCAAACTACCTCACAATTGGCGATCTGTCAACACGCTCAAGAAAATCTGCTCTGATACAACTTGATGAGGGCGCAACTTGAGACTTAGAAAATGACCCAAAAAGAAGAGAATAATTTTATTATTCAGAAAATGGAGCTTCTTACATGCAGAGGATCTCAAATTCCCAAGTTCTACAACACATGCAAGTTACAGAAAGCTACAGAATCACTCTTTCATGATATGCGAGATTGTCCCCAAAAAAAGTTACCCAAAAATTAGAAACCCACCCATAAATAGAGCTCCTCTTTAGTTTGGAGCCAAAACAACATTCAAATTTGAGTTTAGGTATTTTGGCGCCAAAAAATTACAAATTGAAGTTAAAATTTCAAAAGAACATTTGCAATTGTATCTTCTAGAAAGTACGCCAATTTCCCGGGGCCATAACTTTTGATCCGGGACTCCAATTCATGAACTGTTTGAACCATTGGAAAGGTCTCGAAGTCAATAATGCACTTGAAATTGGCTATACCAATTTTGGAAAGTTTCAGGGCTGATCTGGGAACTCTAAGTGCCTCAAATCTAACTTAGAAGATTTTTAGGTGCAAATCTGGGAAACTAAAACTATAATATCTTTCAACCCAGGAATAGAAAATAAAAACCATAAATTGGGAATTTCATTGTGACGAAAAGGGTATCTAAAAATGTAAAAACATCTAAAAACTAAGAAACTTGAAATTTAACTATTTTTGGGTGATGCAAGATTGCCCTTACACCATTGGATGCTCTTGCATCAATTCCCTCATTGTGTCCTTGGCAAACCAAGAACAAATTCCATACTTATATCCTCCCATGGCCTCTCTAGTACATGTAAGGATTGATATAAGCCTATATTCTGGCTCACTCCTTTAGCCATCTGACATACCCTATAGCTTTGTACAAACTTCTTCACATCTTGTGACAACTGAGACCAATAATTATGCTCACTAATAATGGAAATGGTCTTATCCCGACCAAAATGTCCTGCCATTCCTCCACTATGCTTCTCCTTTATCAGGTTTTCCCTCATGGAACTCCTCGGGATACACAATTGACTTCCCTTAAATAACATGCCATCCTGAATTATGAAATCCAACCACCTTATCCTGTCCACTGTAATAGGTTCCTTGCAAGCTTTCCAAGCCTCTGCAAAATCAGGATCTTCTGTGTACAGTGTCTTAATTTCATTGAACCCAACCACTTCAATCTGCATCTTTGTCATCAATGTATGCCTCCTACTTAAGGCATACGCAACCCTATTTGACTTCCCACTCCTATGTTTCAAAACAAATGTATAACTCTACAAAAACTCTACCCATTTCATATGCCTCTAATTTAATTTTCTCTAACTATTTAGGTACTGCAAGGCCTGATGATCAGTATATAGAACGAATTCCTTCAGCAACAAATAATGTCTCCATTTCTTTAATGCTTGAACTATTGCATAAAATTTTTGATCATATACAAAATACTTTCTCTTGGCATCATTTAACTTTTCACTGAAATAGGCAATGGGCTTACCTTCTTGGCTCAACACTGCTCCAATGGCACAACCACTGGCATCACAATCCACTTGAAACACCTTGTTGAAATCTAGGAGGGCTAGAACAGGTTGCTCTATTACCTTCTGCTTCAACAGTTCAAAACTCTTTGCCACTCCATTGATCCACTTGAATTCTTTTCTATCCCCTCTCATTGTTTCAGTCAGGGGTCCACAAATACTACTGAAGTTTCTAATGATCTTTCTATAAAAACTAGCCAAACCATGGAAAGATCTCACCTCGGTAGTAGTTCTTGGTGTAGGCCATTCTAGAATAGTCTTCACCTTCTCTGGGTCCATCTTGAGACCTTCTGTTGAGACAAAAAACCCCAAGTACACTAACTCCCTCTTCACAAAACTGCACTTCTTCAGATTAATCAATAGTTTCTCTTCTCTTAACTTCTCAAAGGCTCTTTGAATATGCATCAGATGCTCATCCAACGTCTTACTAAAAATCAAAATATCATCTAAATACACAATAACAAAACTTCCTAGAAATTCTTTTAGTACCTCATTCATGAGCCGCATGAATGTGCTCGGTACATTGGTTAGCCCAAAAGACATGACTAACCACTAGTACAGGCCCTCTTTGGTCTTGACGGTAGTCTTCCATTCATCTCCCTCTTGAATCTAGATCTGGTGATATCCACTCTTCAGATCAATCTTTGTGAAGTACTGAGCTCCACTCAAAGAGTCCATCAGGTCATCCATACTTGGTAGGGGAAATCTGTACTTGATTGTTATCTTGTTTATGGCTCAAGAATCTGTACACATCCTCCACTCCCCATCCTTCTTTGGGGCTAGTACTGCAGTTACTGCACATGGACTCAAACCCTTTCTCAACAACTCTTGAACTTGTCTATTCAACTCCTCATTTTCTACTAGAGTCATTCTATGAGCTGCCTTATTTGGCAAACTAGCTCTAGGAATCAAGTCAATCTAATGACTGGTCTTCCTTATTGGTGGTAAACCCTTAGGTACATTATCAAAAATAATATCCTAAAACTCATCCAACATCCCATAAACTTCTTCTGGAACCTTCTCACTATCCTCCTTACTCACTCTAGGATTCAATGCATAACACACACGCTCATGCTTCATACCTTCTAAAATATTTCTTCCATCTACATAACAAATTCTAGCACTACTGCATACATTTTCTTTGGTCTCTTTCAGGGGTTTCAACTTATGACGAACCCAATCCTTTATCAAGGAATAAGTGTTTGCATGGCCATCATGTATAGCTCATCTATCGAACTGCCACGGCCTCCCCAACAACATGTGACATGCATCCATGGGGATGATATCAGAGTACCTCATCATGGTCGCTCCTGATCTTGAACTTTACTAGGAACTATTCATTAACCAAAAATTTGTGGTCATTCTACAACCAGACAATCTGATACGGATGCAGGTGCCTTTCCCTCTTCAGCTTCAACTTTGTGACCATCTCTTCTGACGCCAGATTATCAGTGCTCCCACCGTTAATAATGACATCACAACATTTTCCTTCACACTTGCACCTTGTGCGAAACAGATTCTTCCTCTATTCTAGTTCATTTTCCTCAGTCACCAAGGATCTCCTAATCACTAGGGCTTCTCCCCTTTCAACATCATATGAATGTTCAGATTGGTCCTCCTCATCTGCATGTGCAACCCTTCCACGACCTTCTGGCCTCTTGTCTGCCCTTCCTTGGTGTTGTGGACATTCATAGGCTTGATTCCCTTCTTCACCACACTAGAAACACGTTCCTTTGAAACCACCTCTTCTAGATCCTTGTCCATATCTCCCTCATCCTCTACCTCTTTGATCACCACTATTTTGATCACGAGGGTGGTAGAAGTTGTCATTCATTTGGCTTCAGCTAGTACCCACATCTTCACTTTTATTTTCATCATCATTTCAACTTCCTGAAGGTCTTCCATTGCCCCTTCCACTTTGACCTCCTCATCCTTTTTGCTTGCCATCAAATATTTTATTCAGCTTCTCTTCCACCTTCAAAAAAAACTGATACACATCCTCAATGGTGGTCATTCTGACTAGGCTTAACTCCTCCTAAATGCTCGGTCATAACCCATTAAGATATTGGGCTACCTTCTCCTTATTGGCCTCTGTGTGGCCTGTTCTGATGATTATCTTGTGAAAATCTTTAGTATATTCTTTCATAGATCTGCTTCCTTGCTTCAACCCTTGCAATTTTTTCAATAGATCTAACTCGTAGTCCACTAGTATGAACTGCTTCTTCAATTTCTCTATCATGCGATCCCATATGGTGATATTTCCTCTTCCTCTTTGATTTCTTTCCAGCTGGACCTCTTTCCGCCAAATGTTAGCATGGCCCTTCAGCTTCATTTTCGTAAACTTAACCTGATTTGGGTCCTCTATTTCCTCATACTCAAAATATTCTTCTAGCTCGTTGATCCAGTCGATCAACTCTTTTGGGTTCAGACTTCTAGAATAACTAGGGACTTCTGCTCTGGGTCTTTTCCCAATCTTTGAAATGTCCCTTATTAGCCGCATTTGGTCTTGATCAATTGCTTCTTCTTCCTCTTCTACATTTGAACCTTCTTCCTCTCCTTCATCCTCACTTTCCTCCCTCAGGTTTAACCCTCTTCTCAATTGCTCTTGTAACGTATCAATCTATCTTTGGAGGGCTGCCAGTGCATTTCTTCCACCAACATTTATGCCACCTCGACCACCTTTGGCACCACCATGCCTACCATACATCACTCTTGGAGACATCTTTCTTGACCTCAACCCACAACCATAGTCCTGGTGTGAACTACCTCATGATTAGCGATCTATCCTCACGCTCAAGAAAACCTGCTTTGATACCACTTGATGAGGGCACAACCTGAGAGTTAGAAAATAACCCACAAACAAGAGAATAATTTTTTTATTCAAAAAATGGAGCTTCTTACATGCAGAGGATTTCAAATCCCCAAGTTCTACAACACATACAATTTATGGAAATCTACAAAATCTCCCCTTTCGCAATATGCGAGCTTGTCCCCAAAAAGTTATCCAAAAAATAGAAACCCACCCATAAATAGAGCTCCTCTTTAGTTTGGAGCCAAACACCATTCAAATTTGAGTTTAAGCGGTTTGGCACTGAAAAATTACAACTTGAAGTTCAAATTTCAAAAGAACATTTGCAATTGTATCTTCTAGAAGTGCACCAACTTCCCGAGGCCATAACTTTTGATTTGGGACTCTGATTCGCGAACTGTTTGAACCATTGGAAAGGATCTCGAAGTCAATAACATGCTTGAAATTGGCAAGTTTCGGGGCTGATCCAAAAAATCTAAGTGCCTCAAATCTAACTCGAAAGATTTTCAAGTGCAAATCTGAGAAACTAAAACTGCAATACCTTTCAACCCAGGAATAGAAAATAAAAATCATAAATTGGGAATTTCATTATGATGAAAAGGGTATCCAAAAATGTAAAAACATCTAAAAACTGAGAAACTTGAAATTTAACTATTTTTGGGTGATGCAAGATTGCCCTTACACCACTGGATTCTCCTGCATCAGAATCTAAACCCTTTTTAACATTTTGAAAAATATCCTTTTGTAATCCCATGTGTTTCTTCTTATTTGATGCCGAATGTACACCCAAAAATTGTAATGACTCTTTGAGCTCATCACGAAGAAGTAAACCTGATAACAATTGGGTTTTTTCAAGTGTATCAAGATGATTGAAATGATGATTGATCATTCCATTTATAGATTTAGTCATTGACCTCTTTCTATTATTATAAGGCTGGTTGGCGTAATATTCTAGTTTCTCCATATCCATTTCGAGTAAATGATCTAAATTTCTATGAGAAATTTGTTTCCTCACCTTCTCAGCTAGTTTGATATGCTCATCCATACCAGTAGGAGGAAGTGTTACCGACCCCTCTCCAACATGCATTTTTTGAACCTGTGCCCCCCTATCTTCAAGGACCGTGCATTCTTGAGTAGATTCATTTGATCCAATGTCTAGATTTGGCTCGACTTAAGCATGAAAACTTCTTGCTTGTTGAGCCCTTCCTACATGTCACAAAATATTTTGCAAACAAAAGTGAGAGATGATGTTATATAAGTGAAGTTTATGTATGCAAGAAAACAAACTGATAAAACATGATGCTATAAGTGAAAGAATTTTGTGCTAGTTTTATATGCTTATCCATACTAGTAGAAGGAAGTGATCTTGACCCCTCTCCAACAAGCATTTTTTGAACTTGGGTCTCCTCCCTAACTTCAAATTCCATGTGTTCTTCAATGGATTCGTTTTATCCAATATCTAGATTTGGCTCGAATCCAACTTGAGGAATCCATAGAGCATAAAACATAAAAATAATTTGAGAACATTGAAGTGATGAAAAGAAAATACCAAAGACACAAAAAAACTACATGCACATGTATGAAAACAAATCCATAAATGCATAGCCAAGGATATGATACACATAGGTCAAATTCCATGCCAAGAATCAAAGTTTGAGAATTATGAATTCAAGTGACTTAGAACTTTTAGGCTAGTGATATAGCAAAGGAAACCCTTAGAGTATAACAAGGTGATCCAAAGAACCCCAACAAATTTATGTTTAGGTGTACTAACCAAATTATTGGGTGGAGTAATGCACATTATGGATTCCATTCCATCAAATGAATACTCATGTTTTTTCAAAGTAGAAGTCTTAAACACAGACTTGAGAGTGATAGAGAGAAGAAACAAGAATGTACCTTGTTTCTTTCTATGATAATTTTCCAAGTTTTGTTCACGCCTCTTATGTTCTTCTTTTGACAATTTTCGTTAAAACACATTTTTTCTTTTTCTTTGTTGTCCCATTTTCTTCTTCAACTTAAAGATGACTCAAAACAAGTCCTCTACCAACTTAGTTAAATTATCCTCCAAATTTTTCCTTGATTGATAAAAATGAAAAGTTGTCGAGCTCCAATATTTAGCTCCTTGATAAATGTGCAAAAATTTCTCCAAAATCTACGCTCCAAGTGATCTAAATGAGAATTAATCTTGCAATTTGATATCCAGAATAATGAAAAATAAGCTTCTATTTATATGAATATGGGATGGGAAAAAAATTATTCTAGTGTAAATAGAATAACTAGATCCTATTTTAAATGAATCAAGTAGTAAACAAACAAGTTATTTCATTATGGAGTTTGTTGTTATTTAATTCATAGGTATGCACAACATATCTAGTAATTTTAGAATTTTGTTAAAGTGTCAAAAATGTATATTAGAGGTATAATTTGAATTGAAATTTCTTAATTATATTTGAATTGAATTTCAAGTTAGTTGTCAAAAATGTATAATAGAGGTATAATTTGAATTAAATTTTCTTAATTATATTTGAATTGAATTTCAAGTTACTTGTCAAAATGTATAATAGAGGTATAATTTGAATTGAATTTTATTAATTATATATTTGAATTGAATTTCAAGTTACTTGTCAAAAAGATTATATCTTGTTCTCAACTCAATGGTTCATGTTGCTTAAGTCATTTTAAAAATATATTTATTGTGATCAACATGAATGAACTTAATTATAAAGTGGCATTGATATCCCTAAAATTCTACTAGAGATCAAATGTATATTGAATATAAGGAAATGTAAGTTGTAAGAGATCATAAAATAAGAAAACATGTATGTATATTGAATATTTAAAGCAAATGCATACATATATTATGTGTAAACATGTTTAAACCATAAGTAAACACATGCACATACATGTAAATGAATTCAATACATATAAACATAACACATATTATAAGCAAAGAGGGAAATGTATGTATATATCATATAAGAAAATATATGTACATATGATATAAGCAAAATGTAAATTAAGGATCATCAAATGTTGGATACTACATATCAACAAATAAGAAAATGTATGTATATCATATAAGTAAATGTAAGTTAGAGATCATCAAATATCAAATACTAAAGATCATCATATAAGAAAATACATGTGGTAAAGATCATAAATCTAGTGTGCATGGCCTAATATGAATGTCTACTCCTAGTCGAATGGCCATCTGAATGAGAACATTCCTACTCTAATGGATGTGTTGAGCCCTACAAGTAAAATTGTGTACAGGATGTGTTACATACATATAATTTATATTAAATAAATTTTATGAAAGTTATTTTTAAATGAACTTGTATTTTTAAATATCAATCTAGATCTATGCATACATAAATATCTCATGTACATATACATGTGTGATTATATAAAAATGTAAAACTCACATGTCCACTGGCAGCAGATTCATCCACAGAGTCACATCAATCATGCACATGATCTGGACCAAGGCTAGGAGTGATATGAGGTATGTCCACTTGTAACAATATATATACATATATTTATCAACTTACATGAATATCTAGTTAAAAAAAAAAATTAAAAAATAATGAAAAAAGAATTGAAACATGCACATGCACATATTATTGCACATCATCTGATATCGGATGACCTAAGTCCTCTGAAACGGTTGCCTCCACCATATCCACCAAACGGTCAAGTGATGAATCAACATCTACATCCATTTGATTTACATCCCGTGTTGTGCCAGAAATGATGAATGTAGAGGACTATGAAGGTGAGATGGCATCGTCGATGATGAACCAGAACCAATCAATATATCAATAAAACCCATAGTCTATGTAGCTGCCAAATGAACTGTAGGTGGATCTTGGTGCGCAATAGTGCTCAACTGAGAATGATGGGATCCTAGAACTGAACGATCTTTGCATCTCAAATGATCTCTAACATTCTCTATACCGATCCCATTTTTTGATGCAATGTGGGCATATTCCTCCAATAGGTCCTCAGCCAAACAATGCAAAGTCATGTATGCCATATCTCCTGTAAGTGCATCAAGCTATGTAGGAGTAGGAATGTCGACCACTATAAAAGGATCCATGGTGTTCCACTATGCTAAAAATGGCATGGATTAGGAATGTATAGACATCAAATACTGACCTATATGATCATCATATATTCTAGTGGTGGTAGCCACAATGTCACCTACAGTGTCAATTGCTTCCTTTTGGGAAGCAACGACAACCTCATCTGCTATGGGGACTAGAGTTGGAGTGAGAGTAGGAGACCTCTCACCAACCACTAGGGGTGGTCTATCTGCTCGACAATAGGTGGACCTATCAACAATCCTACCATGCCCCTAACTAGCATATGGTGGAATGACCAAGTAGTTAACTTTGAAGCCCAAATGGACCTCAACATACAACTGCTGAACAAAATACAATGGAATCTGGTCATTGTTTGGGTATAGACCATGTGTTGCAAGAAATCATGGGTAGATCAATGAGGCCATAGCATGATCAACAAATCTAGTGGCATGGTATCCCCTAACCTTACACATATTTTGATAAAATGGAAAACAAGTGGCTTTTATCATTTCTTTGGTGACACTATCTTGTATTTGTTTAAGGGTAACATCACCATGTACTTCTTCCTGCATAGGGGAAAGAATAGCAGCTACTCTATCTAGGGAATATGCACTAGTCCTCTCAAGTTCATCTTTTAGTTTTTCTAGAGTATGCACTATTAACATGCATAGTTCACTATATATCCCTGGGTTTGCACCTTGTGCTAATGAATCTCTAATTTTATTAATCTCATTAGTGGTATTTCCAAACAAATTTTCTACAGGTGGAACATCTTCATTTTCCATGTTATATATGTATGTACACGTAAATAAGTAATGAGACCTTGGTAAATAATATATCTAGATATAGAGAATATATAAATATCTAAAACAGTTCTAATAATTCATCTACTCATCAATAATATTTTCATACCATTAACAATTTAAAAAGAATTGGAAGACAACTATAATCTATAGCATAGAAGATCCTTAAATGGTTCAAATTTTAAATGAAACAATGAAAGAAAGAATAAGAAAACAAAGATTAGTGTAAAATTATTTGAAAATAATTGGGGATAAAAATATATAATCTAATAGTTGTTAACATAAATGAACTTCAAAATAGGATTATTTAAGTGAAAAAAAAGTTCTATTGCCTTCATTGAACCTAAATTTATCTAGTTAAGATATGTCTAAAATTAAGAATTCACACTAGAATATCAATATTCCATAAGAATCTCATAAAGAGGATGAATTTAATGGAAGATAATATAAAATACTCCATATGAGGATGAATTTTATCATTACGTAATGAGTGAAACATCTCAATTATATAGCCAGGAACATCAAAAAATTATAGATTGGAAAGCAAAATAATCAGACATTTATCATATTTTTATATGTATAAAGTTTAGATACCATCAAACTATTTAAACTTAATGATTTCATAAAGCTATAAATTGAATCAACAATAACCATCTCCAATAGAATTAACATTCTTTCTTTAATTAATTTGTTGGTTTAACTTGCTAATGCGATACTATTATTAATGCATCTCTCACTATTAACTATACTTTAAATATTAAATTTGCAAGTATCACAATTTAATGGTTACACTAATAATATTCTCATTATAATGGTTATGTCATCGTAACCCACAATGAGTTGTTCCTACTTCTATTTCTTGTTGACAGTAAGGTCAATATGGTATTATGATTATTAGGATAGTTCCTCATGGCCCAATGATGGTATTTAAAGTACTAAATATGTAAATTTTGATGGTAATAACAACATGAATAATTATATGGTTTGCATTTATTTATTTATTTTCCTCTCATATTTCAACATCTATAAAAGGTTTTTCCAAAAAATTTATCCAATTATCGATGAGCATTAATAGGTTATGTATGCTAACATTAGTATTAAGGTAACTATCAATTGATATGAATATTGATAAGAGTATTAACAATACTCGATGATATTAAGGCTCCCTCTACAATTAAAATAAAAATTCTATCAATTTTATTACTCACAAATAATAGTAAACTTTACTCATAATAGAAATGTTAATGTGATAGTGATATCATGTTTACATAGCACATAAACACTATTATTTGTCAGCTCATTGTTGCTTGCAAAACTTTTATTACCATCTTAGCATCCCTAATAAGATTATCAATAAAATACTTTTCTTACTTGGGTGATTTTATTTGCTACTTATTTTAGTATGACGACCCCCATTTATATTACCCTCAATAATAGTATCACTATTTTTTATTAATATATTTAATTTTAATTCTTTTATCTAACTCTTATATATTGTTCTGATATTTATTTAATTATTCATCTCTATTACAAAAATAATTATATGATTAAACATATTGCATACTTGTTATAAATATCTCACTAATCCAACCATACATTTTATATATGTTAAAAAATATATAACTTAACAATTTATACAACTTCTAATTATGATAAAGACAAAAATCTTAATCTATACCATTATTTTGAGTTTGGTTTAATAGAAATTGAAAAAAAATATAATCATAAAAAAACAATGAATAAACTAAGGATCATTTTAACAATGGTGAATTAGTGCCTAAAGATTGGCCTAAAAAATTATAATATTCAACATTCTCATCAAAACTTATATATGAAAACTAAGGATCATTTGGTTATATATATTTTCATAGATTTAAAATTTTAATATTTATTACTATAACATGTTCATTACAATTAGATTTTTAAATACTATTGTAATAATTTATCATGTATTTAAAATTTGTTTTATGGATTTTATTGTTGTTTTTTAAATTTAAGTTAGAGTAAGTAGAATCTAATGAGATACCTTAAAAATATTCAAGTTTTATAATTTAAATCTCCCTAGCTTATAAATATAGTTTTTTCTAGTCTTACAATTTCTTGTGTCATCTATTCAATTATTTTAGCTATGGATTTAGCTGCAATCTTGTAGGCGGTATTAAGAAGAGTAATTAGTATCCACCCTCAGATAAAAACAAATATTTTTCCTTTAGGAATTAATTTATCAACCCTTGATTAATAGGATTTAAATGATGGGTCCCTTTGATAAAGCTACTTTTTATACCTCATAGAGTCCTCCTTGATGAATGGACATATTGTTTTAAGGAATTGTGTACCTAAACCATCTATTCCAAGACTTTTTGAGTATTAAAATCCTTCAAGGAAATATCAACCTCCTCAAGGGTGAATAAATTATCTAAATGTGCCTATTTTTTGAGACCAATTATTTTGGGTATGCAAGTGTCAATCAATTCCTCAACTATATCTTGACGTGAATCTCCTTCAACTAGATCAATTAAAAATTATTTGTAATGTTGGAGGAAAATGGATTTAATATCATTAGAGTTGTCATGGAACTACCTCTCTTGATCAACGATAGATATTATCCACTCTCGAGAATGTAAATATGTTCGAGATAACTAAAAAATAATTTGTATCCCTTATATCCTTTCATCTAATGTAGCCTATCTCTTAATTCAGTCTACCACAATTATGTTCAAATCGTCTAAGTTTTATTTCAAAGGAAGCAACCACTCATTGTAGAAAAGTTATTAGTAAGTGCTAAAGCCAAAACAAGTTTTTTTTTTCTATTTGGATCCATATTTATTTGCCATTCTAGATCTTTCTCTATCCATATTCTTATTGTAAGATCATAGTAAGGTAGTGCAATAGATTTAATGGCATCATTCCACAATTGTATTGACTTACCATTTTGATGAGGTCTAGGAACATCAACCAAATGGATATTAGGGAAGCAAGGTGATCAATTTGATTGAGGTGGGAAGTGTTGAGCTTAAAGGATAGATTATTAGGTATGAGGAATAAGAAGTTTGAAAATTTTAAAGAATTGGGAGGTGATATGTGAGATAGGTTTAATAGAATCTACTTAAATAAGGGTGTTTTGTGGAGAGGGGGCAATGGAAAGAGAAATAACTAAGTTTTAATCTATCAATACAACTAAGTTTCCCTTAGTTCACCATCTCTTTAGTTGGTCCAAGTGAACTAGTGATCAATATAAGAATATTTTTTGTCTAAAATAGGATCTAAACCCCTCATGGTATTTCTAGTTAGGATGTAGGAATTCAATTATTTTTTAGAGAGTTTACGAGAACTAAACAAACTTGTATCTTGGTTTTTTCCACCATATCATATTCACCTCCTTGTAGCCATTTAGCCATAGGAAGGGCATGAAAATCCATTCCCACAATTTAAATTGAGATGAAGAGTCACTAGGAATACAATAAAGAAAAAATGAATAGGTATTCCTTGGATTAGTAGTAAGCACTAAGCACAATTGTTGTTGGGATCCACTCCTCAATAGATGATAAACTTAGCCACATATTGGGAAAGGTGGGTCAACCTTGCATCCTCGAAGGTTGCTTTTGGTTCCAAACCGGAAATGGGTCTATTTATTGGTTTGTTTCTGATTTTTGAGTAACTTTTTGGGGAAAGAAGTTTGCATGCTGCGAAAGGGGGATCTAGGTAATTTTCTGTAAGTCTGTAATTTGCATGTATCTCAAAGCTCAAGGATTTGAGATCCTCTGCATGTAAGAGTTCAATATTTTTGAATAAAATATTTTTCTCTATTTTGTGAGTGTTATTCTGTGTCTCGGGTTTGCTCCCTCATCACTTGAAGGTTTTTTAGGGCAAAAAGTAGAAACTGGAACTTGAATAACTTTCAAAGCGTGAATGATCTTGACCTGATTCTTTAACCAAGGTGCTCATTTTTCCGTCCCGAACCTTCCCATAAATTTTTGTCTTCCCACGTCTTCAAATTCATACCTACTAAAAATAGTAGTTGAGTAGAAAAAGTAGAAAAGCAGTTCTAAAAGTTGGAAACTCTTATTCGATGAAAAGGGTATCCAAAAATGCAAAAACATCTACAAAAAGAAACAACATGCACAAAAAATGGAAATCATATTTTTTTGGGTGATGCAAGATTGCCCTCACACCACTGGATGCTTCTGCATTAGACACCCAGGGTAATTTGAGAAGTGACCCTATCACGTCTTAGATGGTTGAGGAAAACCCAAACGGTCAACCTCTACCTTAGACAGCCAGGATGAATCTTCGACAGGTCTTCCAATCCACTTCACCAAATATTCTTCATATTGCCTGTTTATGGTACTCCTTCCCACATAGCTATCCAAGATTTCTTCAATCTGCTCCTTCTCTGAAGTAGGTTTTGGAATGCCACGTTGTTTTATTATTGGTACTTCCTCTGCGCCACCTTCATAATACTCTATCAAATCTGAAATATTAAACATAGGGGAAATATTGACTCCATCTGGCAAATATACCTCATATGCATTCCCTGATTCATTCCTCTTCACAATTTTATAGGGACCAAACTTCTTCATCTTCAGTTTGTTATAGGTTCCCACTGGAAACCTTTCTTTCCTCAAGTGGACCATCACTTCATCACCAATCTGAAACTCCTTATACCTCTTCTTTTGATTTGTCGTAGCCTTATACTGCATATTCATCTTGTTGATATGTTCTCTGAAATTCTCATGTATATTTTTGATGTGCTCTACAAAGTCTTTGGCTTCAGCACTAGTCTTCTTCTCTTGGTCCATCTTCCTCAATTCTGGAGTGGTCCTAGGAATACCTCCATACACAATCTAGAATGGTGATCTACTAGTGCTTCTGTTGACATAATTGTTGCGAGAAAAATTTGCCTGGGGTAAGATCAAGTCCCATCCCTTGGGTTTATCTCCTACCAAGCATCTCAGTAGGTTACCTAGACTTCTATTCACAACCTCAGTCTACCCATCAGTTTGTGGATGGTGTGCAGAACTGAACTTTAACTCTGTTTTCAACTTCTTCCACAACGTCCTCCAAAAGTATCCAACAAATTTTGTGTCATGATCTGAGACAATACTCTTTGGAAGACCATGTAGCCTCACCACCTCTCTGAAGAACAAGTGAGTAATGTGGACTACATCATGGGTCTTCTGGCATGGGATGAAATGCACCATCTTCAAAAACCTATCAACTACCACAAATACTAAATCATTCCCTCTTTGTGTCCTTGGAAAACCAAGAACAAAGTCCATACTTATATCCTCCCACGACCACTCTGGTACAGGTAAGGGCTGATACAACCCAGTATTTTGACTCACTCCTTTAGCCATCTGACATACCCTACAACTCTGCACAAACTTCTTCACATCTTATGATAACTGAGGCCAATAATAATGCTCATTGATAATGGAAATGGTCTTATCCTAACCAAAATGTCTTGCCATTCCTCCACTGTGCTTCTCATTTATTAGGTTCTCCCTCATGGAACTCCTTAAACAACATGACATCCTGGATTATGAAATCTAGGCACTTCGTCCTATCAACTGTAACAGGCTCCTTGCAAGCTTTCCAAGCCTCAGCAAAATCAGGATCTTCAGGATACAATGTCTTGAGTTCATTGAACGCAACCACTTTAACCTACATATTTTTCAACAATGTTTGCCTCCTACTTAAGGCATCTGCAACCCTATTCGACTTGCCACTCCTATGCTTTAAAACAAAGGTATAACTCTACAAAAATTCTACCCATTTCATATGCCTCTGATTTAATTTTCCCTGAATACTCAAATACTGTAATGCTTGATGATCAGTAAACAAAACAAATTCCTTTGGCAACAAATAATGTCTCCATTTCTTTAATGCTTGAACTATTTCATAAAATTCCTGATCATATACAGGGTACTTTCTCTTTGCATCATTTAACTTTTCACTAAAATAGGCAATGGGCTTACCTTCTTGGCTCATCACTGCTCCAATGGCACAACCACTGGCATCACAATCCACCTAAAACACCTTATTGAAATCTGGGAGGGCTAAAATTGGTTGCTCAGTCACCTTCTGCTTCAACAAATCAAAACTCTTCGCTGCTCCAGTGCTCCACTTGAACTCTTTTCTATCCCCTCTCATTGTTTCAATCAGGGGTGCACAAATACTACTGAAGTTTCTAATGAAATTTCTCTAAAAACTAGCCAAACCATGGAAAGATCTCACCTCAGTAGTAGCTCTTGGGGTAGGCCATTCTAGAATAGCCTTCACCTTCTCTTAGTCCATCTTAAGACCTTTTTCCGACACAACAAACCCCAAGTACACTAACTCCTTCACAAAACTACACTTCTTCAGATTAATCAACAATTTCTCTTCTCTCAACTTTTCAAAGACTCTACGAATATGCATCAAATGCTCATCTAGGGACTTACTGAATATTAAAATATCATCTAAGTACACAATAACAAAATTCCCTAGAAACTTTTCTAGTACCCCGTTCATGAGTCGCATGAATGTGCTGGGTGCATTGGTTAGCCCAAAAGGAATGACTAACCACTCATACTGGCCCTTCTTGGTCTTGAAGGCAGTCTTCCATTCATCACCCTCTCGAATCGGGATCTAGTGATATCCACTCTTTAGATCAATCTTTGTGAAGTATTGTTCTCCACTCAAACAGTCCATCAGGTCATCCATCCTTGGCAAGGGAAATTTGTACTTGATTGTTATCTTATTTATGGCTCGGGAGTCTGTACACATGCTCCACTCCCCATCCTTCTTTGGTGGTAAAGTGGCTCCATTTTCTGTAGGAGTCATTCTGTGAGCTGCCTTATTTGGCAAAGTGGCTCCAGGGATCAAGTCAATCTAATGACTGATCTTCCTCATTGGTGGTAAACCCTCAGGTACATTATCAAAAATAATCTCCTCAAACTCATCCAATAGTCCAGAAACTTCTACTAGTACCTTCTCACTACCTTCCTTATCCATTCTAGGAATCAATACATAACACATACGCTCATGCTTCATGCCTTCTAAAAATTTTCTTCCATCAACAAAACAAATTCTAGTACTACTGTATACCTTTTCTTCATCCTTCTTAAGGGGTTACAATTTATGACAGACTCCATCCTTCATCAGGGAATAAGTGTTTGCATGCCCATCATGTACAACTCACATATCAAACTAACACAGCCTCCCCAACAACATGTGACATGCATCCATGGGGATGATATCACAAAGTACCTCATCATGATAGCTTTCGATCTTGAATTTCACCAGGCACTGCTCATTGACCAGAACTTTGTGGTCTTTCTGCAACCAGGCAATCCGATATGGGTGTGGATGCCTTTCCCTTTTCATCTTCAACTTCGTAACCATCTCTTCTAACACCAAATTATCGGTGCTCCCACTATCAATAATAACTTCACAACATTTGCCTTCACATTTGCACCTTGTGCAAAATAGATTCTTCCTCTATTCTAGCTCCTTCTCTTCTGTCACAAGGGCTCTTCTAACCACTAGGGCTTCTCCCCTTTTGGCATCATCTGAATGCTCAGACTGTACCTCCTCATCTGCATGTGCAACCCTTCCATGACCTTCTGGCCTTCTGTCTGTCCTTCCTTGTTGTTGTGGACATTCATAGGCTCAATGCCCTTCTTCACCACAATGGAAACAAGTTCCTCTGAAACCACCTCTTCTAGGCCTTGGCCCAGATCTTCCTCGTCCTCTACCTCTTTGATCACCATTGTTTTGATTATGAGGGTGGTAGAATTTATCATTCCTCTGGCTTTGACTAGTACCCACATCTTCATTTTCCCTTTCATCCTCATTTCAGCTCCCAAAAGATCTTCCACTACCCCTTCTACTTTGACCTCCTTGGACTTTTTGCTTGCTGTAAATTATTTTGTTCAACTTCTCCTCAACTTTTAGAGAAAACTGGTATGCATCCTCAATGGTGGTCATTCTGACTAGGCTTAGCTTCTCTTGAATGCTCGGTCATAACCCATTAAGATAACGAGCTACCTTCTCCTTGTTGGCCTCTGCATGGCCTATTCTAATGATCATCTTTTTGAAAATATTCTGTGTATTATTTCACAGATCTACTTCCTTGCTTCAACCCTTGTAATTTCTTAAACATATCTAGCTCGTAGTCTACTGGTATGAACTGCTTCTTCAGTTTCTCCACCATGAGATCCCAACTGCTGATCTTTCCTTTTCCTCTTTGATTTCTCTCCAACTAGACCTCTTTCCACCAAATATTGGCATGGCCCTTCAGCTTCATTTTTGCAAACTTAACCCGATTTGGGTGCTCTACTTCTTCATACTCAAAATACTCTTCTAGCTCGTTGATCCAGTCGATCAACTCTTCTGTGTTCAAACTTCCAGAATAACTAGGGACTTCTATTCTGGGTCTTTTTCTAATCTTTGAAATGGCCCTTATCAGCCGCATCTAATCTTGATCAATCACTTCTTCTTCCTCTTCTATGTCTGAATCTTCTACCTCTTCTTCATCCTCACTTTCTCCTCTCCTTCTCGGGTTTAACCCTCTTCTCATTTGTTCCTGATGAAGGAGGAAAAACACACATACCCCCTTTTTCATACAACTACTCTCAACAAAATAAAATGCATTTAAAATGTAACAAATTAGATTTATAAATTTGCAACATATATTAAGTTCAATTGAAAATGAATTACACAATCATGGAGCTCATATGCTCACATACAACATAGGCTTCACACATACAAAAATCTGCAACTTAACCTTCCAACATCATTCCAGTAGCATCTGGATATGCAACCACCAACTCTCCAAATCTCCTCCTTCTCTCCACCAACTGAGCAGCATCAATATGTAAAAAAATATTTTTTGAAAAGAAACCCCCAGTGGGTTTCTCAAAACAACCTCCACTAAGCCACCCCCAAAAAACCCGTCACTTTTTGCCTATTAATTCCCTGTCATTTGTCAGAATTTCCTTAAATGGTTTCTGGGTTTGGTGCACCTCCTTTCCATCTTTCTAGATCATTTTTAAATTTGTAATGTTGTTACTATATGAGAAAGTTATGGCTATTTTATTGAGACTGGGTCACATAGTTATGGCCCAGACAGTCTCTTGTCTTTTTCCAAAAATAATAAAATGTCAATCAAACCTCCAAAATGCTCATTAATCCTTCCTGACATGCATTTCCTTTTCTTAGCATTTGAATTCAATTTTCAATTCAATATTTTATTCCCTTTCTCCAACCCACTATTTCCACTCTCTCAACACCCTGCATTCCAATCTTGCAATAAAATGCAAGTGCAGTTACAAAACATATTAAATGTCCATTCCAAGTTTGAGTGAGATTTTCCTTTTTGGAAAATTAACATCTCTTAAAACAATTTAAAAATGAAACGATTAATAATCTGATTTTCTCACACTCCATCACCAAATTCTGCTATGCTGGAAGAGTTGAAAATTTCAACAATTTATATTGTATCTGCAGCTAAAAATTAAAAATAAAACACAAACATAAAACTTAAAATATTTTTGGTGATGAGGATTGCTTGGAACCCTTGGATGCTCCTGCATCAGACACCCGAAGTAGAAAGTTTGTGAGCATAAACTCACAAAAGTGGAGTTGAATAGTAGAACCATTCTTTCAGATTGCAAGCAATCTGCAACGAACTCCATCGTTGTCCAAAGTGCACATGAAGTCTTTTCTTCTTCCTCTTCTTCCAAAATTTCATTGGTAATAACTTTGCTCTCCTCCAAAAAAAATGCTTATCATTCTTCTTTTCTCTCATGGACTTGCATCCACCATGTACCATCCTTCTCCAAATAATCTCTCTACTCATCTCCTCTTTTGTGGGATTCAACCCACCACAAACTGACCACCTCCACCAAGTTTCACTTGCACCATCTTTTACAACCTCTATGCACAAACATGTATCCTTCACATACCTATTTTCAACTACAACTTTATCTTCTACTACTGCAACCTCTTCCTTAGAAGGAAAATAATAATCATCATATTCAAAATCAAAATTTACCTCATCCTTCTTCATTGTTCCAACATCGTCCTCTTTGTCATTTGCTGCATTCATCTTCTTTCATGCATCAACAAGCTTTTCAAACCACTCTTTTTCCACTACCAAAATCTATGGTAATAAATCATCTTTATCGTCTTCATCTACTACAACATCCTCAAGCCTTATTCCTACCATTTCAATCTCCATGGCTGCTTCACTGCTCATATCTTCTTCCCTTTTAAACATTGCAACTCCTCTTTTTCCTTCTTGTTTCATGTCTTCAACAAGAGACACTACTACAATCTCTGTCTTTTCCTTTTCATCCTCTTGCATGAGGATCTTGTTCTCACACACTGTCGCATCTTCTTGTTCATCCATCATTTTTCCTTGAAATAAAATTTCTATCATTTTCATCTCCTCTTTCAATAGGATATTTTCTTCATCTTCACCAAATTCTTCATCAAATATAGGACCTTCAAAGTCCCTCATCTCAACTTCTATTACAACCTTCCACATTTATTTTTCTTTGAAGTTGCCTCAAATCGGCGATTCTACTTCCACTTTCAAATCCACTATCTCAATGTACAAACTGCCTCCCTGTTCAGCGATCTATTTGTCCACAAGTCCTGGTGTAAATTGCCTCACATTCGGCGATCTATTTACATATTCAAGGACTTCTTCCTCACTAGTCCACCCTCAAGTCTTGGTGCAAACTCTACACTCAAAATCTTTCAGCTTCAACCCACACTCACAGGTCCTGCTGCAACTGCCTCACATTTGGCGCTCTGCTACAGACTCAGAAACTCCTGCTCTGATACCAATGATGAAGGAGGAAAAACACACATACCCCCTTTTTCATACAACTACTCTCAACAAAATAAAATGCATTCAAAATGTAACAAATCAGATTTAAAAATCTACAACATATATTAAGTTCAACTGAAAATGAATACACAATCATGGAGCTCATATGCTCACATACAACATAGGCTTCACACATACAAAAATCTGCAACTTAACCTTCCAACATCATTCTAGCAGCATCTGGATATGCAACCACCAACTCTCCAAAACTCCCCCTTCTCTCCACCAACTGAGCAGCATCAATATGTAAAAAAATATTTTTTGTCCCTTTCTCCAACCCACTATTTCCACTCTCTCAACACCCTGCATTCCAATCTTGCAATAAAATACAAGTGCAGTTACAAAACATATTAAATGTCCATTCCAAGTTTGAGTGAGATTTTCCATTTGGAAAATTAACATCTCTTAAAATAATTTAAAAATGAAATGATTAATAATCTGATTTTCTCACACTCCATCACCAAATTCCGCTATGCTGGAAGAGTTGAAAATTTCAACAATTTGTATTGTATCTGCAGCCAAAAATTAAAAATAAAACACAAACATAAAACTTAAAATATTTTTGGTGATGAGGATTGCTTGGAACCCTTGGATGCTCCTGCATCAGTTCCTACAATGCATTGATTTGTCTCTAGAGGGCTCTGAAACCCTCAGCCGCAAATGGATCTCTTCTATTAGCGTTTCTACCATCTCTGCCACCTCTGGCACCACCATGCCTACCAGGAATCACTCTTGGAGGCATCTTGAAGATCTTGAACCCACAACCACGGTCCTTATGCAAACTGCCTCACGATTAGTGATCTGTTCACACGCTCAAGAAAACTAGCTTTGATACCACGTGACGAGGGAGAAAACCCGAGACACAGTATAACACTCAGAAAATAGAGAAAAATATTTTCTTCAAAAATATGAAACTCTTACATGTAGATGATATCAAATCCTCGAGCTCTGAGATACATGCAAATTATAGACTTATAGAAAATTACCCAGATCCCCCTTTCATAGCATGTGAACTTCTTTCCCCAAAAAGTTACTCAAAAATAAAAAACAAGCCCATAAATAGACCCATTTTCGGTTTGGAACAAAAACAACTTTCGAGATAAGATTCTTTTGGCGGTTTGGTGCCAAAATTACAATTTGAAATTCATATTTAAATTCACATTAAAAATTAGCACATTTCTAAAATATGCACAACTTCTGGAAGCCATAACTTTTAATCCGACCATTGGTTCTTCAATGATAATACCTTTTCGGAAAGTTCTGGAAAAGATGATTTTTAGTAAAGTAGGCCTATGACGGACTACTTTGGCATTTCTACAAATTTTTAGGCCCATCCGGGACTATTTAGTGCCTCAAACTGAGCTCAAAAGGTTTTTTAGGGCAAAAAGCAGAAACCAGAACTTGAATAACTTTCAAACCGTGAATGATCTTTTCCTGATTCTTTCACCAAGGTGCTCATTTTTCCATCCCGAACCTTCCCATAAATTTTAGTCTTCCCATGCCTTCAAATTCATACCTACTAAAAATAGCAGTTGAGCAGAAAAAGCAAAAAATCAATTCTGAAGGTTCGAAACTCTTATTCAATGAAAAGGGTATCCAAAAATGCAAAAACATCTACATAAAGAAACAACATGCACAAAAAATGAAAATCATTTTTTTTTGTGTGATGCAAGATTTCCCTCACACCACTAGATGCTCCTACATCAGTATTGGGAAAGGTGGGTCAACCTTGCATCCTAATATTTTTATTTACTATTTTTTCCTCATATTAGGAAATGAGGCATCTCACTTTGTGTTGGTAGTTATTTGTCATTTGTTGAATGCTTCAAGGGAGGTGTCTAAGATGTTCTAAGAGCATATAATATTATTATATCTTTATAAGATGAAACCCTCTTATTAAATATTCTTATGACATTTACGAGCATGACTATAGAATATTTATAGTAAAGTATTGACCAACATTATGAAGAATCATAAGAAATCTTTTAAGAAATAGCAATTGTGTCAAGGAAAAAGATGTGGACATTTACAAGAAATTTTTTTTTAAGCAAAAGTGGGAGACAACTTATAATTTTATTTATATATAATATTTTACATATAGTTGGTTCAGGCAGACATACTGGCAGGAAAGAACCAACAAGAAAACCCCTAGTTGTAGTCCAAGTAATTTTTTTTACAAAATATCAAAAAGACCAGTGAGGTCCTAGTACAAATGACTAATTGTTTGATTACAATGTTACAAAAGTACATTGGTTGAACACATCAGTACATATGCACATTCTCTTATGCACCCAAAATACCCAAAAGAAGACATCATCCTAGATATACCCATGACCCGAATACATAACATAGTGGAGATTACAAAACCTTACTAAACATAAGACTAATAAGCTAGGAAGCCACTTTCAAAAAGATGCAAAGTTTCCACCAACATGCTGAAAGCCATTAACCAAGCTTTCTTTTGTTTCCACTCATTTACCTTTGTGTTGGCGATCATTCAGAAATGAAGGTTTTGATTTGTTAATATCAAGAACATAACGATAACAAAATTTATTTTTGGATGAAGATGGAAGTTGCAAGTCATGAATGCAAACATGACTTCTCAAGAAAGAAATGGCATGATATTTTCTTTTTAAATCATCAATCTCCTCCATGTAAATGGTAGATCTGTATCCATTTAGAACTTAGTAGATATGTGAAGAAGTGTCATGCATTGTGGATAATAACATGCCTTGGAATATGTCAACATAGGTCTCTTCTTATGAAACAAAACCTTCTTTGAATAATTAACATTAGAAATCAATACAGTTTGACGAGCATATTGTATAATCACACTAGAAACCAACAATGGAAGATTGAGAGACTCAACTAAGAATTCCACCTTATAGATAACATTCATACTAGAAGCCAACAAGTAAAGATCAAATTTCATAAATAAAGTTCATGTGTTATATATCATTCCTTTGAGGGGTCCACAAGTACCATGGGCCTTTTGAAATCCTTCTCCATCTAAATGCATCCATTCCAAGACCATTGGCAGGTGGGTATACAATATGATCCTGATGAGGGTGCAACCCGAGACTTAGAAAATAACCCTCAAACAAGAGAATAATTTAATTATTCAGAAAAATGGAGCTTCTTACATGCAGAGGATCTCAAATCCCCAAGTTATATAGCACATGCAAGTTATAGAAAGCTACAGAATAACCCTTTCGCAATATGCGAGCTTCTCCCCCAAAAAGTTACCCAAAAATTAGAAACCCACCCTTAAATACAGCTCCTCTTTAGTTTGGATCCAAAATAGCATTCAAATTTGAGTTTAGGCAGTTTGGCACCAAAAATTTACAACATGAAGTTCAAATTTCAAAAGAGCATTTGCAATTGTATCTTCTAGAAAGTGCGCCAACTTCTCGGGGCCAGAACTTTTGATCTGGGGCTCCGATTCGCAAACCGTTTGAACCGTTGGAAAGGTCTCGAAGTCAAGAACATGGTCAAAATTGGCTACACTAATTTTGGAAATTTTTGGGGCTGATCCAGGAAATCTAAGTGCCTCAAATCTAAATCAAAAGATTTTCAAGTGCAAATTTGGGAAACTAAAACTACAATATCTTTCCACCCAGGAATAGAAAATAAAAACCGTAAATTGGGAATTTCATTATGACGAAAAGGGTATCCAAAAAAGTAAAAACATCTAAAAATTAAGAAATTTGAAATTTAACTATTTTTGGGTGATGCAAGATTGCCCTTACACCATTGGATGCTCCTGCATCAGACACCCAGGGTAATTTGAGAAGTGACCCTATCACATTTCAGATGGTGGAGGAAAACCCAAATGGTCAACTTCTACCTTAGGCAACCAGGATGAATCTTCAACAGGCCTTCCTTTCCATTTCACCAGATATTCTTTATACTGCCTATTCCTGGTACTCCTTCCCACATGACTATCTAGGATTTCTTCAATCTCTTCCTTTTTAAAAGTAGGTGTTGGAATCCCACACTGTTCCATCGTTGGTACTTCCTTTGCACCACCTTCATGATACTCTGTCAAATCTGAAATGTTGAACATAGGGAAATGTTGAATCCATCTAGCAATTCTACCTCATATGCATTCCCTGAATCATGCCTCTTCAAAATTTTACAGGGACTGAACTTCTTCATCTTCAATTTGTTATATGTTCCCACTAGAAACCTTTCTTTCCTCAAGTGGACCATCACTTCATCACCAATCTAAAACTCCTTATACCTCCTCTTTTGATCTGGCTTAGCCTTATACTGCATATTCATCTTGTTAATATGTTCTCTTACCTTCTCATGTATATCCTTGATGTGTTCTACAAAATCTTTGGCTTTAGCACTTATTTTCTTCTTAGTAGGTTACCCAGACTCCTATCAACAACCTCTATCTGACCATCTATTTGTGGATGGTGTGCAAAACTAAACTTCAACTCTATCTTTAGCTTCTTCCAAAAGGTCCTCCAAAACTACCCCACAAATTTGGTGTCACGATCTGAAACAATACTATTTGGTATACCATGTAGCCTCACCACCTCTTTGAAGAACAAGTCAGCAATGTGGACTACATCATGGGTCTTCTGACATGGAATGAAATGTGCCATCTTCGAAAACCTATCAACCACCACAAAGACTGAATCATTCCCTCATTGCATCCTTGGAAAACCAAGAACAAAGTCCATACTTATATCCTCCCATGGCCTCTCTAGTACAGGTAAGGGCTGATATAAGCGTGTATTCTAACTCACTCCTTTAGCCATCTGACATACCTTGCAGCTTTGTATAAACTTCTTCACATCTTGTGATAACTAAGGCTAATAATAATGCTCACTGATAATGGCAATAGTCTTATCTCGGCCAGAATGTCCTGCCATTCCTCCACTGTGCTTCTACTTTATCAGGTTCTCCCTCATGGAACTCCTCAGAATACATAATTGACTTCCCTTAAATAACATACCATCCTGGATTATGAAATCCAGCCACCTTGTCCTATCCACTATAACAGGTTCCTTGTAAGCTTTCCAAGCCTCTGTAAAATCAGGATCTTCTGTGTACAGTGTCTTAAGTTCATTGAACCCAACCACTTCAATCTGCATCTTTGTCATCAATGTATGCCTCCTACCGAAGGCATCTACAACCCTATTTGACTTCCCACTCCTATGTTTCAAAACAAAGGTATAACTCTGCAAAAAATCTACCCATTTCATATGCCTCTGATTTAATTTTCCCTAAATATTTAGGTACTGCAAGGACTGATGATCAGTATATAGAACAAATTCCTTTGGCAACAAATAATGTATCCATTTATTTAATGCTTGAACTATTGCATAAAATTCCTGATCATATACAAGATACTTTCTCTTGGCATCATTTAACTTTTCACTGAAATAGGCAATGGGCTTACCTTCTTGGCTCAACACTACTCCAATGGCACAACCACTGGCATCACAATCCACCTGAAACACCTTGTTGAAATCTGGGAGCGCTAGAACAGGTTGCTCTATCACCTTCTGCTTCAACAGTTCAAAACTTTTTGCCACTCCACTGCTCCACTTGAATTCTTTTCTATCCTCCCCATTGTTTTAGTCAGGTCCACAAATACTACTGAAGTTTCTAATGAACTTTCTATAAAAACTAGCCAAACCATGGAAAGATCTCACCTCGGTAGCAGTTCTTGGGGTAGGCCATTCCAGAATAGCCTTCACCTTCTCTGGGTCCATCTTGAGACCTTCTGCTGAGACAACAAACCCCAAGTACACTAACTCCCTCTCCACAAAACTGCACTTCTTTAGATTAATCAACAATTATTCTTCTTTTAAATTCTCAAAGGCTCTCTGAATATGCATCAGATGCTCATCCAATGTCTTACTGAAAATCAAAATATCATCTAAATACACAATAACAAAACTTTCCATAAATTATTTTAGTACCTCATTCATGAGCCACATGAATGTGCTCAGTGCATTGGTTAGCCCAAAAGGCATGACTAACCACTCGTACAGGCCCTCTTTGGTCTTGAAGGTAGTCTTCCATTCATCAATCTGGATCTGGTGATATCCACTCTTCAGATAAATCTTTGTGAAGTACTGAGCTTCACTCAAACAATCCATCAAGTCATCTATCCTTGGCAGGGGAAATCTGTACTTAATTGTTATCCTGTTTATGGCTCAAAATTTTGTACACATCCCCACTCCCCATCCTTCTTTGGTGCTAGTACTGCAAGTACTGCACATGGACTCAAACTCTCCCATATCAAATCCTTTCTCAACAACTCTTGAACTTGTTTGGTCAACTCCTCATTTTCTACTAGAGTCATTCTATGAGCTGCCTTATTTGGAAAACTGGCTCCAGGAATCAAGTCAATTTGATGACTGATCTTTCTTATTGGTGGTAAACCATCAGGTACATTATCAGAAACAATATCCTGAAACTCATCCAACATTCCAAGAAACTTCTTCTGGAACCTTCTCACTGTCCTCCTTACTCACTCTAGGAATCAATGCATAACACACATGCTCATGCTTCATACCCTCTAAAAAATTTCTTCCATCTACATAACAAATTCTAGCACTACTGCATACCTTTTCTTCGGTCTCCTTCAGGGGTTTCAACTTGTGACAAACCCCATCCTTTGTCAAGGAATAAGTGTTTGCATGGCCATCATGTATAGCTCGCCTATCAAACTGCCACGACCTCCCCAACAACATGTGACATGCATCTATGGGGATGATATCACAGAGTACCTCATTATGGTAGCTCCCGATCTTGAACTTTACTAGGCACTGCTCATTGACCAAAACTTTGTGGTCTTTCTGCAACTAGGCAATCCAATACAGATGTGGGTCCCTTTCAACTTCAACTTTGTGACCATCTCTTCTAACACCAAATTATTGGTGCTCCCACTACAATAATGACATCACAACATTTTCCTTCACACTTGCACCTTGTGCGAAATAGATTCTTCCCTCTATTCTAGTTCCTTTTCCTCAGTCACCGGCTCTCCTAATCACTAGGGCTTCTCCCCTTTCAGCATCATCTAAATGTTTGGATTGGGCCTCCTCATTTGCATGCACAACCCTTCCATGACCTTCTGGCCTCTTGTCAGCCCTTCCTTGGTGTTGTGGACATTCATAGGCTCGATGCCCTTCTTCACCACACTAAACACGTTCCTTTGAAACCACCTCTTCCAGATCCTTGTCCATATCTCCCTCATCCTCTACCTCTTTGATCACCACTGTTTTTGATCATGAGGGCAGTAGAAGTTGTCATTCCTTTGGCTTTGGTCTGACACCCACATCTTCACTTTTCTTTTCATCATCATTTCGGCTTCCTAAAGGTCTTCCACTGCCCCTTCTGCTTTGACCTCCTCGTCCTTTTTGCTTGCCATCAAATCTTTTATTTAGCTTATCTTCCTCCTTTAAAGCAAATTGATACACATCCTCAATGGTGGTCATTTTGACTAGGCTTAACTCCTCCTGAATGCTCGGTCGTAACCCATTAAGATATCGGACCTTCTCCTTATTAGCCTCTGTGTGGCCCATTTTGATGATTATCTTGTGAAAATCTTCAGTATATTCTTTCACAAATCTACTTCCTTACTTCAACCCTTGCAATCTCTTCAACAGATCTAACTCGTAGTCCACTGGTATGAACTGCTTCTTCAGTTTCTGTACCATGTGATCCCATCTGGTGATATTTCCTTTTCCTCTTCGATTTCTTTCCAATTGGACCTCTTTCCACCAAATATTAGCATGGCCCTTCAGCTTCATTTTCGCAAACTTAACCCAATCTAAGTCATCTATTTCCTCATACTCAAAATATTCTTCTAGCTTGTTGATCCAGTCAATCAACTCTTCCGGGTTTAGACTTCCAGAACAACTGGGGACTTTTGCTCTGAGTCTTTTCCCGATCTTTGAAATGGCCCTTATTAGCCACATTTGGTCTTGATCAATTACTTCTTCTTCCTCTTCTACATTTGAACCTTCTTCCTCTCCTACATTCTCACTTTCCTCCCTCAGGTTTAACCCTCTTCTCACCTACTCTTGTAACACATCAATCTATCTTTGGAGGGCTGCTAGTGCATCTCTTCCACTAGCATTTCTACCACCTCGACCACCTCTGGCACTACCATGCCTACCAGGCATCACTCTTGGAGGCATCTTTTTTGACCTCGACCCACAACCATGGTCCTAGTGTGAACTGCCTCATGATCGGAGATCTATCCATACACTCAAGAAAACCTCGCTCTAATACCACTTGATGAGGGTGCAACCCGAGACTTAGAAAATAACCCTCAAACAAGAGAATAATTTTATTATTCAGAAAAATGGAGCTCCTTACATGCAGAGGATCTCAAATCCCCAAGTTCTACATAACATGCAAGTTATAGAAAGCTACAAAATAACCTTTTTACAATATGTGAACTTGTCCCCAAAAAAGTTACCCAAAAATTAGAAACCCACCCTTAAATAGAGCTCCTCTTTAGTTTGGAGCCCAAACAACATTCAAATTTTAGTTTAGGCGGTTTGGCGCCGAAAATTTACAACATGAAGTTCAAATTTCAAAAGAGCATTTGCAATTGTATCTTCTAGAAAGTGCGCCAACTTCTCAGGGCCATAACTTTTGATCCAGAACTCTGATTCGCAAACCGTTTGAACCGTTGGAAAGGTCTCGAAGTCAAGAATGCACTTGAAATTGCTATGCTGATTTTGGCAAGTTTTAGGGCTGATCCATGAACTATAAGTGCCTCAAATCTAACTCAGAAGATTTTCAGGTGCAAATTTGGGAAACTAAAACTGCAATCTCTTTCCACCTAGGAATAGAAAATAAAAACCGTAAATTGGGGATTTCATTATGATGAAAAGGGTATCCAAAAAAGTAAAAACATATAAAAACTAAGAAACTTGAAATTTAACTATTTTTGGGTGATGCAAGATTGCCCTTACACCACTAGATGCTCTTGCATAAGATCCAAGTATTAATTTCTAATGTTAATTATTGAAAGAAGGTATATAAATTATTTGAGCATCTTAATTCCCATACAAAGTTACATCTTAGTCAATTTATCAATGTATGAGTTCCATATATTTGTAAATTTTTCTTAATATATTTAAAACATATTCTATTTCATTAAAATTAACCTATCTATTCTATGTTACAAAGGATGAGCTGTTATTTTAAATTATAAGTATATAATTCAAAATTAATTAGTAATTTTCAAGATAGAGTACAATCAATTTCTTTAGTTAAAATAAAATAATATTCTTATTTCATTGTGAGATTTATCTAGAATGGTAGTTTGATGTCTCGAAAATATTTCTTTCCTATATACTAAATTTTTATCATTACATTATGAGTGAATCATCTCAATTATATAGCCAAGCACATCAAAAATTTATAGAGTGGAAAGAAAAATAATCACACATTTATCATATTTGTATATGTATAAAGTTTCTACCATCAAATTATTTATACTTATAGATTAAATTATTTTTGAATTTGGTTATTTGGGTTCAATATGTCATGCTATAGGATTTTCTTGTGTTTTCAAGTATGTTGGACCATGTGTAGATAGCTATGTATTTTATAGGTTTAGGAATTTTAGAGGAAGGCAAGGTTGAACAAAATGCATAAGGATGAGATGGAACCTTTTTTACCTTAGGATTTGGTTTAGATACTCCCTTTGAGCATAATCGAGGGGTGGTTGGTCCTCTTGTAGACATGACTAATTTAGAAAGTCTTGTAAAGTGAAATTTAGAGGAGATTGGTAGAGACAAGAATCATGTTGCAGATGGATTAGTTGGAGTTCATTGCCTCTACCATTCTCTTGAATTTCAACATTCACCTCTTGGCATTTCTTCTAATAATTTAAAAATATGAAGAAGGTTCAAGTTTAGAAGATTATAGGAACCCTTTATTCCCTTTGGTCTCAAGTTTGGAAACTAAAGATGGAAACTCCATTTCAAACCTAAACTAGGTTTGAATTCATGGAATAGGATAAGGTTCACAATAAGATATAGTTCCTTGAAGAATTTTGGATTCAAGTTGTGAAATGATAGATCTACTAATGTTTTTTGGGAAAACGACCCTCTTTATTAGATACATTGCCACTATTGGTGGAGTATTTCTAATTGGATGTTATTTTTCTAACTTACAACTATATTTTTCTTGTTGTTGTTCCATGCCAATATGATTGACCATTTTTTGTCTCTTTATTGGTCTTTGTAAAAGGGTGGGGCCCTTTCAACATTTCTATTTCTAATTCATAAATTCAACCAAAAGTATTTACCCTAAGATTAAAATATAAATAATTTAAACTTTAAAATAGTCTTTTTTGATATTATATAATAGCATCATGTATTTAATTTATAAATCCTATTATTCTTTATGTTTAATTTCAAAAAATTTAATGCTCTCAAGTATAGATTAGAAGCACACATTCTTTACATTTTTTCTCTTTCTTTTGTACTATTTTGTATGTGGGTGTCTTATATGCATTGCCTCAAACATATAATTTTGATGTCCTATACATAGTTCTAAATGTAGTTTTATGAATGTACTCCTTTATTCTTTGCTAATTGTAATTGAATATCAGACCTATTTTTTAAAATATGGCCACCCCTCTCAATTAGTCAAATAGGTCATCTATTTTAGGTGGTGGATATTAATGTTAATTGTTTATTTATTCAACATAGATAATCAAGACAACTTGGAAATGTGTCTTATCTTTCTTTTTCATAAAAATAGTTGGAGCATCCCATGACAAGGCACTAGAACATATAAATCCTTTCTTTAAAATATCATTTAGGTTCAATCTTTTAATTCATGCAAATATGAAGTGTTTGTTTGATAGGGATCTCTAGATATAGGGGCTAATTCATGCATGAACTCTATTAAAAAATAAAACACCCATTTAGGAGGAAACATGAGGAATTCATTCTAGGATTTAGACATCCTAAGACTTTTGTAATGGAGGTTTATTTTCATTTGAATGGTTCTCATTCACTTTTACTAAATAAAAATTAACAAAAAACAAGGCACACCCTTTTCTTTATTCTCCTTTGAGTTGTAAAATAGAAAATTTAATAATACCTTCATTCCTTCTAATCCTAATAGAACTATTTTATTATACATTTCATTCAAACAATCTAGTTTTTTTCCTCTAAATTTATTCTTCGATTCATACATTTATTTCACCAACCATTTTTGGAGTAATGTCATAAGACTCAAAGGAAAAAATATGAATAATTTTATCCAAGTTTCCATTGTATGCACCCTAAACTTTATATCATGAACTATTTGATATAATGTCTCAAATAAATTTGTTAATGAACTATTTGATATAATGCCTCAAATAAATTTCTTAATGAACTGTTTGATATAATGTCTCAAATAAATTAGAGGTGCCCTGGTAGAAATGTATGCAAAATGCGGAAGCATAGACAGGGCATGTTAATTTTTTGAAAAGTAGAAATGTATCATAGAAATAATGTATGTTGAAAAGGTTTTAGAAACTAATGCAGTTTCAAATCAACAAATTTGAAAAAAATTTCATTTATGGTTTATAAATTTAACAAACAAATGCATTTTGAAGTCTATGAAATTCAAATTTGACAAACCTGGTGAGATATGCAAGTCAGGTTGATGAATTGTGGAGAGATGAAGTCGATTTTGTCATTCACTGGAGAGATGAAGTTGAGTTTTCCTTTCACCGGAGAGATGAAGTCAAGTTTTTCATTTGTCGTTTGTTGTTCATGTTCGTCATTCATCACATGCACAGAGCACAAGGAAAGCAGAAAAAGCGAAAAATAATAGTGACAAGTTCATTTTTTGTTTATGTCTTATTTGAGGGGGTTCGGTCGAACCCATGTTCAACCGAACCCCTTAAAATATTATTTTGTTTTGTTTGCATTTTAGGGTTCGGTCGAACATAAAAGGTGGTTCGGCCAAACCATGGAGTTCGATTGAACCCATTGAGTTTTGGGAAAGGAAAAAAAATCAAATTTCCTTCCTCATAAAATTTGTAAACCACTATTGTGGTTTGACCCCATGTTTTTATAAATGGATCAGTCTAAAGTCACATGTGTTGATTACATATGCATTTGCGTTGAATTAAAAAGCAATGCATGTGAAAACATAGAATTAATGTCCTAAAAATGGGTGAAATTGAAAATTTCAAAAGGTGGTTTTTGACTACATACCAGGGGTCTCGTGTCTATTGGCTGTTTGAATGTCTAAATCCAATATTTTCAATGTTATGAGTGGGGAATTGGCGACATGCTGGAAGATAACTCTAGAGCACAAATCAAAATTTCCAAACTTGAGGGGTGAAAATGAATTGGATGTTCACTCAATTTCTATTTATACCTAGGGTTTTGGAGGGATTTTTCCAAACCTTGTGTATTGGCCACACTTTTTTACCAACTTCCAATGACCTTTTCACCTATCAAACCTCACCAAAACTGATTTCTTTCACCACCATCGAACTTCTGGCCATCAAATTAACTAATCGCGAGAGTATTTCCAAATATTTTGGAATTTTTTGAAAATTCCTCATTTTTCTCAAGGGGGCATACCTTTACTTATTTTACATTGGGGCATGAATGGGGCATGTTTTGATTGATTTTCTTTGACACAATGTTGAAATGATATTGTATCAAAGAGGGGGAAAATGTAGACATTTAAATTTGGTTTAGGCATGCGACTTCAATTTCTTCATAATTCATACCTTCATTATCATGATTAAATAATGTTAATTATTTAATTATTTTCTAAAGTCCTTTCTTATTTATTAATTAAATAAATTTAATTATTTAATTAATTCATTTTAATATTGATTCCTCTATTAATTAAATAAATTTAGTTATTTAATTAATTCAGAATTATCTTTTATTAAATCTTGATTAATTAAATAAATGTTCTTTATTTAATTACGTCACTAATTTAGTTTATCCTCTTTCTGAAATAAAATAAAATTTTATTTAATTTATTATTTTCACACTTTCGACTATAATTAAAGAAATTATTTAATTATTTAATTATTCTTTAAACCTTCTCTCCAGTCAATTAAATAAATCTTAATTTATTTAATCCTCAAATTTTGAATGTTGAATTAAATAATCATTTAATTCATAAAAAGCTTATTCTAGACATATTCTTCTATATTTGGGTAATCACTTAGTTATCTAATTATTCACTTGTCACTTAAGTTGAGATCTAATTAAATCAGTCAATCATCTCCTGATTAATGTCTAATTTTCTCTGACAAATAGAATCTTTGTTCTAATTCTTATGCATGTAGACTTATATTAATTAGATAACTTTAATTAATTAATTAATTCATATGTTCAAACATATTGTTTCTTTTATTCTATCTTTATCCTTTACATGCAATCATTATTCTTCTAATTTTTGAATACTTTCAACCAAAGATTAAATCATTATTTAATCTCGATCTTCACTTTTTATGTTCTATCACTCACATCACTACTGACACTAATATCAATGCATGTTGAATCTTTTAATCTGAATCGCTTTTCTATTTTCTAATCTAAGCCTGTGATTCAAAAACCCTATTTTATATAAATTGGCTTTATCTTCATCATTGTAACCCCTCCCAAAATATAATGACTTTTGGAAGCAACCTATTATCTAAATCTTTGATTTTTTGTTGAATCAATATCATATGCTCTACTTGCATAGATAAATCTCAGGGAAATTATAATCAAAATGACAAAATGGAGGACAATCAAGGTCACACATGGAACTATGTAGATATTGGGTGAGATCGTTTTGTATTTATGTTTTAGCTTTTCTTTGTTCTTTATTGTTTATCTTAGTTTACATTTGAGTTTAATTGCATGTTATTGCTTTAATCTACTTTTTTTTCATGATGTTACATTAATAATAAATTGTACTTAATGTTGCCTTGATCTAGTATTGTGAGGTGTTTTACACATCCACATTAGGTATTAGGCCCTTTTTAAGCTAAATTAAATTAACTCTTCCTTAATTTAATGTTGTAAAGTGTATTTATTTACACCTTCACATTAAATTTAGGAGGCTTGTAAATAAAGTGGACCTAATCTAGTGTCGTAATATGTTTTACACATTTACATGGGATTTAGACCCCTTCTAAGCTAAATAGACCCAATTTTTCCTTAATTTAATATTGTAAAATATATTTACTTACACTTTCACATTGAATTTTTGGGATTCCTTGAATTTATAACCTTCATATTATCATTAATAGGCCCCTATGACCCTATATTGTGCATCCCAAGGCATATTTTAATAAAAAACACAACAAGATCAACATATAAGACTAATTCCTTGACTCAACACTTTAGGACTAAAAATAGCCCCTATGGGATCCATTTGCCACATAGGGCTAATGAGTCCTATCCAGGTGGGACTCATTCACCCAAGATAGCGAATGAGTCCCATTTGGCTTTTTTTTAAGGTTATGAGTGAGAAAAATGGGTTTTTAGTTCAAATTTCTTCCATGTCGGCCTTAGGGATCAAATTAATGGTCATTTGAGTGTATTTCATAAATAAAAAAGCTTTAAAATCTTCATTTCAAAAAAGAAACATAAGAGTACATGTTATCAAGTCAAGCAAGCAAGAGTTAAGCATTCCAAGCCTTCACAAGATCATTAAGATAACTTTCACGATAAATTTTAAGGTCTTCAAAGGTAGAATTCTTCATCAATTATTGTAGAAATTAAAGATCCATCATAATTTCAAGCATATAAAACATCAAGCATGTTATTGAGCTAGTGTTGTGGTGTAGCATTGAAGATCCAAGATCAATTATTGTTTTACTCCTATTGGAAAGATCAAGATCTACATCCTTCATGAAAATTTCATGTTGAGTTGTTGATACAAGAAATCATTCAAGGTATCATTTCTCATGTTTCATATTCTATGTTGCATTTTTCATGTTCATCTTCCATTATTTCATCATTTATTTTAATTACCTAAAAGGGGTTTGATGAAGGAAAACCCCTATTCACTAACAATCAATAAGTTTTCTCTTCTTTGCATGTGTGATTGCAGATCTAGGTGCCTTGGAGCTTGAAGGATCATTGAATATTAGGTTGAAAGGGTGGATAAAGTCACCAAGTTATCACAAAGTCATAATCTTCACTAAAAGGTCATCTATAGCCCTAAAATCAAGGTTTTAGATCTAGGAACATAGGGGAACATAAAGAGAAGACTAAGAACTTTGAAGTTCTAGAAAATCCAAACTAGACTCATTCACCACAAGTGGAGAATGAGTCCCACTATAGATGTTTTTAAAAAATAATTGTAGATTTGGATTTACCCTTTTTCTCAAAACAGATTCCTATGCAAAAATCTAGAATTGGGACTGATTCGCCCATATGGTGAATGAGTCCCACCAGGTCAAAAATTTAGATTTTTAGCATTTCAGAGCTCCTTTAGGTCACCTTCAGATTTTCCAAGTGAACATCATTCATTTCACTGATTTTCTCTTCTATTTTGTTGGCATTTCTAAGTCATTTTGTAGGTCATTACACTCAATTAGAGTTTTACATTACATTGTACATTTCATTTTCTTTTCCAAGTCTAGGCTTGGTGGTGAACCCCTCATTTAGACTTAATTAATCTCTAAACATATCCAAAGATACCCTATTTTTAGATCTCTTCCTTCATTCTTCATTGGGTTGAGGTCTCTAGGGCATCCTTGAATGTTAGTTTGAGAAAAGTGATGTTCTATGTCTTAAACCATAAAGCATCCATTTTTCAACTAAACACAAAATAATACCAAGCATTTGATGAGATTTACATGTGGACTAGATGATTGTAGAATTTGATATTTTATGAGTTGTAACCTTTTGAGCCACAACTAAATCTTCATGAAGAATCCTAATGAAATCCTAAGTGAATCAAAACTTTGTTTCAATATTCAATAATTGATGATTTTTATGAATTTTCCAACATTAAGGGAAAAGTGATGCCATCTAGCTCTATAAAGATTTTGGGTGCCTCTAAACATTTCTGATATTTTGATTCTATGTGTGTTCTGCAAAGTTTCATGTGCATTAGAATGTTTGCGAGTAATTCATAGTGAATTGAACATAGTGATATAATGAATCAATTCATATGAATAGATCCACCTATGATTTCAGCATGACTCTCAATGATGTCAGCCTATTTGGATTGTAGAAAATTTCCATCCAACTAATCTTGAAGTACAATTTTAGGATTGAAGTTGTTCACTACTATAATTTAGTATCCAAGTAGTTGCACAAATTGTGACATCATTTGATCTTGTGGGAATTCCTTGTGCATTCTAGACATTGCAAGAATTATTACCTCATCATTATCTTGCAAGAATTTCATGTGCATTTGGAGGATTGTGAATTTCTTGTAGTCATCTAGTAATTGTAAATCAACACTATTAAACAAAATCTACAAAGTTTTTGAATTTCTTGTAATGAATAATCTTGCTTATCACATCAAAATTACACTCAATGACATTGTTTTAAATGAATTACAAAAAGTTACTATCCAACTATATTTGAGGAAAATTTTCAAGTTGAGTTATTGATTGTGGGCATTCCACTTTGTTGGAGTATGAAAGACTCTGAGATGAAGGGTGAATCAATCTCTAAATAAAAATTTCAATTTAATAATGTTTCAAAACCACTTATTCTCTTTGAAAATAGTGAATGTTCAATTTCAATATTATGATCAAAATGTGATAACCAAATTCAGATTCTCAAAAAAACATACAAACTCAGATCCTGCAATGTAAATATAGAAGACAAAAAGATCAAAAAGGAATCCAAAAAAGAGTCATAAAATATTATTTTTCATGAGTGTAAAAGCCTCATAGGGATGAAAAACCACTCGGTAAAATGCCTCACTAACTATAGAATGCCTCATTGGAAAAGCCTCACTAGCTACAATTTTTCCTCACTAGAAAAGCCTCACTTACTATAAAATTCCTCACTAGCAAAGCCTCACTAGCTACAAAACCTCACTGGTTACAAGATGCCTCACTGGAAATGATCATACTTTCTCACTGACATGAACATTTACAACTCAATTTTCAATCATGAAGAAAATACACTATAGAGGGTTTCTCTTTTTCACTGCATAAAATTTCTACTTTCCAAACTAACACATTCTATATCCTAAAGATTCATTGGCATAGAATCTTTAAAATACAAAATATATCAATTATACATCTCACTATTTTGCATACTATTTACAAAACAACATTATAGAGTTCTATTTATAAATTCAACAAGATGTATCTCTATAAATCACCAAACCAATAATAATGATAAATCACTATTTATATAAAGAATCATTAGTACACATAATGTTTCCATCTGTCACAAAGATGTAACCTTTAGAATATGTTCAAATTATTTCACAACTACCTCTAAAGTGTCATCGAGATGATTTTTTATTCAACCAACCTTAACCTGCCTTTTACCATGGTCGATACCACCATCTTTCATACATTACAATCATCAAAAGAAACCTTTGAAATTGTCCTCATAACTTCCTACCCCTGTTGAGTCACTATGGTGTCTACACTTTAACAAAAAATTAATCTACCCTTTTAATCTATCTTTTACACATGGATGGTCGACACAACACACAAACTATATGTTTACATTAATCCAACACAAAATCATAATGCTACATAAGTTTCAAGTTAACACAACAAACAAAAAACATGGCCTGTGTAAAAATTATTAACTAATTTGTTAATAAATTAGAAACCCCTTTCCCTGGGAAACTCAAATACAAAAAACTATACACCCGTGAATAAATAATATGCAAACCCTTATGCATATTTAAAACATTTTATCACAACCTTTCACAAAAAGTCAACCTTTTAACTTGATCAAGATAAAAACCATTTCCAATTGAACCAAAAACCATAGTGAGAAAGAAATTGAGTTACCAAAGAACTCGCCATTGAAAATCCCTTAACTGCCTATGCATTAGAAACCATTTTCATAACAGCTGCTATACCACCATGTTCTTCATCCTTCACCAAGGACCAAAAACCTAAAACGATTGAGAGTAGAATGCATATTATTTTGGAACAACTATAACTTTTAGGGCACACTCATTGTGTCGATTAATTCAACATTTTTTCCTTTGAAACAACATTATGTTGTCAATGTTGAAAAAATAACCTTGTGAATTGGTAGACATTATAAACACCAAATAATATGTGACAATGACCAAAAAAATGAATAATATGCATATAAGTATAATAATCATCACAATCCACATGAAAGTAATACTCATTAAAATACCTTGAGTCGGTCTAGTAAAATATATGCTAGGAGAGGACCCACAACCACATGAATATAATAAAAAACATCATGCCAAAAATATATCACCTAAATGTAAGTATCACCTGAATAAGTGCAAAACCAAACTAACCATCTCTTCCATATGCAAAATACCTGAGTACATTCCAATATTGTAAATGTCACAAATAATCCTTGACATCAATGCCAAAATCAATGTCAAAGGGGTCAACAAAATCCCCCTCTGGAATTGATGTCAACCTTGCCACAT
Source organism: Sequoia sempervirens (assembly GCA_007258455.2). Classification (NCBI taxonomy): domain Eukaryota; kingdom Viridiplantae; phylum Streptophyta; class Pinopsida; order Cupressales; family Cupressaceae; genus Sequoia; species Sequoia sempervirens. The sequence goes on along the minus strand of VDFB02000017.1, from coordinate 160,916,596 downwards.
AATGCAACCTATATGATCACCAATACACTGTCATGTCATCATCATATGATTACCTAGTGAAATCAACAATAAACCAATATACATTGTGGAGAAAAAACTAATTTGTAATGTAAATCTGAACTTGTATCTTTGTTGTCAATATATTTGCACCCTACTAAATGCAAGATTCAACAACCTAATGAAACATGGAAACCTTCTTCAGATGTGGGTGATCTATATGAAGAAGGAATTTCCAAAGTGAGTTGGTTCTCTGAATGATAAATCTTATTCTAAATAACTTCTAGGAAAAGGGATAGAAGGATGACTAATTAAAACTTAAATCTAACTGGTATTTCACTTAAAGTTATGAAATTCAAACATTTATACTCACAATAGCTTTCCTATCACAATGAATCTCACAATCCCACTGGCACATACTTCCATTAGTATTTTGCATGAAGATTCCTAAATGAAATACAATAGGCAACCTAAAACTATGTAATTCTGAAACACAACTTACAACAACAAGACATAAAAGGATTCTAATTTGAACCACAAAGACATCAAATTTCTATTATAAAACTGAGACAGAAATGAGAAGGAAAATTTTGCTACTTTATTAAAACTGAAAGAGTGTCTATCTAAACTAAGTACAAAAGGGCTCACAAGCTCAAAAATGAGTATGAGCAGGAACTAAAATCTGAACTGGTAAGGCGAGAGAAAGACTAAGTATTTTCAAAGATGTATCTCTCAAGAAACCCTAATCCGAGCTCATAAAGAAGCTCAAGGAAAAAAGCTTCAAACTGTCTCAAAAACTGCATAAAAGCATAAAAAAGCACACTAATTTTATGATCAAACTGTCAAACCTCTAAAAATAGGTTGGATTTGCTTTAAAAGCCAGAAAACACCTCATCTCTCCAAGATGAGACTCAAATCTGACCAAGAGAAGACGTCAATATGAATCTACTAAAAATAGCAAGAAATCATAAAACAATTTATTAAAGATTGCTTTACGATTCTGCTTTACAGGATTGCAGATTTTATAATTCATCTATTTTTGCGATCAAAAGATTATAAAATCTTTTTGCAAAAAGAAATACTTCTTATCTCATCAATACAATGCTTTGATTTTTCCCTTAAAAAATCATAAAAATATCAATACATAACATCCTCACATCAATATCTCCAATTGATTTCTCTAAAATCAATTAAAACCAAAACCCTAAGTAGACAATTGATTTTCTTTGAAAATACAAAAACCTAAGTGATAAAAAATCACCCCTAGGTCATAAGATATTCAACATTTATATTCTCATTATTTTTCACTAAAACACCCAAAATAGGGTTTTCAAGTCTTCAATTCACTAAGGCACAAAAAATAATTCCTAAAGACTTAATATGTCAACCTAGCATATAAATTTTTGACCTCCCTCAAATATTAGCTTAAAACTTTGAATAGAACATAATGCAAAGGTAACCCCAAATCAAATTTCCCCATGTTCTATTGATAAACATGAATATTCCAGATAATTATGATGTTGGCTCAAATTAGGGAATGAACAAAACAAGTCAAACCCTAAAATGATTTCATTTGCACTTCATCATTTTGAAAATATTGAGCTATGACTGAGAGAGAATGCCGCCATGATGGTTGAGCTCGGACTGAGAATCTACATGCTTGAAAGTCTTCACTTTCTCCTTCAGATAGTTGAACTCTTCAATGGGTAAGCTCGATCGTGAGCTTGAGCTATGCGCCTTCCTCTGACTACCATGGTGAAATCCTTTTAAGCTTGGAGACTATGGTGAGCGTTCTGGTCATGACTAGTGTGTTCCTCAATGAGCATGAAATGGTGAGTTATGTTTAAAGCATATACTCTCTCCTTTAGAAAGATCAAAAACCTTCACTTAAGATTCTATGGCCATGTACAAGCCGCAACATATGTACCATAGAAAGCATTCTTTAGAGGTTTTGGGCTCGACCTGGCAAAAAAAGGAAACTCACCTTCTTGTATATTTGAGGACAAACCTGTAAAGGAAGCTAGATGCAGAAGCAACACTCCTAACATCAAAACCTCAGGGAAGAATCCAGAGATGCCTTTTAAATTTTGCAATTACAGTCCAATTAAGATGCACATGAAAGAGATAACAGAAATGAAGTATTTGACAAACAAATATGAACACCAGATTTACGTGGGAAAACCCTTACGGGAGAAAAACCCACCACACCAAGAGAAGTCACTTTGTATTTCAGTAATAAAGATTACATACAAAGATCAGACTTATCTTTCTGATGTTAGTTTAGAACATAATTCACCATGAACAACCTTGTTACAGAACATTCACATTACAGTCTTCATAGAATAGAATTCATCCACTAATCATACAATCACACATCAATCCATCAATCCATCAAATCAGATATCATCTACTACTTCAAAATATATTCTTGTCATCCCTATCTATCAAGCTTCCTCTCAAAACTACCACAATGAACTATCTTCCAACGATTCCTATTCAGCTTCTCTAATTGGTTGACTACAAGCCACATAGGATAGTCTTCACTTGGTCAAAATGATTCAATCTATGTTGGCATGTCAGTGAGACACTAACCGTGTCTCCTTGATGCCACAACATTTAACTATCGATGTCACCAAGAGTCATCCTTATTGCCAAGATGTTACATCGAGTCCAAAGATCTATCACTCAGAATTTTCCATGTCGCCAAGACCTCATATCGATGATCATCACATGTATCACTATTGCCAAGACTTATCGCTATCGATGAAACATCATATCGAAGCTTCAAAGTCACACAGATGTGACTTTTCCATTCGGTGAGATAATCGTCTTTCACCAAGACATCACACTGATGTTCACTAAGTATCCAAAGTGTTCAATAGTTGGCAAGACTATCATCCTTCACTGAGAGGTCATACCGAGTCATTAAGGGTTATACCAAAGTGTTCAACATTCGGCAAGACATACCACTATTGCTGAGATGTTACTCCAATGCTCACAAGTCATATCGAGCACCAAACAATAGTCGGCAAGACTTCTGTCCATCACTAAGACCTCACACTGAGACCTTTTTGCTATTTCAAGTGTATACCATCAGTAAGACACACCAACTGTCCCCAAGAGTTCTTCTCGAGTGTTCAATTCACCCTGATGTCTCTAGGATAAAGCTATCAGTGAGAAATCCATATCGGTAAGACTTCTTACCAAACACCCAAGACTCTCCCTGAAGACTTCAATAGAAAACAATGTCAGTGAGACATCCATATTGCAAAGAGCTCATAGAGAACATCCAAGACTCTCCCCGATATATGATAAATGCCAACAGTCGACAAGAGGTCTCCACGAGTGGTGAGAGGTTATACCGAATGAAATTTCATAGTGATAGGCTCCTTCGGTGAGACTGAAGCAAGGTCATAGTGACCTAAATAATTTCAACAAGGTTTCAACTACTAGTCAGCCAGACATGAATCATGTCACACCAAATTGCCTCTCTTAGAGGTTTCAGCCTATGAGATTGAGGCATATATTTCCAACAATCTCCCACTTGATGAAGATAACACAGGCACCTCTAGAGCATAACAAAACTTACTGAAAATCATGGGCACTAAGGCCTATTGAACTGGCACACCACAGGAACTTGTCTATGCTGACTGGCTTGGTCAATGCATCTACAACATTCTCTAGAGTATCAATTTTTTCCAAACTAAACTTTCCATCCTCCACCATATCTTGTACAAAGTGATACTATACATCTATATGTTTTTTCCTGGCATGGAAAGTAGGGTTCTTTGCTAGAAAAATTGCACTCTAACTATCACAAAAAATAGTTATTTTCCTTGCATCAAAACCAATGTTAGAACATAAACCTTTTAACCAAACTGCTTCTTTACAAGCATGAGTGGCTACCATGTATTCAACCTCTATAGTGGACAAAGCGACTACAACCTCTCACTTACTCATCCAACTCACTGCACCACCATTCATCATGAAAATGTATCCACTAGTGGACCTCCTGTTGTCAATGTCCCCTGCCCAATCAGAGTCCACATAGCCTCGAATACTGAGATTCCTTTGTGATTCAACCAAGTTCCCACGGTAACACAAAGAAAACTCTAAAGTTCCCTTCAAATATCTGAAAACTCTTTTCACAACATCCCAATGTGTCCTTCCAGGATTAGCCATAAATCGACTAAGAACTCCCACTACTTGGGCAATGTCTAGCCTTGTACAGACCATTGCATACATGAGACTACCAATTGCACTACCATAGGGTAGATTGGTCATGTCCTCCATCTCAGTAGGATATTTTGGATAGTCTTCAATAGATAGCTTCGTTCCCTGCAAGACTGGAACAACTAGCTGCTTGCAATCATTCATACAAAATCTCTCTAGAACAGTCTTGATATACTTACTCTGATTGAGCCAAAGTTTTCTACTAGTCCTGTCCCTAGTTATTTCCATCCCCAGAATATACCTTGCTGCACCAAGATCTTTCATTTCAAACTTAGCAGACAACTAAGACTTAAGATCAAAAATCATCAACTTACTATTTCCTATGAACAACATATCATCAACATAGAGAGCAGTAATAAGCACACGATCACTTTCAACTTTATAATAGACACAATGACCATATTTTGATCTTACAAATCCCAAAGACAATACAAAAGTATCAAACTTCTAGTACCACATCCTAGGTGACTTCTTTAACCCATATAGAGACTTTTTTAACTTGCAAACCAATTTGTCTTTACCTTTTTCAACAAAGTGCTTAGGCTGGGACATATAGATTTCTTCTTCAAGATCACCATAAAGAAATATTGTCTTCACATCCATCTGTTTGATCTCTAATTCATACGCTACTACAAATGACAAAAGAAATCTAATGGACATCAGCTTAGCTACAAGAGAAAAAATTTTCCCATAATCAATTCCCTCTACCTGGTAATAACCCTTTGCAACCAATCTCGCCTTGTATTTTTCCACACTGCCATCTAGACCTATCTTCTTTTTAAATACCTATTTGCAGCCAACAACTTTTATGCCTTTAGGCAAGGGCACCAAACTCCAAGTTTCATTCTTTTCTAATGATGCCATTTCTTCATTCATGGTTTCCAACCAAGAGTTTGAATCAGACATTCTAAGTGCCTCTTTCACAGACCTAGGCTCATCAATGCTAGAAATTAAAGCATAGGCACGAGTAGAATCTATCAAAGAAAACCCATACATATCAGGTTGCTTTCTTTCATGAGTTGACCTCCTCAATTGTTGAGGCTGAGGTTCTTCATCTTCTTCATAACTTTTAGAACTACTTGAGCTCTCCTTAGATTTAGGTACATTTTGAATTTTCAATTCCTCTTTCTCTGGTGTAGGAGGAATTACAACTACATCCTTATTGTTTTTTTGACTTTGTCTCTGACTGCAGATCCAAGGTAGAAGGCTTCAGCTCATGAAAGATTACACTTCTGTTGTATACAACCTTCTCTGTATTAGGACTCCAAAACTTGTATCCTTTTATGCCAGCACTATAGCCAATAAAAATACATTTGATAGCATTGTTCTCCAATTTAGATCTTTTCTCATACGACACATGAGCATATGCCTCATAGCCAAAAACATGAATATGTCTTAAAGATGGCTTCTTACCAGACCACGCTTCCAAGGTGTTTTCTCAACAAGAGTAGAATTTGGAGAATGATTAATCAAGTAACATGCAGTAGAAACAGGCTCAGCCTAGAACTTCTCCTCCAAGCCAACACTACTCAGCATACTTTGTGCTCTCTCCATCATTGTCCTATTGAACCTTTCTGCAACTCCATTTTGCTATGGAGTACAAGGTGTAGTCTTATGTCTATTAATCCCATGGTCTTTACAATACCTCTCGAAATCATCAAAAAAAAATTCACCACCATTATCAGTCCTTAAACATTTTATTTTTCTTCTAGTCTAATTTTCTACAAGGTTCTTAAATTCCTTAAATCGACTGAACAATTCTGATTTACTTTTCAAAAAATAGACAAATGCTCTTCTTGAATAATCATCAATAAATGATACATAGTACCCTGACTTAGACAAAGAAGGAACATTCACAGGACCAAATACATCAGAATGAATATAATCTAGCAAACTAGAATATTTATGAGGACTTGAATAAAATGAAACACGATGTTGTTTTCCATATATACAATGTTCACAGAATTCAAATTCAAGGTTACAATCTTCAAGCCCCTCAACTAGGTTTTTATTCTTCAAGGTTTTTAAACTTTTTTCTCCAATGTGGCCTAGCCTATGATGCTAGAGGATAGTCTTTTCTGCTAAAAGTTTAAATTCCATAGAGTTTACACAATTAGGAACATTTCCCTCTTTTCCTCCATGAGTAGCTTTCTGTGACTTTATAGAGACACTATTACATTAAACAACATGTGCATCTAGCTTGTACAAGGTACCAATACGAGCACCCCTTGCTAGCACCATTGAGCCTCTAGTCATCTTGCAACCATTTCCATAAAACATGACTTGCACTCCAATATCATTCATCTTACTAACATAAAGTAAGTTTCGAGTCAGACCTAGTATATGCATTACATCATTAATTCCCTTCACTCTTCCATCAAGGAATTGAATTCTAACTCCTCCACAACCAACAATTTCCAAAGTTGAATCACTTGCCAAGTACACCTTTCCACCATCATATTCTTCATACTTTGTAAACTAGTCTCTATGAGATGTCATGTGGAAAGATGCTCCAGAATTAATCAGCCAAACATCATCTAATGCCTGTGTAGCCAAGGTTGTAATGAAGGTGTCTACACCACTATGAGAAGAATCATTGTCAGAAGAATACTTCTTCTTCTCCTATTTACAATCCTTTCGGACATGACCAGGTTTCCCACAGTTCCAACACTTCACCTTGGACTTCTTGCCAAGAGACTTTGGTCTCCCCTCTGATTTTGATTTTGATTTCTTATCCTTCTTTCCTTTCTCTTTTGACCTTCCTCTAACAACAAGGGCCTCCTTCACCATCTTAGAAGATCTTCTCATTTCTTCTGATAACAAAGAAGCAACAACATCTTCCATCTTGAAACTGGATGTTGTACTCCCAATAGCCATCACAAGGTGATCCCATGAATCTAGCAAAGAACACAATATCAACATACAACGATCCTCTTCATCAATCTTTACACCAATAAAAGTTAACTTTGCAATCAGCATGTTAAATGTGTTCAAATGATCAGCAACAGACCCTCCTTCCTACATTCTCAAAGTGTACAACTTCTTCCTTAGGAACATTTTATTCACTAGAGACTTCCCCTGATAAATAGATGCCAGTCTCTTCCACAAAGAAGATACAGTCTTCTCTTCATGCACATTCAGAATAATGGAGTCTACCAACAGAGCCTTATCAACCCATTAGACTTTCTATCTGCAAGGTCTCAATCTTCTTTCTCCATTCCTATAGGTTTAGTTCCAAACACAACAATCCAATGATCACGATTAACTAATAGATCTTCCATCTTAAGTTTCCACAACTCAAAATTGCTGCCATTGAACTTCTCTATTTCAATCTTTCGTGACGTGCTAGCCATCTCAATCTGTAATTTGAATTAACAAACTTCTACAGGACTCTCACTAAACAAAATTGAATAAAAAAACCCAACATACCCACAAGGATAACACAACTGGCCAAGCTCTGATAACACTTATAAGGAAAGTTAGATGCAGAAGCAACTCTCCTAACATCAAAACCTCAGGGAAGAATGTAGAGATACCTTTTAAATTTTACAATTAAAATCCAATTAAGATGCACATGAAAGAGATAACAGAAACAAAGTATTTGACAAACACATATAAACACCAAATTTATGTGGGAAAACCCTTACCGGAGAAAAACCCACCACACCAAGAGAAGTCACTTTGTATTTCAGTAATAAAGATTACATATAGAGATCTGACTTATCTTTCTGATGTTAGTTTATAGCAACATTCACCATGGACAACATTGTTATAGAAAATTCACGTTACAATCTTCACATAATAGAATTCATCCACTGATCATACAATCACACAACAATCCATCGATCCATCAAACTATACATCATTTGCTACTCTAGACTATATTCATGTTGCCCCTATCTATCAAGCTTCCTCTCAGAACTGCTACAACGAACTATCTTCCAAAGGTTCCCATTCAACTTCTCTAATTGGTCGACTACAAGCCACATAGGATAGTCTTCACTCGGTCAAAAGGCTTCAATCTATGTTGGCATGTCGGTAAGACACTAACTGTGTCTCCTCGATGCCACATACTTAACCATCAATGTCGCCAAAAGTCATCCTTATCACCAAGATGTTACATTGAGTCCAAAGATCTATTGCTCAGACTTTTTCATGTCACCGAGACCTCATACTGATGATCATCACATGTATGGCTATCACCAAGACTTATTGCTATCAGTGAAACATCATACCGAAGCTTCAAAGTCACACAAACTTGAGTTTTCCATTCGATGAGACAATCATCTTTCACCAAGACATCACATTGATGTTCACTAAGTATCCAAAGTGTTAAACAATTGGCAAGACTATCGTCCTTTGCTGAGAGGTCATACCAAGTCATTAAGGGTTATACCGAAGCATTCAACATTCGACAAGACATACCACTATTGCTGAGACATTACTCTGAATGCTCACAAGTCATACCAAGCACCTAACAATAGTTGGCAAGACTTCTATCCATTGCTAAGGCCTCACACTGAGACCTTTGTGCTACTTCGAGTGTATACCATCGGTGAGACACACCAGCTGTTGCAAAGAGTTCTTCCCCAGTGTTCAAGTCACCCTGATGTCTCCAGGATAAAGATTTTGGTGAGACATCCATATCGGTAAGACTTCTTATTGAATACCCAAGACTCTCCCCGAAGACTTCAACTGTCAGTAAGACATCCATATCACTGAGAGCTCATAATGAACATCCAAGACTCTCCCCGATATCCGATAAATGCCAACAGTTGACGAGAGGTCCCCACAAGCAGTGATAGGTTATATCGAACAAAATGTCACAACGATAGGCTCCTTCAGTGAGACTGAAGCAAGGTCACAGTGACCTGAATAATTTCAACAAGGTTTCAATTGCTAGTTGGCCAGACCTGAATCATGTCACACTAACTTGCCTCTCTTAGAGGTTTCAGCTTGTGAGATTGAGGCATATATTTCCAACAAAACCTGCATATGGGTATCATGAGAATTGACTAAAAACTATATTCTCCCTATCCTGAAGCTTGACCCACCAAAGGAAACTCTCATTTTTTATTTTTTGAAACCCCAATGTGGGTATTTACATGTCTGTTGTATTATTTTCTCTTGGAAACAAAACCCCCATGTGGGTGTATGAAGAACAAAATATATTCATTGTGCATTCAATTTATAAGCTCGACCCCTAATGGCTGGTGCCTACTTTGATATTCTATTGAGAAGAAAATCACATGGGTAAGCTGGAAATATATCTATTTTGTCTTTAATATTCATATGGAAATTAGCTCAACCCATTATTTCTTACTTCTACATTTTATTTGCAACTCGTAGAGTTATCCCGTACTCTTGCATTTGTCTCCTTATGAAGAAAACAACCAAAGGTTCATGAATGCTAGAAATGTATGTGTTGTTTGCATTACTTACATGTATACTTCATGTTGTTTTTCTTGAGAAAGAGCTTGTCATGGCTTCAGTATGATAAAAAAATTTGAACATAAAAAACCCACCTAAATTTGTTGAAACTTTCATGCTCTTGGATAGCTAATATAATTGTCTTCCTTCTTCAACTAAACTGGAACCTCCATAAGCACTTTTTTCACTTCCTTGGTATTCTGGAACATTTGATTATTCTAAATTGGTGTTTACCAATTGTATCTCCCTACATACTACATTTGATGAAAGCTCACATGTTTAATCTTACATCAAACTCTTGCTTTATGTCCTTGTATTTATGCAGAGATTTTAATTCGAACCTTGTAATTCTTTGGACTACATTTACTTGACTGTTCCTGTGCATAACTAACACCTCAGAAAAACCTTCTAGAATGAAACTATTATCATTTCTTGTCATTATGGAATAATCATTTCTCACCTTGTAATTCTTAATGCTGCATTTACTTATTAGCCAAACTGGAAGTTACTGTTCATTTATTATTTGAATGCATTGTCTGTCACTCACACTCTTGGGCTTCAACCTAGCACTCTTCATGCATTTTTATGCTCCACTTAACAAGTTGTTCCATAAATATTTTTGCTTCGAAGATGAAAATTGAAACAAAACTCTTCATTAAGGAAAAATCTATGCTTATTTTCTATCCTTAATCGTGAGAACACTAATGAACTAAAACTTTGCATGGCATATGATCATGATGAACAAATATACTAATTCAAAAGAATGTGAACCATACATCAATGTATGATATGATTGTACTCAGTTAGATGATTGAGCGGATTAAACTCACTGTTCACCTATAGCTTTCAAAAAGTATTAACCTGATTGTTATGAATGCACAAAACTTTGGTTTAGTAGCTTGATAGATAACTATGCTTCACTCTTTTAGTTGTATATCACTCCTTTTGATGAATGTGATGATGTAATCTTTAATCAGCCCATTTGTAATGAATAAGGGCAACATGTCGAGCTCTACCCTTGTGGGAGCCCATTTTTCTCCACATGCTTGGTCTTTAAGTAATAATGAACATCATGATTTTACCTATACTTGCACAAGGAAACAAACAATGTTAGCATAAAAAATAGGATAAGATGATCATGTTGATGTTTCTCCTTTAGCTCATTTCTTTGCACTTTCACTTTTTGATTGTTTCGGTGCATGATTAATAGTGGGCTGCACTATTGTTGGTGACTCATATAGGTTTCTTCATAATTAGAGCCTCTGACATCTTCCTCTTTTCTCTTACAGGTCAACCAGAGCTCGAGTAGACACAAGTGCACCACTTCAGTGTCGACCATTGATAATCAGGCAATGATGATTATGTTGTTACTTATATGATTTCATATTTTTCATCTTCCATAGTGTAGTGTGCTATTTATTATGCACTATGATAGTCACATCCACGACTTGTGTGGATATTTGATTCCATCTTTATGCTTTTCATTTGAAAAGAAAATGTATTTTGATGTAATGTTGTAATATCATTTGGACTCTTACAATCAAAGGAAGCTATGTAAATATGAATCTTTTCATGACATAAATGAAAGCATTTAGAATGCTTCGTTGCTTACATGCTCAATTCTTCCCTTCATTTAATTTTGGAACATTTGAATAACACTTCTGAAATTTTGATTCCTCTTTTAAATGCACCACTATCACCTGACGAATAATGATAAAAGATGCAAACAACGCTTAAACACAATCTTTAATTTCACCTTAAGATAAAACAATGTTCAGCTAGCTCCACCAATCGAGCTATGGTGAAAATTGGTAACAATCTCAAAATAATTTATTTTGAATATGATCATAAACCAGATGTCCATCACCATGCCATGAACCTATGCATACAATGAATCTGATGAACTTGTGTATACCATGAACCTGATGAACCTATGCTCAAATTTTCTCCCCCTTTTGACAACAATGCAAAAGGTAAAAGGGGTGGGAAATCAACAAATACTTGCTCATGAACAACAATTTGTTGTCACAGTGACATGACACAACATAAGATCTTAATGAATAAAATTGAAAAAAGAACTACACAATGAAATATAAAACTATCATGGTATCAAAAATGAACCAAGATGCCACCACGCTGAAAATATAACCCAAAGGTGTAGAATGTGCATGAAAACTCCCCCTAAATACATGCAATTAAAAATATCAGTTGTCCCCTAAGAATAACATTGTCCAATCACTATTAAATCCTAACACTATCAAAACAGACTAAGGGACTCTCAAAGTAGATCAAACATTATCAATTTCCTACCATGGCATATAATATGGAAGTTCTTTTAGAGTTTATTTAAAAATAAATTTGGCATCCATGAGTGACATCTACATCCACAAATCACTACAACATTTTATAAGCTTCTAGTTTTACATATTATAAGAATGTTAGTAGAAGTTGCAGTCTTCCAACTATAACTTTTTAAACATTTTAACAACAAATCTCCATTCTTGATACTTTGATGGATTCCATTCCCTATTACTTCAAAAAAAAAAAACCTTGGGGTATGTGCAGGATCATCATGGAAAAAATAGGCCCTTAAGTGGCAAAAAATTCAGAAAAATTAGTGTTAGGAAACTTGACGTAAAAATTTCAATAAGTTATCTATATTATTTCAAAAAATGTAAGATTAGAATCTGTAGAAAATTGAATGTAGTTTCTGAACTACTAGGTTTATTTAAAATAAATAATCTATTTGGTGAAAATTTGAAATTTCAATGCAGTAGTACTTAAATTTCAGGGAAAAAATAAGAAGTAGGTGTCTGTCTGACCACCCTAACCACAATAAAATGATAATATTTTTATAATATTTTATATATAAGTAGCGGACTCGATGTGATGCATATTTTTTTGTAATTTTTTCCAAGTAAATAATTAATTATGAATTTTCTATTACAACTTTTTAAAAATATAAAAAATCGTATGTCTGACCACCTTGACTTGGTCAAAACTTCAAGGAATTTATTTTTTCTTTTTTTAATCCTATAGTATGTGAAGCATAGAATGTGATGCATGTTTTGGATTCAAAAAATGTGATACTGTTTGGAAGTTATAGATGTTTTTCAATCAGCCTATCGATCAGGACTTTAGTCATAATTCTAATAGAAAATAAATAATAATTATTTATTAAATTCAAATTAAAGCATAATTTATATTGGTAGAAAGTTGAGAATATCCTCTAAAAACTCTTTTCGTTTCATCAATTTTGGGTAAAAAAAAAGTCGTTAGCCACATACCCTACAAATACCCATAATATTGCCACTTTTTGGCCCATCATGATCCTCCACATACCCCTTGATAGCTAACCAAAAAAATCTCTATAGGGTATGTGCAAGGTCATCATGGAAAAAATAGGCCCTTAAGTGGAGAAAAATTTAGAAAAATCAGAGTTAGGAATCTTGACGTAAAAATTTGAATAACTTATCTATATTATTTCAAAAAAATGTAAGAATAGAAATTATAGAAAATTGAATGTAGTTTCTAAACTATTAGGTTTATTTTTTTTAAAAATCTATTTGGTGAAAATTTGAAATTTCAATGTAGTAGTACTTAAATTTCAAGGAAAAAATAAGAAGTAGGTGTTTGTTTGACCAACCTAACCACAATAAAATGATAATATTTATTTATAAGATTTTATATATAAGTAGAGGACTCATGTCCCAATGTGATGCATATTTTTTTATAATTTTTTTCCAAGTAAATAATTGATTATGGTTTTTTTATTACAACTTTTAAAAAATATAGAAACTTGTATGTCTGACCAACTTAACTTGGTCAAAAATGAAATCCATTTTTTTTCTTTTAATCCTATAGTATGCGAAGCATAGAATGTGATGCATGTTTCAGATTTAAAAAATGTGATACCATTTGAAAGCTATAGATGTTTTTCAATCAACCTATCAATCAGGACTTTAGTCATAATTTAAATAAAAAATGAATAATAATTATTTATTAAATTCAAAGTAAAGCATAATTTATATTGGTGGAAAAATGATAATCTCCTTTAAAAACCCTTTTTGTTTCAAAAATTTTGGGTAAAAAGAAAGTCGTCAGCCACATAACCTACACATACCCATCATATCACTACTTTTTGGTCCATCATGATCCTACACATACCTTGTACTTTGCATATTGTGTTAACAATCAATATCCAAAAATAAGAAGACTTGAAAACCACTTCATCTAATACAAACATTGATAGATCAACACTGAGATTGTATCATCTCAAAGATTACTCAGTAACTAATTTATTACTATTTCTTCATCAAATAATTCTATCATATCAAGACACAAAGTCACTAATCATCAAGATGATCTCATTGCTTGATGAGATGCCATTGCTCTGTAAAGAAGTACTACTACTATCAAGATCAATTTTATGATGGAAAAATTATGAGTATAAGAAGCATGTATAACACGGGCATAATAAGAAAGCAAACCACTAAGAACACCTAAAAAGAGAGAATAATTATTGATGCAGTACAAATGCTTAGAGACAACATTATCCACCTACACCACCAAATTATTACTAATGTAGTTCTCTAGCCATTATTACACTCATTATTTCCAAGGTAAAATACTATACTCTGCATGGTAGTATACATTTTCAAATGAAATACTTGTGAGACCCCTTAAGACACTTGCCCACATCTCCATTGCCAAATATCATTGTCTTTGTGCCTTTTTGGTTTGCCTTTTTTGTGTCATTAGCCTATCATGACAACCTGTATAAGGATAGCATGAATGTTGCAGAGAATATAATCAAAATGTATGAACAAAAATATATGCAAGAGACATGCATGAGCAACTTTATTTTCAAAATTAGTTTTCAACTTTTAACATGGCAACACCACTTTCAAAGTATGAACAAAGCATGAACAACCAAGCAAGTATGTAATACACTCCATTGTTAGAAGCAACCATCACTTAACCATAATTTGTCTCTATTTTGTTAAAGCTTGCAATATTCATCAACTCAAAGCCTGTAACTTCAACATCTATCAAAAATCACTTTGACTCCTATCAAAAATACTATTACTATCATAATATAGGAATGAAACATTTCTTTGAAAAATGTCACTGTCTCAACAAAATCACAATCCTGCAACTGTACTTCACTTCCTTGTATTCATCATTGCCATAAGATATACATATTTTCTATTTTGTGAAACCTTTTCTATATATGATATCATGTCATCTTATGACACCTTATATTGAGTAAAACTATTTGCTAATCAGTAACTATATGATCATGAAAAAACAATCAATCTCTCTTGATTTTATTGATCAACAAAACTATTTCCTTTACTTATCTTAGAAACATGAAAACTATGTGTTTAAAAAAAATGGTCTTGATGAAATTATAACACATAACAACACTTATTTTGAAAGAAAAGATATATCTCATGATTAGTGGACCATTTCATCTAATAACAACCACCACTATATCATAATTCCAATAAAATTCCTTCCATTGTTCTCTTTATGATCTCAGGACATAATGATCTTGAAATAGAAAGCATTGAAATGAAAACAAAACCTGATTCTTATAACCTTCTCCTATTGACACATTCTTCTAGACTTCTCAAAGGTTTTAAAAGATAAAACACTAATTTTCTCCCCCTTACCTCATGTTGTCCTTTAAGCTATTATGGATCATGTTTCTTGTGAAGTATGCACAAGCCTTGTTTTTCCTTTCTCTTGCACATGTTTTCTCCTCTAAATTTTCATAAGTTGTTTCCTCTCTTGCTTTTCCTTGTCTCGAAGAGCTAATAACCTTGCACTCTTCTTAGGAGAGGAATTATTTCTCTTATTCTATTGCACAGACTTGGTACTACAATTCCTTGCAAAATGACTAGGATTATTACATCTGAAACATATAACATTGTAGCCTAGAGAAAAATAATTATACCTTTTCCTTGGAAACCAATAATAACTTCTATTATTGTAACTTATATAATCATATTTTTCAAGTGTTCTATAATATTTCTCTAAGTGACCAAATTATTTACAACTGTAACATATAATATTGTAGCTTTGCTTTGGCATTTTACAAGAACTTTTGTTCCATTCACAATCACTTCTAGCATGAGCTCTACAATCTCTAGCTCTATGACCAAAAATATGACATGAGAATCAATAACCATGGAAATGCGAGTAATTTTACCTTATTATTTGCTTTGGCCTGGTAGGTGAAGATCTTGAGGATGTTCTTATTCCAACATCAAAAACTTTTTTTTTTTTTCCTATCTTTAGGAGTAGTAGAATGATTCTTGTCTTCCTCAGGAGCACCATAATGATAATTCAAATCTATCTTCTTCCTAGGATCATTTATGAATTTAGAACACTATCCTTCTCATAACTAAGGGCAAATTTATCTATATGGTAACCTCTATTTTAACTTTATTTGTCTCACCTAAAGCACATCTTAGTTCACCTTCAATATCAACCTCACACTCTTGTTCAGAGTCATCTTCACCCACAAATAGGTCTCCTTATTCATAATCAGACTCAACAGCAAAATCATTCTCTTTATCACAATTTGTGCCAATTTTCAGGGGTGACTCATGCAACAACTCATTACTTGACTTGACTGGGACTCAATTTTCAATCTTTTGCTTGGCATCTTTCCTTCCTCTATTTTGTTTACACTTTCCTATATTACTCCACTACCAGGAACCCCTTAAGTTGGTTAGAATTATGCAAGGGTATGGATATGATACCACTTGTTGGAGTATGAAAGACACTAAGTGGGAGGGGGGGTGAATCAGCGTCTTAATAAACAATTTCAATTTATTGATGTTTCAAAACTACTTAATCTTTTTAAAAAAATTGAATGTTCAGTTTCAAGATTATGATCAAAATGTGATAACCAAATTTAGATTCTTAAAACAACATATAAACTCAAATGGTACAATGTAAATATAGAAGACAACAAGATCAAAAAGTCATCCAAAAAAGAGTCATAACATAGTATTTTTCATGAGTGGAAAACCCTCATAGGGAGGAAAAACCACTCGATAAAATGCCTCACCGGCTTACCAAAATGCCTCACTAGCTATAGAATGACTGGCTACAATTTATGCCTCACTAGTTATAGAATGCTTCACTAGCAAAGCCTCTCTAGCTACAAAACCTCACTAGTTACAAGATGCCTCACTGGAAATGATCATACTGTCTCATTGACATGACCATTTACAACTCAATTTTCAATCATGAAGAAAATACATTACAAAGGGTTGCTCTGTTTCACTGCATAACATTTCCACTTTCCAAACTAACACATTCTATATCCTAAAGATTCATTGGTGTGGAATCTTTAAAATACAAAATATATCAGTTACACATCTCACTATTTTGCATACTATTTACAAAACAACATTACAAAATTATGTTTACAAATTCAACATGATGTATCTCTATAAAGTACCAAACCAATAATGGTGATAAGTCATTATTTATATAAATAGTCAATAGTACACATAATGTTGCCATTTGTCACACAAAAATGTAACCTTCAAAATCTGTTCAAATTGTTTCACAACTGCCTTTAAAGTGTCATCAACATGCTTTTTTATTCAACCAACTTTAACTTACCTTTTACCATGGTCAATACTACTATTTGTCATACATTACAATCATTAAAAGAAACCTTTGAAACTATCCCCATAACTACCTACACCTATCGAGTCACTATGGTGTCTACACTTTAACAAAAATTTAATCTTCCCTTTTAATCTGTCTTTTACATATGGATGGTCAATGAAAAAAAAAACTTTATTCTACCCTTTTAATCTTTCTTTTACACATGGATGGTCCACATAACACACAAATTGTATGTTTACATTAATCCAACACAAACTCATAATGCAACCTAAGTTTCAAGTTGACACACCAAACACAAAACATGGCCTATGTAAAGGTTAACAACTAATTTGTTAATAACTTAGAAACCTCGTTCCCTAGCAGTAGGCAACTCAAATAGAAAAGACCATACACCCATGAATAAATAATATGAAAACCCTTATGCACATTTAAAACATTTTATCACAACCTTTCACAAACAATCGACATTTTAACTTGATCAAGATAAAAACCATTTCCAATTAAACCATAAACCATAGTGAGAAATAAATTGAGTTACCAAAGAACTCACCATTGAAAATCCCTTAACTACCTGTGCACTGGAAACCATTTTTAGAACAGTCAGGTGATCCCACAATATTGGTTTACAATTTTTGGCCAAACTGTACACCAAACTAATTTTTTCTAACTAAATCTTCATTTTCGGGCACCTATAGCAGCTAAACCATGAGGAATTTGAAGATGATTTAAACTAATGATTTGTGAAATTTTATCTATAGACTCTAAATATATTTTTTTCAAAATTTTTGGAATCAAATTGCTCTTCTTTTTCCACCTCCTTTGAAAACTATTTTTTTTAGTAACACCATTTTTAAGGAGTGATGCTCACCGTGTCAAACATAATTCTTTTTCCATGAAGGATGAAATTATATTTTTTTCAAATTTAGATTTATAACTATGATATCTAGTGCTTTCATTTGGTTTCATAGTGTTTTAATGAAATTTTTTTCTTAATCAAGTTTCTAAGTCAAACCAATTACAATTCAGACATAGGCAGACTCTAAAGAACATAACATTTTTTGTATGTATCAAAATTCAATTATTTTTTATTGGATCAAGGACTTCAATATCTAGTGCACTGATATTTTTCTTTTTTCTTTTTGATAATCTACTATTTTTCCACATGTACAAAATAGAGAGCTTGATTTTTAGTGAAAAACCTACATTCAAAAAAAATAAAAAATAAATATAATAATAAAATTAAATTTATTTAAAATTATACTTTTTGGTAAGCTTATAATAAATACTACATACTTACTAAAAAAAAAATTAAATGAATTCATTTGATCCCCAAAAGGTAAATCAAAAGTGATTTTTTATCAGCATTTTGATAGGTGTAAAGGAGACTCCATTATAGGTATGGTTTAAAGCTAGTGGGGTTCTATCCAAGGGGGCTTGATCTAAGGTGGTTCGATCAAACCCTCTTCAATTGGAATAATTTAAATGGAAAATTTCAAGGCTTAAATCATTATATTTTCTAAAAATACGTGATTTCAGCAAAAATCATGATCTCTCAAAAATTGTAAACTAGTATTGTGGGATCACACAGCTGCTATACCCTCATGTTCTTCATCCTTCACCAAGGACAAAAACCTAAAATAGCCAAGAGTAAAATGACTAGTATTTTGGCACAACAATAACTTTTAGGGAACACTCATTGTGTCAATTAATTCCACATGTTTTCCTTTGAAACATCATTTTGTTGTTGGTGTTGAAAACAATAACCTTGTGAATTGGTAGACATTATAAACACCAAATGATATCTGTCAATGACAAAAAACATGAATAATATGCATACAAGTATAGTACTCATCACAATGCACATGAGTGTAATACTCATTAAAATACCTTGAGCCGATCTAGTAAAATAAATGCTAAGAGAGGACCAACCACCACATGAATATAATAGACACCATCATGCCAAAAAATATGACCCAAATGTAAGTATCACCTAAATAAGTGCCAAACCAAACTAACCATGTCTTCCATATGCAGAATACTTGAGTACATGCCAATATTGTAAATGCCACAAATAACCCTTGACATCAATGCCAAAATCAAAGTCAAAGGGGTCAACACACTTATTACCTTGTAGAATTTTCACCTTCTACTACATTTGTAGATTTTAGGCTTGTTACTACACTTGTGGGAACTTTGAGTCTATTTATATTTCAATGCTCTAGTAATGAATTAGAAATTGTAGCTACCAAAACTGAAATTTGATTCAACTTCTTGGTATCAAAATGATACAGATGATGATGACCTTCGTTATGGGGGGTGGAGGATGGCTTGAGAGGTTTTGGCCAAGGAATGGAGGACTTGTCATGTGTAAAAAATAATAATGAGAGATATAGTTACCATGAAATAAAAGGATTCCATAGAAAGAGTTTGATGAGGAGAACACCAGAGAAGTAAGGTGTTGTCAAAGAAGTATAGTAACATTAGGAAGATGGAATGAAGACAATGTCCTATAAATCATGTTATTATAATTTTTTTCTAAATAAATCTAATGAAATTGGGTTATCTTATGTTTTTTGCTTATGTTGATTGTTATGGCTACTGTTGTGCAGTTTTGCACACACGCCCCACTTGGAGTGGGGACCCTTTTTTTTTGGTGTCTTTGACCTTTGATTTACTGGATTTATCTTTTTTTAGGGTCTTGACATGTTGGTCTTGCTTGCTTGGACCCTTCCTTAAGGTTGGAATTGATTTAAATTGAGTTTTGGGCCAAGTCCGGATTTTCACCCGGATCCGGGATTTTCCACCTCTAGCGGATTCTTCCGGCCCTGGTTCCTTGTCCGTTTCTGGCAGGATTCTCCGATTCCGGGTTTCTGCCTGACTTCGGGATTTTTCGGTCCTATCGGATTTTCCCGGAGTCTGTCAAAATCCTGATTTTCCTGACTTCCCCGGTTTCTGCATTTCCGCGGAATCTGTGTTTCCACGCATTTTGGGATTTTCCAAAATTCCGCTTGGGGCTTGGGTTTCCGGACTTGTCAGAAATGTCTTATCGTGCATTAATGGTTGAGGTACCTTTGCTCAGACGGGTATAAGGTTCGATTTAGGGCATTTTCTAATTCATTCTAACTCCATTGCTTCCTTGCTGACTGCTCTGGCGATTGAGATTTTTCATTTGAGCTTTGAGGGATTGATCCTGCTTTGTTTGCGTGAGGATTTCTTGAGTGCTAGTGCCAGTATTTTTTACCTCCTAAGCGTGTTCATTGCGTGGTCGAATTTTTAAGCTCGAATTCTGCCCGCCTTGATCCATGGTATGTATCCATTGCCCTTCCATTTGCTCACGAGATGATTTGGGGTTTTCTTGCACTAGGTATTGTTAAATTTGGGTCAGCCCTTGATTTGATTTTGATTTTGTATTTATAGAGTCGGGGTCCATCCCGTTTCTATTATGGAACCCCATTATCCATGTTCTGTGAGCTCCATTTGTCCGTTGGATTGCATATTTATCCTTTAGGTGGCATTTTGGGTCAGATTGCTTGTTTGTTTCGGGCGCGAAATGTGTTATCATGCGAAATTAGGGTTTCCCTTGGTGTTTGGCCCAGAACGATGATTTTATTTTATGTTTGAGTGAATTTTGTCCCGTGTCATGTTGGCTTCCCATCCCGTTAAGATTGGAGGGCTTTTAGGTAAATCCTGAACCGATATTTTGAGCCCTAAAGCTTGCTCTGGTTTTAATGGCGGAGAGTTGGTCATTCGATTTAGGGCACCATTATTTTAACATGGGGATCCATCCTTTGAGGGATTTTGAGAGTTGGAATCCTTTGCATACTTGAGATTGTTAATTATTGCTAGTTCCGGGATCATTTGAGCTCAGGTAGTGGAGATCTCGCGGTCGTTCGAGTCTTGGTGCATGTTTTGCCGTTTTTCGGGTTTCGGGGACCGTCGCGGAATTTCGTTGGTCCCGGATTTTCCCGGTTGGGGCTTATTCCGTGGGTTGGGTTTATTCCTGGTACATTTAAGCTGTCCGCAAAAATCCGTCCCATCTAGATTTTTTCGGATTTCCTGTCTGGCTCCATTCTTTTGACATTTCGATGATAGGATTGATGGAATGAGTGTCTAATGTTTATTTCTTGTTGCCAATAAATGCATTTAATGATCATCCTTTGATTTTCCATGTGCATTAATGATTATTCGACTAATGATGATTTGGTAGCAGGAATCCGTCTGGGTCGGATTTCTCTGAAATTCTGCCCCGACGGTATTTTCCCGGTTTGCGTGATTTTCCCAGATTGTCTGATTTCTCTGGATCTCGAAGGATTGGCAGTTAGCAACAGATTTTGAAGGATTTATATGATGTGTGCTAACCCTTTGGATTGATATGAGCTTAATAATTGGATTCTAATGACAATTCTTGAATGTATAGGCCGAATCAAGCAAGGCTACTGCTGGGAAGTCCAAAGGTGGTGCAGGGGCATCTTCGATTTCTGAGACAGAACGGTTGAGATTAGACATGAAGAGCCAGGTCCCTAAAAGTAAGATATCTTCCGTGTGGGCTGATGTATCTGATACCAACGTCGGTGCCTGGCGATATGAGGAGTTCAAGCAAAGAACGGCTGAGAAGGACCAGTCAGCCTTGAGACAAGGAATGATGAACTCAGGATTGGTGCATGTGGCAGGGTTCCCTCCAGCGGTTCAGTGCTACGAATTGATTCTTGAATGTGCCCGACAATATGCTTTTGACACACAGATGGTGGTCAGCACTGAGGGACGAGTCTTGGCCAACTTCAGTCCGGCCTCCATTGCCCGGGCCTTCAGCATGTCGGATCTCCCCTCGGTCTGTGCTTTAAACATTGACACTGCCCGAAAATACTATGAGAATGAGCCAGTTAAGGCTCAGCAGATCATCAACTCATGGCTGGAGAAGCCAAAATCTCACCATTCCAAATTGCCTAAACAGTTGCACAGGGTGAAATTCAGGCCGGATATCTACGATGCCATCACACTGTTGAGCAGGGTGGCCGGATTGAGAACTGCCGGAGTATTGGAGAATTGGATGGTCCACGTGATCACCAAGATGAGTCAGGGGACAAATTATCACTGGGCAGGACTCATTAGTGCAGAGATAGACAAACAACTGAGAAATGTCCTGGAGGCAAAGAAGTTCACCATGTCCTCCTACATCATGTATGTGTTGGCCATCTCCTATCCCTACAAAGGACTGACTCCGATGGGAACTATTGGGCAGGATATCATCTATGAAGTCTATCCGGAGCTGCATTTGGGACATAAATATTACAGGAGGGCCAATGATGCATTCACAATGCACATTACCCGGACACTTCAAAATGCAGAGCACATCAGATTATATGATGGGGCTCAGGGGCTGATCAAGAATTACGAAGCATGGTTTATCTAGTTCCCTACCTTCACATACCTCCGGATTGATGGATGCCCAGCTGCTCCTTACAGGTTGCCCCGGTATCCTACTGACCATTTGGTGCTGCTAGAGGTTGTACGACAAATTTGTGAGTTTGATGCAGTGGTGAAGAGGGAAAAGCATAAGACTGATTTTGGAGGAGACTTCCCCCTTGGGATTGGAGTGGGAGAAGTGTGCCCATTATCCAATCAGCTCACACTGCAGGAGAGGAGTTGGCAACCTATGGATTCTCTTTCCATTCAAAGAGAATGAACTTTGACATAACCGGAGAGGCACAGAAGAGGGCTACCCGGGAATTTAGGCATAAGGAGGACCTGGAAGACTATTGGGTCAATATCAAGGATGACCTTGATGCGAGGAAGAGGAGGTATTCCCCGCTGACTGTGGAGGCAATTAGATAATATAATGTGAAGCTAATCCTGGATCAGCTAGATGATGATGGAAAGTTGGTTCAGGACCATGTTTACGAGCCCATAAAGGACAGGTCAGTTGCAGACATTGATTGGAGTGAGCCTGAGGTGACGGAGTTGGAGGACTTGATGACTCCTATGTTGAGATTCACCTTTTCTTGGATTAAGCATAAAGTCTAGGTATTGGAGAATGCCAAGGTGCGCTGTACCTTCGATTTGATGGGGAATCTCAACCCCATGTCCACTTCTGAAGAATCCGGGGAGGAGGAGGACCCCAAAGGGAAAACGGCTAAAACCTCGCCATTCAAGATTAAAGTCAGAGGTCCTAAGGGAACTGAACCTGCAACGAAGAGGAAACCAATTGGCAAGCGCAGGTGGAAGACTCTAACAATCAGCAAGTCCTCGAATGAGGAAGAAGTAGAGAACGCTGAAGAGGAGGATGCCCCTCCGCCGCCTAAGAAAGCTAGAACTGCAAGGGTGGCAAAGAAGAAGGATCAGGCCACTTCAGAGGATGATCCTCCAATTGTTGATGTAGAGAGCTCCAGAGGGGAAAAGACCAAAGTATATACCCGTAAATCAAGAACCCCTTCTCCCAAAGATGTTGCACAGCCAAAGGACTCCCCGCCAGCAAGACCAGTTGGCGAGCAAGACAAGCCTATTTCTCCTCCGCAGAGCATACCAGAACCAGAGAATCCGGATGAGCAGGGAATTAGCGGGGAGGCCGAGCAGTTCAAAGAGGGAACACTATACAGTGAAGCGGCCGAGCTTGAGGCAGAAACAGAGGAAAGGCACACTTCTCTGCTAGTACAATACGAGGATTCTCCAGAGAGTGATAAGGGTTGTGGATCACCGGAACCGGAGGAAAGCATCCCTGCTAAGACTCCATCACCGGTGCTTCCAGAATTGGGACTTGAGGAGGCTGGTCAAGGTGAGCAGACTCCAGAGAAAGAAGATGACGAAGCCACAACTGAGGAGGAGGTCGAGGTGACAGCCGCAGAAGGGGAGAAAGTGACAGAAGATCCGGGAGAAACTCATATAGAAGGAATCCGGACTAACCCTATAGCCCCAGACTGGCTAGAGAGAGAACTTGCAAAGAAGAAACAGGTGATTGTTGAAGACACTCCTCTAGACTGGGATGAAATGTTATCTCAAATCAGCAAAGGGAAGAAGAAGAAGGTTGCAAGGGTGATTTCCCGGGTGGAAAGGGATGAGGTGCATAACTGGGTAGTTCACATCGCTACCCCTGCTGCTGATAAAACAAGAGACGAGGTAACAGGCCAGGATTACAATGTTCAAACTATTAACCTTGGGCCGGCCTCCCTGGAGCAGGATATTGAGGAATTTGAAGGGTCGAGTGCTATAATTGTTGACAGACTAAAGAAGGAGACCCAATCAAAACGAGAGCTGAAAAGAGAAAATGAAAGATTGAGGAAATGTCTGGAGGAGGTAATGAGGCCTCTACAGTCTCTCCATCCTTCCTCCTCTACTACTCTGCGTTTTCTGCCTAAGGAGACAATCTCTGGAATTGAAAAGATGAAGGCCTCCGCTCAGGCTGCCACAGACTGGTTAATGGGTGTCCAGAAAATAGGGGATGAAGCTATCAAAGAGATCCTGTCTGTGGGCAAGGATGCAGTCCAGGAAAAGGAGCTGTTAGAGAGCATCTTGTCTCAGGATAAGGATGACATAGACCTCCTGCTGCAGAAATCAAGGACTATTCTAGAATATGGTAAGGATCAGTTGGGCAAAGATGGAATCCTTCCTTCTGCTAGATTGGATGAACCATGGGAGTGGTTCGAGGCATTGCAGATCAGGCAGGGAGGCCTGAAAAAGATACAAAAACAAAGGAAATCAATTGGTGCTGACCTCACTGCAATTTATGATGGTTGCATTGCCTTCTTTGAGGTGATGACAGGGAGGAAGAAAATAGCTCCCAAATATTTGAGCTTGGATCAACTGAAAGAATGGTGGCATGAGGTTTATGCCCCGGAATCTGATGGAACTGTCACCTCCCATTTGCTTGATGATGCAGCTACATACCTGGCAGTAATAGACACGTACATGGCCAACAGGGAGGACTGGAAGAAAACTGTTGAGTGGTCTAGTGAGGGAATTGATTCAATTAAATGCCGACTCAGGGTTTTTCCATTGCCACCTATTGCTGAGCTGGATGGGATATTCTCGAGGGTCCAAGGTTCACCAGCGCAGAGGAAAGACAAAGGGAGTAGCAGTTAATGCTCTTTTCAAGATTTGTGCTTCCCTATTATTATAGGACATGCATTGGACCGGACTTCCTTGGGGACTGTGCCTTGGCCGACTTGGATGATGGCATTAAATGTGTGCCTTAGTTTGTTTCCTTGGCCGACCTGTTTTTGGCGGTTTTGATTATTTTGTAAAATGTTTGGCTGGGCCGACATGTTTTGGGGGGAAATTTGATAAATAGGCATTCTTGCCTCATTGTAAGGGTTAGACATTGGTTATAGACATAGCAAGACAGTAATAGAGCAAGAGCTATAGTTAGAGTATTTGAAGTTTCTTGAAGCAAATACTATATTCAGAACAGTTGAATTGTTGCAGCATTTTCTGGTGATTAATACAATTAAAGACATTGTGGTTATTCCTGGTGAAATCCTTTGTGTTATCTCATCTTGCATGGTTCCTTTGTTCTATCTTTTAAATTGCTTGAAGATTTAGGGTTCAGAATTCAAAAAATAAATAAATTAGTTTCAGTTGGAAAAATGATGTTTGTGATTTTATATTTGGAATGTTTGTAGCTATCTCTGGTCTATACTCCCAGTAACTATCTGATTGTAGTAGGCTGGTAAAGTCAACCTGGACCGTATATTCAAATGTGCTTAAGTTCAGTTGTAGATGCAAGTCTATGATTTGAAAATCTGTATTCCTCAGAAGATTGCACTGTTCTTGTATGATTTCCTTGTGGGTCGAACAGGAATTGGTTATTCGAGATAGGTCCATTCCAGATATATGTAATTTGCATTGCTTGTCCTTGTAGTAGTTCAGATTTTATTACTTCCTTGCATCCCTATCTTTTGCGATTTCTTTGTTATTCGGTTAGATTCAGGATTCAAGATCATCATATTTTCAGATTTGATAAATTGAAAAGGTACAGTTTGCTTGTAGTAATGTCCGATTGTGATTACCAGCAATTTTCACATATTATCTGAGTTGTTTTATGCATTGTTATGACCTAACACCCGAGAGACCTTGGGGTGATTTTCAACAATTTATTGTTGAAGATTATCTTTCAAGAGAGATAGAATATCATTTTCTGTCTGAGTTGTTGCTGTGCAGAAAACACCATAAACAGATTGGTGCTAGAAGGAGGGCCTGAATGAGCACACTAGATCGCTTCTTGAACACTATCTCTCCAAAGAGATATAGGAGAAATACCAGGTCCACCACTAGAGAGGAGGATTTAGAAGAGTTACAGTTCCCCAATAGGTCAAGGAGGACCAGAGTAAGGAGAGAATCATCATCACCCATCCCTTCACCCACATTGTCCATATCCTCACATCCTGAAGTTGAGGCCATACCCATCCCTGAAGCCATTCCCATTCAGCAGCCTCAACAGGTCAATAACCTACCACCACCTCCACCTCCGCTATTACCAATGGCTTTCCTTGCCAACAATCCATCACCTTTGTTCTTTCAAGCCTACAATGTTATGCCCAAGAACCCTGAACACTTTTGTTCAAAATTCCATGCTAACGACCCAAACAGGACTGCTAAAGAGCACCTGAGAATTTTCCAGACTTGCCTTAAGGACAGGGGGATAGTTCATGAGGATGTTGCTTGTAGATTGTTCCCTTATTCACTGGGAGAAGAAGCCTTTTATTGGTATAACCATCTCCCTGTCGGTTCAATTCTTAATTGGAATGACCTTGAGAAGACCTTTTTACAGAAGTTCCGGATTCTCATCAGTGCCAATGAGTTATACCTGCAGTTCATCAAGGTTAAGAGAGAGGTTAACGAACCCATAGCCAGTTTCAATAATAGGTTTCACCGTGAATTCACCAGATTACAAGACCCATATGTTTTGGACGATGGTACTGCCCTGGGGGTGTATTATGAAGCTCTGGATAGCCTAACCGCAACCTTTTTGAAATGGAGACCCAACCCTCCGGGCACCCTGACTGATGCTTATACAAAGGCTATCAAGCTTAGTACAGATCTGAGGCAACACTTGACTGGGCCATTGCCTTCTCTGGGACCAGCTGCACATCCTAACCAGATTCAGGCAGTAAACCAGGCCCTCACCAATCATACCCCAATTATGAACTCAGTTCCCCAATTACCCATAGTACCACACCCTGGTCATCCCATGAACCAAATCTCTCCTATGACAAACTTCCCTCAACAACAAGTGAATCAACCCATGTATCAGCCATAGCAGAATAGCTTCCCTGCTTATCTGCAGAATTCTGAGGTGTTGCACCAGTCTTTGGGATCCGCCACAATGCCTATTTTCCCTCAGAGTAACCTGAACCAGATCCCTTACCAAGATCCTAATAGGGAGAGGATTGATGAAATGGCCAAACAAATAAAGAAGTTAAATCTGGAAGTGACTTACCTGAGAAATCAGAATAGTCAGTTGCAAGCTGCTCAGAAGGGAATGCAATCTAATCCGAACAGGGAGTTTTCACAAGGACAGAACTTCGACAGGGGACAGCGTAATGACAGAGGGTTCTACAATGATAGGGGATATAACCAGGATAGGGGTTACAACAATGACAGAGGTTTCAATAATGAAAGGAGGCAGAATTTTGACAGAGGCCAAGGAAGTGGGTCAGGATTTGATAAAAGGTCACCACAAGGACAGAACAGAACTTGGAATACAGGGCCCAATAATGGGGGAGTTCCTATCCCGTTGGATCAGCCGGCTAATCAGATTGTTAATCAGTCTGCAAACCAACCAGTCAGTCAAGATAAGCCTCCTACTGGAGTATATCTGGCAGAAGCGGCCTTATCAGGGTGGTGCAGACTCCATAAGACAAGCCAGCATTCAGAATTGGAATGTCCGAAATTTCAAACTGCTGCTTCTATCTTTCAGTATGAGGTAGAGAACAATGTGAATGCACAAGAGATTGTTCCCTCTAACTCCTATGATTCTCCTGTGTTGGTATTGAATCATGCTCCTTTTTCAGCCAGCCAAGAAAATGTACCAGAAGAACCCAATTCCCAGAAAGATGAAACAGATCAGATTTGTAATGGAGATGAAGTAGCTCAGCTATTTAATGAAGGAGAGATGAATGACAACAGCCCCTTAGATCAGGATGAAGCTTATGTTGAAGAAGTATAGATGTTCCAGAGACAAGGATTGAGGGATATGCCCCACAGGCGTCCACCACCCGGAGGACCTTTCACTGCCTCCATTCCTCCCAACAATTTCAGTACTCCTCCAGATCCTAATGCGAGCAACAATCCGTCTTATCCACAGGTTTCCAAGCAATACCTTTCGAAAGATAGACAAGCTCAAGCAAAATCACAGAAGGAAAGGACTGTTCAAGCAAGCAAGGATAAGGCAGAGGAGCCATCTAAGGAGGTCTCTACTGATATGAGTGAGGAGCAGATGGCCTCATATGTTGCAGAGGAATTTAAGAAGCTAAAGGTAAACCTTTCTGCATTTGAGTTGTTAAGATTTCTTGCAATTAGGAAAGTCGTCTTAGGTACTTATGATGCAAATTCAAAGACATTGGACAAGCCTTCTGGTGAGCATGTCAGCCAGACTCCCAGTTTTCAGTCTGTGAACGCACAAAGTCAGACACAGAATAAGACCAATCCACCCCCTGGAGATAGAGGAAAAGAAAAGGACAGAACTCAAGTGACCCAGATGGATACTCAACCCACTTTGTTTCAAGGGAAGACGGAGACTCCACCATTTCTGATCTCAGTCAGAATCTTTGGTAAGAACCTTCACAATTTTTTGTTGGATTCGGGTGCTTCCACCAATGTGATGCCTCTCGGAGTTTGCAGAGCTTTGGGAATAACACCTGCTGATTCCCAGAAGAAGGTCACTCAGTTGGACAGAACCGAAGTGAGTGTGGTAGGAGAACTTAACATGATCCAGATGCAGATAGCCTCTGATCCAAGGATCCAATAGGTCATCAACATTCAGGTGGCTGATATTCCTGATGCATACGGTTTAATTTTAGGGAGGGATTTTACGAGGGCCCTGAATGGGTATGTGTCCACTGATCACTCTCACATGTGGCTTCCATGGAAGGGGGTACCTAATCAGATCAGAAACGAGAGGGAGCTTAGAATGAAGTATATGATAACGAAATACCAAAAGACCTCAACAGAAATTCTGGTATCAGAGGTCAGAATGGGAAATTACCTGCTTTCAGTTCAATATGAAGAATCAGACGCAGAAGAGGTGCTAATTTTGTATACGATGCCAGCTGATGTTGGGACAGGGTCCACCCATGTTGAGGTTCTAACAGAATTAGTTGAAAAGGAGGAAGAACCTAAAGACAAACAGATCAGCTTATTAGACGATTTCCAGGAGTTCATTGGGCAATGTATGGAGAACCAGATTCACCTGGAAAAGAGGACAAGCTTTAAGGAGTTACTCTTACCAAATTGGCGTAGAGTCCACAATGCTTCTCATTCTGAGTTGGAATGTTGTTTGTGTCAGACAGCAGTAAAACAAGTACAAAAATGCATGAATCTAGTCCAGGTAGTTAAGGCAGATGAGCAGAATGTCCAAGGAGAGTGCGAAAACTAGAAACCTGCAATGACTGAGGTAGCTTCTGACACTGATAAACCAAAAGACAGAATGAAGAAAAGTACCACTACAGAATGTTGGACTCTCAAATTCGATGGATCCAAATCCAAGCATGGAGCTGGGGCTGGATTTGAGCTGATTAGTCCAAAAGGTAAGAGTTTCTTTGCAGCTCATAGGCTCCAATTTCATTGCACAAATAATGTGGCTGAATATGAAGCCTTATTTCATGGACTCCTTATGGCACTCAAGAAAAAGGTCAGGATTTTACAAGTTTTTGGTGATTCAGAATTAGTAGTCAAACAAGTAAGAAGGCAGTATGCGTGTCATGATAGGAGAATGACCAACTATAGGCACAGAGTATGGGACCTCATTGAGGGATTCGATGCTTTTAACATCCAATTGGTCCCAAGGAAGAAGAATCAAATTGCTGACTCCCTAGCTCAAGCGGCCAGTACTTTACAACCCCTGTCTTTGTCAGGATTGAAGAAGTTTACTGTTGAATTAACTCATGTCCCGTTAGTCCCTGACAATGTGACTAATTTTCAGGTGTTTGAGGATGATAAAAATATCCTTGACTTTATCACGAACACGGATGTCTTCGCTTCACAGATCATTGATGAAACAGAGCCTCAAGAAGCAGAATTGGATCTAGAGGGTGTGCTGAATTTGAAGTCCAATACTATTCCAAGGGGAATGGTACAATTAGAGAGAATTTTTGATATGGACAAAATTAGAGATCAAGAACAAGAGACAAAGAAAGAATCAGAATCTGTTAGTGGACAGTGTGACACTCACAATGTGGGTACCGAAGATAAGGTAAAGAATATTTTCATTGGTAAGGTTTGTACTCCTGAAGAAAGATAGGGAATAATCAGAGCCCTATACGAATTTCCAGATATAGTGGCCTGGGGTTATGAATACTTGAAGACTTACGATACATCCATCATAACTCACACTATACCTCTCAGGCCAGGCGCTAAGCCTTTCAGACAGAGGCAGAGACCTATTAATGCACTGTTGGAGCCACTCATACAGAAGGAAGTTCAGAAACTGCTGTCCGCTAGAATCATATTTCCTGTCAGGCATTCTACTTGGGTGGCCAATTTGGTTCCAGTAAGAAAGAAGAACGGTGAAATTAGGCTCTGTGTTGACTTCAAAAATCTGAATAGGTCATCAGAGAAAGATAATTATCCAGTTCCCTCTTTGGATGAGGTGTTACAAATGGTTAATGGATCGCAGATGATGTCCTTTCTGGACGGGTATTCAGGGTATAATCAGGTGATGGTCCAGTATGAGGACAGACATAAGACCGCTTTTACAACTAAGTGGGGAACCTTTTCCTACAGGAGGATGTCATTTGGGCTTATCAATGCAGGAGCCACATTTCAACGAGCTATGGACATCGCTTTCAAGGATATCATTGGAAAGTGCATTATCATTTATATGGACGATCTGACTGTTTTCTCCAAAAACAGAGGGGATCATATCTCAGATCTGCGTAAGGTGTTCTAGAAGTGCAGAGAATTTGGCATCTCCTTGAATCCCAAGAAGTGTATTTTCAGGGTCACAGAAGGCAAGCTATTAGGGCATGTGATATCAGAGCAAGGCATTTCTATAGATCTAGAAAGAGTAGAGGCCATCTTGAAAATTCAGCCACCTACTAGTAAGAAGGAGATGAAATCCTTCTTTGGTAAGATTAATTTTGTCAGGAAATTCATCACTAGATTTGCTAAGATTGTCAAGCCATTAAATGCTATGTTAAAACAAGATGCCAAGGTCGAGTGGACTGCAGAAGCAAAGGAGTCCTTTGCAGAGATTAAAAGAGCCATTGCTGATGCTCCAGTGTTGGTGAGTCCAGATTATAGTAAACCGTTCTATATCTATTCCTTTGCTTCGGACCATTCTTGTGCTGGAATGCTGACACAAAAGTCTGATGAGGGGAATGAGCATCCCATTGCTTTCATGAGTGCACCATTAAAGGACGTTGAGCTGAAGTACTCGAGTGTGGAGAAGCAAGCATATGCCCTTGTGCGAGCAGTGAAGAAATTCAGGCACTATATCCTCAGAAATAAGGTGTTTGCGATTGTTCCTGATTCTGCAGTTAAGTTATTGTTGATGCAGAATGAATTAGGGGAGTGCAGAGCTAAATGGGTAACCATGCTTCAGGAGTACGACATTGAGATCCAGCCCATGAAGCTGGTAAGAGGACAGGGACTCACCCAGACAATGGCGGAGATGGGCCCTGAATTGTCTGTCCATAACTATAACGTTGAAGAAGTTTCCCCAGAGGGCTGGTATGATGATATAGTCTATTATTTACTGAATCACCGAGCTCCTGGTCATTTAAATGCAGTACAGAGGCGAGCATTGAGGTTGAAAAGCGACAGTTTCATGCTGAAAGGGGATGTCCTATACAAGAAGAATCACGAAGGTATTTACTTGAGGTGCCTTGGAAGACAGGAAGCTGAAATGGTAATAAATGAGTTTCATGAGAAATATGGCACTAGTCATGGTTCTGCCATTGCTACTGCAAACCAGGTTTTGAGGGCGGGGTACTACTGGCCTACCCTATTCAAGGATGTTCATCATCATGTCCAGACCTGTCACACTTGCCAGACTACAGCAACGAGAGAAAGGTGTGCAGCACTTCCGCTCCAGTCTGTGATTGAGGTAAAAACTTTTGCTCAATGGGGTATGGATTTCATAGGCCCCATCAATCCACCATCTTCTACTGGACACAGGTATATCCTTACCATCACTGATTACTTTACAAGATGGACTGAAGCGTTTGCTTGTAGGCAGTGTACATCAGAGGTAGTAATTGATTTTCTTGAATCTGCCATTCTCAATCGGTTTGAATGTCCTGTTGTTGTTGTGTGTGATAACGGTCCTGCCTTTGCATCTTTCAAATTTTCAAACTGGGCTTTTGATCATGGCATTGTTGTCAAATTTGCATCTAATTATTATCCCCAGGGGAATGGTCTAGCTGAATCCTCTAACAAGAACCTGCTAACTGTCATCTGAAAATTGTTAGAGAGGAACCCAAAAGACTGGCATACCCAGCTTCGATTTGCTCTTTGGGCAGATCGTACCAGAGTTAAAGCCTCCATTGGTACCTCTCCTTATCATTTAGTGTACGGTCTGGATCCAGTTTTCCCTATCCAACTTAAAATCCCAACTTTGCAGTTTATCAACCAGTTTTATGATGAGGGGAATAGAAGGGAAGCTCGGTTGGCTGAACTATTGCACCTTGAGGAAAAACGGGACAATGCCCTAGAAAAATTTGCCAAACATCAGGGGGTAGTTAAGCGATGGTTTGATAGGAGAGCTAAAGTTAAGGCTTTTAGGATTTCTGACCTTGTTCTGTATTGGGATAAGCCGCATGATCAGAAAGGGAGCCATGGAAAATTTGACAAATTGTAGTTGGGTCCTTATCAGATTGCCAAAATTCTGGGAGATAATGCCTTCCGTCTGAGGACTCTCACGGGAGAGGACATACCACTGCCCGTCAATGGGCAGCATCTCAAACATTATTTCTAGTCTTGAGTTGTTCTCAGCTCTTCGCCCTGTAAATAGTTAGTTAGGTTGCTTTCTTTGTTTGTTTTGCTTGCTTTGGTTAGGGGTAGGTTTCTCTTCTTGCTTTGCTGGTTTTGTTTGGTTAGAGTAGGTTTGCTTTGGTTTGTTTGTTTTTCTTTGCGTTGCTCTTGCTGTCGGTCCTTTTTCTCCTTGGGATTGTGGGTGCATCTGTATGGTAATGGTGGCGAAGCAGGTCTAATGTTCTTGGTATTTCCTTTACAAACTTTAACCATCTTTTCAGAGTACCATGGTATAATTTCTTTTACCTATGACATTTGTCCTTACGGTAAGGCAAAGGGTTTTTAGTCAGTCTGAGCAGGAATGTATTGGGGTCTTATACCTTTAATCCTTAATATATCTGAAGTTGTAAAAGTCCTTATGAGGTCTGGACAGGTGAAAAATCTTTTTTCTGCTCTAGTGTCATTGTGGTTCTCAGCCCTGAGTGTGAACTTCACTGTTCACAGGTTGAATAAAATAAGTGAAAAGAAAGAAACATTAGCAAAAAAGGAAAAAGGAGAAAAAATATATATTTAAAAAATCTTGAGGTTTGAATTCAACTCATCAAGGGGATCTGAATATCTCTACCGAGGCTATAGACGCCTGGCTGGCAGTAGAGCTATGTTCAGGAGGACCACAGCGATAACCTCGCCGAGGCTATGGATGCCTGACTGGCAGTGAGGCCCTATCCCGGTTACTTTTAGAGTAAGAATCTTTATGTAGTCTATTCATACCGAGTCTGGTTCTTCTTGCAACTAAGGATAGGTAATACATGCAAGTGCACACACTTAGACCCTGGTATAAGAATGTCGGATTGGCTGGGAATTTCTGTGCTTTAACTTAGGGTGGTGGCTAGGTATCTGAGTTGAAACCATGAGTTCTGGGTTCTTGATTCCAGTTTGTCATCGAAATGCTCAGGAGCATTTCCCCAGCGAAGTCGCCATTTGTTGTGCAGTTTTGCACACACGCCCCACTTGGAGTGGGGACCCTTTTTTTGGTGTCTTTGACCTTTGATTTACTAGATTTATCTTTTTTTAGGGTCTTGACATGTTGGTCTTTCTTGCTTGGACCCTTAAGGTTGGAATTGATTTAAATTGAGTTTTGGGCCAAGCCCGGATTTTCACCCAGATCTGGGATTTTCCACCTCTAGCAGATTCTTCCGGCCCTGGTTCCTTGTCCGTTTCTGGCAGGATTCTCTGATTCCGGGTTTCTGCCTGACTTCGGGATTTTTCGGTCCTATCAGATTTTCCCGGAGTCTGTCAAAATCCTGATTTTCCTGACTTCCCTAGTTTCTGCATTTCTGCGGAATCCGAGTTTCCACGCATTTTGGGATTTTTTGAAATTTCGCTTGGGGCTCGGGTTTCCAGACTTGTCAGAAATGTCTTATCGCACATTAATGGTTGAGGTACCTTTGCTCAGACGGGTATAAGGTTCGATTTAGGGCATTTTTTGATTCATTCTAACTCCATTGCTTCCTTGCTGACTGCTCTGGCGATTGAGATATTTCATTTGAGCTTTGAGGGATTGATCCTGCTTTGTTTGCGTGAGGATTTCTTGAGTGCTAGTGCCAGTATTTTTTACCTCCTGAGCGTGCTCGTTGCGTGGTTGACTTTTTAAGCTCGAATTCCGCCCGCCTTGATCCATGGTATGTATCCATTGCCCTTCCATTTGCTCACGAGATGATTTGGGGTTTTCTTGCACTAGGTATTGTTAAATTTGGGTCGGCCCTTGATTTGATTTTGATTTTGTATTTATAGAGTCGGGGTTCGTCCTGTTTCTATTATGGAACCCCATTATCCATGCTCTGTGAGCTCCATTTGTCCGTTGGATTGCATATTTATCCTTTAGGTGGCATTTTGGGTCGGATTGCTTGTTTGTTTCGGGCGCGAAATGTGTTATCATGCGAAATTAGGGTTTCCCTTGGTGTTTGGCCCAGAACGATGATTTTATTTTATGCTTGAGTGACTTTTGTCCCGTGTCATGTTGGCTTCCCATCCTGTTAAGATTGGAGGGCTTTTAGGTAAATCCTGAACTGATATTTTGAGCCCTAAAGCTTGCTCTGGTTTTAATGGCAGAGAGTTGGTCATTCGATTTAGGGCACCATTATTTTAACACAGAGATCCATCCTTTGAGGGATTTTGAGAGTTGGAATCCTTTGCATACTTGAGATTGTTAATTATTGCTAGTTCTGGGATCATTTGAGCTCAAGTAGTGGAGATCTCGCGGTCGTTCGAATCTTGGTGCACGTTTTGCCATTTTTCGGGTTTCGTGGACCGTCGCGGAATTTCGTTGCTCCCGGATTTTCCCGGTTGGGGCTTATTCCGCGGGTTGGGTTTATTCCCGATACATTTAAGCTGTCCGTCAAAATCCGTCCCATCTAGATTTTTCCGGATTTCCTGTCTGGCTCCATTCTTTTGACATTTCGATGATAGGATTGATGGAATGAGTGTCTAATGTTTATTTCTTGTTGCCAATAAATGCATTTAATGATCATCCTTTGATTTTCCATGCGCATTAATGATTATTCGACTAATGATGATTTGGTAGCAGGAATCTGTCTGGGTCAGATTTCTCTGAAATTCTGCCCCGACGGTATTTTTCCGGTTTGCGTGATTTTCCTGGATTGTCTGATTTCTCCGGATCTCAAAGGATTGGCAGTTAGCAACAGATTTTGAAGGATTTATATGATGTGTGCTAACCCTTTGGATTGATATGAGCTTAATAATTGGATTCTAATGACAATTCTTGAATGTACAGGCCAAATCAAGCAAGGCTACTGCTGGGAAGTCCAAAGGTGGTGTAGGGGCATCTTTGATTTCTGAGACAGAACGGTTGAGATTAGACATGAAGAGCTAGGTCCCTGAAAGTAAGATATCTTCCCTGTGGGCTGATGTATCTGATACCAACGTCGGTGTCTGGCGATATGAGGAGTTCAAGCAAAGAACGGCTGAGAAGGACCAGTCAGCCTTGAGACAAGGAATGATGAACTCAGGATTGGTGCATGTGGCAGGGTTCCCTCTAGCGGTTCAGTGCTACGAATTGATTCTCGAATGTGCCCGACAATACGCTTTTGATACACAGATGGTGGTTAGCACTAAGGGATGAGTCTTGGCCAACTTTAGTCCGGCCTCCATTGCCTGGGCCTTCAGCATGCCGGATCTTCCCTCGGTCTGTGCTTTAAACATTGACACTGCCTGAACATACTATGAGAATGAGCCAGTTAAGGCTCAGCAGATCATCAACTTATGGCTGGAGAAGCCAAAATCTCACCATTCCAAATTGCCTAAATAGTTGCACAGGGTGAAATTCAGGCCGAATATCTACGATGCCATCACACTGTTGAGCAGGGTGGCCGGATTGAGAACTGCCGGAGTATTGGAGAATTGGATGGTCCACGTGATCACCAAGATGAGTCAGGGGACAAATTATCACTGGGCAGGACTCATTAGTGCAGAGATAGACAAACAACTGAGAAATGTCCTGGAGGCAAAGAAGTTCACCATGTCCTCCTACATCATGTATGTGCTGGCCATCTCCTATCCCTACAAAGGACTGACTCCGATGGGAACTATTGGGCAGGATATCATCTATGAAGTCTATCCGGAGCTGCATTTGGGACATAAAGATTACAGGAGGGCCAATGATGCATTCACAATGCACATTACCCGGACACTTCAAAATGCAGAGCACATCAGATTATCCGATGGGGCTAAGGGGCTGATCAAGAATTACGGAGCATGGTTTATCTAGTTCCCTACCTTCACATACCTCTGGATTGATGGATGCCCAGCTGCTCCTTACAGGTTGCCCCGATATCTTACTGACCATTTGGTGCTGCTAGAGGTTGTATGACAAATTTGTGAGTTTGATGCAGTGGTGAAGAGGGAAAAGCATAAGACTGGTTTTGGAGGAGACTTCCCCCTTGGGATTGGAGTGGGAGAAGTGTGCCCATCTATCCAATCAGCTCACACTACAGGAGAGGAGTTGGCAGCCTATGGATTCTCTTTCCATTCAAAGAGAATGAACTTTGACATAACCGGAGAGGCACAGAAGAGGGCTACCCGGGAATTTAGGCATAAGGAGGACCTGGAAGACTACTGGGTCAATATCAAGGATGACCTTGATGCGAGGAAGAGGAGGTATTCCCGGCTGCTTGTGGAGGAAATTAGACAATATAATGTGAAGCTGATCCCGGATCAGCTGGATGATGATGGAAAGTTGGTTCAGGACCATGTTTACGAGCCCATAAAGGACAGGTCAGTTGCAGACATTGATTGGAGTGAGCCTGAGGTGACGGAGTTGGAGGACTTGATGACTCCTGTGTTGAGATTCACCTTTTCTTGGATTAAACATAAAGTCTGGGTATTGGAGAATGCCAAGGTGCCCTGTACCTTCGATTTGATGGGGAATCTCAACCCCATGTCCACTTCTGAAGAATCCGGGGAGGAGGAGGACCCCAAAGGGAAAACGGCTAAAACCTCGCCATTCAAGATTAAAGTCAGAGGTCCTAAGGGAACTGAACCTGCAACGAAGAGGAAACCAATTGGCAAGCGCAGGTGGAAAACTCTGACAATCAGCAAGTCCTTGGATAAGTTAGAAGCAGAGAACGCTGAAGAGGAGGATGCCCCTCCGCCGCCTAAGAAAGCTAGAACTGCAAGGGTTGCAAAGAAGAAGGATCAGGCCACTTCAGAGGATGATCCTCCAATTGTTGATGTAGAGAGCTCCGGAGGGGAAAAGACCAAAGTATATACCCGTAAATCAAGAACCCCTTCTCCCAAAGATGTTGCACAGCCAAAGGACTCCCCGCTAGCACGACCAGTTGGCGAGCAAGACAAGCCTGTTTCTCCTCCACAGAGCATACCAGAATCGGATGAGCAGGGAATTAGCGGGGAGGCCGAGTAGTTCAAAGAGGGAACACTATACAGTGAAGCGGCCAAGCTTGAGGCAGAAATAGAGGAAAGGCACACTTCTCTGCTGGTACAATACGAGGATTCTCCAGAGAGTGATAAGGGCCGTGGATCACCGGAACTGGAGGAAAGCATCCCTGCTAAGACTCCATCGCCGGTGCTTCCAGAATTGGGACTTGAGGAGGCTGGTCAAGGTGAGTGGACTCCAGAGAAAGAAGATGACGAAGCCACAACTGAGGAGGAGGTCGAGGTGACAGCCGCAGAAGGGGAGAAAGTGACAGAAGATCTGGGAGAAACTCATACAGAAGGAATCCGGACTGACCCTATAGCCCCGGACTGGCTAGAGAGAGAACTTGCAAAGAAGAAACAGGTGATTGTTGAAGACACTCCTCTAGACTGGGATGAAATGTTATCTCAGATCGGCAAAGGGAAGAAGAAGAAGGTTGCAAGGGTGATTTCCCGGGTGGAAAGGGATGAGGTGCATAACTGGGTAGTTCACATCGCCACCCCTGCTGCAGATAAAACAAGAGACGAGGTAACAGGCCAGGATTACAATGTTCAAACTATTAACCTTGGGCCGGCCTCCCTGGAATAGGATATTGAGGAATTTGAAGGGTCGAGTGCTATAATTGTTGATAGACTAAAGAAGGAGACCCAATCAAAACGAGAGCTGAAAAGAGAAAATGAAAGATTGAGGAAATGTCTGGAGGAGGTAATGAGGCCTCTACAGTCTCTCCATCCTTCCTCCTCTACTACTCCGGGTTTTCTGCCTAAGGAGACAATCTCTGGAATTGAAAAGATGAAGGCCTCCGCTCAGGCTGCCACAAACTGGTTAATGGGTGTCCAGAAAATAGGGGATGAAGCTATTAAAGAGATCCTTTCTGTGGGCAAGGATGCAGTCCAGGAAAAGGAGCTATTAGAGAGCATCTTGTCTCAGGATAAGGATGACATAGACCTCCTACTGCAGAAATCAAGGACTATTCTAGAATATGGTAAGGATCAGTTGGGCAAAGATGGAATCCTTCCTTCTGCTAGATTGGATGAACCATGGGAGTGGTTCGAGGAATTGCAGATCAGGTAGGGAGGCCTGAAAAAGATACAAAAACAAAGGAAATCAATTGGTGCTGACCTCACTGCAATTTATGATGGTTGCATTGCCTTCTTTGAGGTGATGACAGGGAGGAAGAAAATAGCTCCCAAATATTTGAGCTTTGATCAACTGAAAGAATGGTGGCATGAGGTTTATGCCCCGGAATCTGATGGAACTGTCACCTCCCATTTGCTTGATGATGCATCTACATACCTGGCAGTAATAGACAGGTACATGGCCAACAGGGAGGACTGAAAGAAAACTGTTGAGCGGTCCAGTGAGGGAATTGATTCAATTAAATGCCGACTCAGGGTTTTGCCATTGCCACATATTGCTGAGCTGGATGAGATATTCTCGAGGGTCCAAGGGTCACCAGCGTAGAGGAAAGACAAAGGGAGTAGCAGTTAATGCTCTTTTCGAGATTTGTGCTTCCCTATTATTATAGGGCATGCATTGGACCAAACTTCCTTGGGGACTGTGCCTTGGCCGACTTGGATGATGGCATTAAATGTGTGCCTTAGTTTGTTTCCTTGGCCGACCTGTTTTTGGCAGTTTTGATTATTTTGTAAAATGTTTGGCTGGGCCGACATGTTTTGGGGGGAAATTTGATAAATAGACATTCTTGCCTCATTGTAAGGGTTAGACATTGGTTATAGACATAGCAAGACAGTAATAGAGCAAGAGCTATAGTTAGAGTATTTGAAGTTTCTTAAAGCAAATACTATATTCAGAACAGTTGAATTGTTGCAGCATTTTCTGGTGATTAATACAATTGAAGACATTGTGGTTATTCCTAGTGAAATCCTTTGTGTTATCTCATCTTGCATGGTTCCTTTGTTCTATCTTTTAAATTGCTTGAAGATTTAGGGTTCAGAATTCAAAAAAAAAAAAAATAGTTTCAGTTGGAAAAATGATGTTTGTGATTTTATATTTGGAATGTTTGTAGCTATCTCTGGTCTATACTCCCAGTAACTATCTGATTGTAGTAGGCTGGTAAAGTCAACTTGGACCATATATTCAAATGTGCTTAAGTTCGGTTGTAGATGCAAGTCTATGATTTGAAAATTTGTATTCCTCAGAAGATTGCACTGTTCTTGTAAGATTGCCTTGTGGGTCGAGCAAGAATTGGTTATTCGAGATAGGTCCATTCCAGTTATATGTCATTTGCATTGATTGTCCTTGTAGTATTTCAGATTTTATTACTTCCTTTCATCCCTATCTTTTGCGATTTCTTTGTTATTCGGTTAGATTTAGGATTCAAGATCATCATATTTTCATATTTGATAAATTGAAAAGGTACAGTTTGCTTGTAGTAAGGTCCGATTGTGATTACCTGCAATTTTCACATGTTATCTGAGTTGTTTTATGCATTGTTATGACCTAACACCCGAGAGACCTTGGGGTGATTTTCAACAATTTATTGTTGAAGATTATCTTTCAAGAGAGATAAAATATCATTTTCTGTCTGAGTTGTTGCT
This sequence comes from Sequoia sempervirens, assembly GCA_007258455.2. NCBI lineage: Eukaryota > Viridiplantae > Streptophyta > Pinopsida > Cupressales > Cupressaceae > Sequoia > Sequoia sempervirens. The sequence goes on along the minus strand of VDFB02000017.1, from coordinate 160,875,646 downwards.
GTGCAGAAAATACCATCAACAGCTACAAGATTGGGATGCCTACTAAGGGACCCTAGTCATGATTGCACTATGATAATAGATTTGTAATAGGATAAGGGTATGTGCAGAATCATGATGGGCCAAAAAGTGGCGATATGATGAGTATTTGTAGGGTATGTGGCTAGTGATTTTTTTTAAACTAAAAATTGATGAAATGAAAAGAGTTTTTAAAGGAGATTCTCATCTTTACACCAATATAAATTATGCTTTACTTTGAATTTAATAAATAATTATTATTCATTTTCTATTTGAATTACGACTAAAGTCCTGATTGATAGGTTGATTGAAAAACATCTATAGCTTTCAAATGGTATCACATTTTTTGAATCTAAAACATGTGTCACATTATATGCTTCACATAAAATAAGATTAAAAAAAAAATTTCATGAAGTTTTGACCAAGTTAAGGTGGTGAGACATACAAGTTTTATATTTTTTAAAAGTTGTAATAAAAAATTCATAATTAATTATTTACTTGGTAAAAATATGCATCACATTAGGACATGAGTCCTCTACTTATATCTAAAATATTATAAAAAATAATTATCATTTTATTGTGGTTAGGTGGTCGAGACACCTACTTCTTATTTTTTCCACGAAAATTAAGTACTATTGCATTGAAATTTCAAATTTTCACCAAATAGGTTTTTTTAAAAAAAAAACCTAGTAGTTTAGAAACTACATTCAATTTTCTACAGATTCTATTCTTATTTTTTTTTAAATAATATAGATAATTTGTTCAAGTTTTCACATCAAGTTGCTTAACTCTGATTTTTTTGAATTTTTTGCCACTTAAGGGCCTAGTTTTTCCATTATGATTCTACACATACCCGGTATTCCAAATGCAAATATTTCACATTAACAAAAAAAAATATGCATCACATTGGTACATGAGTCCTTTACTTATATCTAGAATCTTATAAAAAATAATTATCATTTTATTGTGGTTAGGGTGTTTAGACAACACCTACTTATTTTTTCCCTAAAATTTAAGTGCTACTGCATTGAAATTTCAAAGTTTCACCAAATAGATATATATTTTTTAAATAAACCTAGTATTTTTAAAACTACATTCAATTTTCTATAGATTCTATTCTTACATGTTTTTGCAATAATATAGATAACTTATTCAAATTTTTATGTGAAGTTGCCTAACTCTAATTTTTCTAAATTTTTCGCCACTTAAGGGCCTAATTTTTTCATGATGATCCTACACATACTCATATTTTTCTTTTTTTCTTTTTAAAATCATTTTGATTGAAGAAATATTCACTAGAAGTTGGAAATCTCTAGAAATTTGAAAAAAAGGTGACTTTGCTGCCAAGTCACATATTATTTGGACATATTTGTCTGAATACGTTTCGGCTAAACCCTTTTCGGTCAAATACATTCTGACCTAAAAATATTCAATCGACTATGGTTTGGTCAGATCATAGCTTGCCGAAATTATGATTTTTTTGAATTTGTTTTTTTCTTTTTTTCCATTTTTCATCAATTTTTTACTAAAATATGGTTGACCGAAAATCTAAATTTTTGAATTTTTTTCGATTTATTTTGTGTTTCATCCATTTTTTTATTAAAATAATTATTTAAGTAAGCTTCTATTATTTTATTTTTTATGGTTTTTCCATTTTTCCTCTGCTTTTTAATAAAGTAATTATTTCAATTTTTTTTATAAAAATCAACTTTTATTATTTACTTTCACTCTTAAATCATTAGGCATATAATACTGAACAATACCTTTCTAATAATTTTTCATAGGCTAGATCTAGTTGAATACTTATATATGAGGAAAATCAAGCATCCAAAGTAAAAGATTTGGTAATTTTCTTTAATTTATTTTTTGTTTTCATGCTTATATGTTCATTGCTAGTTTATTTTGTGTTTTCATGCTTATATGTTCATTGCTAGTTTATTTTGATTTTTCATGCTTATATGTTCATTGCATTTTAATTTGAATATTTTGAGCTAATGCTTGGACAAACAAGTGGTGTAGTTGTCGACTGTCAAAGACTAATATTGAAAGACTACTAATTTGTGGTTTTGCAAGATGTTTGGCCAAGACTTTTTATTTTTCTACTAATTTAGGAACTAAATTTAGATTAGAGGGTAAATGAACTTGTATTCTATGCTTGGAAGGGTGTAATAGATGTACACTCTCCCATCACACCTACTGTGATCTTGGGGATCAAAAATATTTACATCTCTTCATTTTATTTAGATCAATGTTTTAGGTAAACATAAGTTTGACTTTGAACAACCTACTTGCAATATTTTAAAATATTTATATACTAAAACTAATCAAAATATAAATATACATATTTTTGAATTCAACACTATGAGCTCTACAAAAGGATATGGGTATGTATAGGATCATGATGGGCCAAAAAGTGGTGATATGATTGGTATGTGTAGGATATGTGGTTGATTACTTTTTTTTTTTACCCAAAATTCATGAAACAAAAAGGGTTTTTAAAGGAGATTCCTAGCTTTCCACCAATATAAATTATTCTTTACTTTGAATTTAATAAATTATTATTATTCATTTTCTATTCGAATTACTACTAAAGTCATGATTGATAGGCTAACTGAAAAATATTTATAGCTTTCAAACGATATCTCATTTTTTGAGTCTAAAACATGTGTCACATTCTATGCTTCACATTCTATATAGTATTAAAAAAAAATTGAATTTCATGAAGTTTTGACCAAGTTAAGGTGGTGAGACATACAAGTTTTTATATTTTTTAGAAGTTTATTTAAAAAAAAAAAACCTATATTTGGTGAAACTTTGAAATTTCAATGTACTAGCACTTGAATTTTAGGGAAAAAATAAGTAGGTGTTTGTCTAACCACCCTAACTAAAATAAAATAATAATTTTTTTATAAGATTCTAGATATAAGTAGAGGACTCATGTACCAACGTGATGCATATTTTTTTATATGTCAATTTTCTATAGATTCTATTCCTACAAATTTTTGAAATAATATAGATAACTTATTCAAATTTTTATGTTAAGCTGCCTAACTCCAATTTTTGTAAATTTTAATAATTTTGATTGAAGAATCATTCAATAGAAGTTGGAAATTTCTAGAAATTTGATAAAATGGTGACTTTGCTGCCAAGTCACATGCCATCTGGACATATTTGTCCAAATACGTTTCAGTCGAACCCTATTCGGTCAAATATGTTATGACCTAAACATATTCAATCGACTATCATTTGGTTGGATCATAGCTTGCCGAAATTATGATTTTTTTGAATTTGTTTTTTTTTTGTTTTTTTCTATTTTTCATCCAATTTTTATTGAAATATAGTTGATCGAAACTTTGATTTTTTGAATTTTTTATTTATTTATTTTCTTTTTCATCCAATTTTTATTAAAATAATTATTTAAGTCAGCTTCTATTATTTTATTTTTTATGTTTTTTCCATTTTCCTCCACTTTTTAATGGAGTAATTATTTCAATTTTTTTATAAAAAACAACTTTTATTATTTACTTTCACTCTTAAATCATTAGGCATATAATACTGAACAATACCTTTCTACTAATTTTTCATAGGATATCTAGTTGAATACTTATATATGAGGAAAATCAAGCATCCAAAGCAAAAGATTTGGTAATTTTCTTTTTTTTCTTTTTTTTTCATGTTTATATGTTCATTGAATTTTAATTTGAATATTTTGAGCTAATGCTTGGATAAAAAAGTGGTGTAGTTGTCGACTGTCCAAGACTAGTATTGAAAAACTACTAATTTGCAGTTTTGCAAGATGTTTGGCCAAGACTTTTTATTTTTCCACTAATTTAGGAACTAAATTTAGATTAGAGGGTAAATGAACTTGTATTCTATTCTTGGAAGGGAGTAATAGATTTACACTCTCCCATCACACCTAGTATGATCTTGGGGATCAAAAATATTTGCATCTCTTCATTCTATTTAGATCAATATTTTAGGTAAACATAAGTTTGACTTTGAACAACCTACTTGCAATATTTTCAAATATTTATATACTAAAACTAATCAAAATATATATATATATATATATATATATATATTTTTGAATTCAACACTGTGAGCTCTACAAAAGGGTATGTGTATGCGCAAGATCATGATGGGCCGAAAAGTAGCGATATGATTGGTATGTGTAGGGTATATGGCTGATGACTTGTTTTTACCCAAAATTCACGAAATGAAAAGGGTTTTTAAAGGAGATTCTCAGCTTTCCACCAATATAAATTATTCTTTACTTTGAATTTAATAAATAATTATTATTAATTTTCTATTTGAATTACGACTAAAGTCCTGATTGATAGGCTAATTGAAAAATATTTATAGTTTTCAAATAATATTACAGTTTTTGAATCTGAATCATGCATCACATTCTATGCTTCACATACTATAGGATTAAAAAAAATTGAATTTCATGAAGTTTTGACCAAGTTAAGGTGGTTAGACATATGATTTTTATATTTTTAAAAATTTGTAATAAGAAAATCATAATTAATAATTTACTTGGAAAAACCATACAAAAAAATATGCATCACATTGGTACATGAGTACTCTACTTATATCTAGAATCTTATAAAAAAATATTATGATTTTATTGTGGTTAGGGTGGTCAGACATACAGCTACTTATTTTTTCCCTAAAATTTAAGTGCTACTGCATTGAAATTTCAAAGTTTCACCAAATAGATGTTTTTTTAAAAAATAAACCTAGTATTTTAGAAAATACATTCAATTTTATATATATTTTATTCTTACATATTTTTTAAATAATATAGATAACTTATTCAATTTTTTATGTCAAGTTGTCTAACTCTGATTTTTCTGAATTTTTCGCCACTGAAGGGCCTGTTTTTTCCATGATGATCCTACACATACCCGTATTTTTCTTTTTTCTTTTTAAAATAATTTTGATTGAATAAATATTCACTAGAAGTTGGAAATTTCTAGAAATTTGAAAAAATGGTGACTTTGTTGCCAAGTCACATGCCATCTAGACACATTTGTTTGAATACGTTTTGGCCGAACCCTATTTGGTCAAATATGTTTTGACCTAAACATATTCAATCGACAATGGTCTGGTTAGATCATAGCTAGCCAAAATTCTAATTTTTTGAATTTATATTTTTGTTTTTTTCCATTTTTCATCCAATTTTTATTGAAATATAGTCGATTGAAAATTTGATTTTTTGATTTTTTTTCTGTTTATTTTTTTTTTCATCTAATTTTTATTAAAATAATTATTTAAGTTAGCTTCTATTATTTTTTTTTAATGTTTTTTCCATTTTTCCTCCCTTTTTTAAAGGAGTAATTATTTGAATTTTTTTTATAAAATCCAACTTTTATTATTTACTTTCACTCTTAAATCATTAGGCATATAATACTGAACAATACCTTTCTAATCATTTTTCATATGCTATCTAGTTGAATACTTAAATATGAGGAAGATAAAGCATCCAAAGTAAAATATTTGGTAATTTTTTTTAATTTTTTTTTTCATGCTTATATGTTCATTGCTAGTTTATTTTGTATTTTCATGCTTATATGTTCATTGTGTTTTAATTTGAATATTTTGAGCTAATGCTTGGACAAACAAGTGGTGTAGTTGTCGACTATCGAAGACTAATATTAAAAAACTACTAATTTGCAGTTTTGTAGGATTTTTGGCCAAGACTTTTTATTTTTTGACTAATTTAGGCACTAAATTTATATTAGAGGGTAAATGAGCTTGTATTATATGCTTGGAAGGGTGTAACAGATGTACACTCTCCCATCACACCTAGTGTGATCTTGGTGATAAAAAATATTTACATCTCTTCATTCTATTTAGATCAATGTGTTAGGTAAACATAAGGTCACTATATTGTGTGTATTCTCTCCCCTCGCACTTCGTGTGATCTTGGGGATCAAAAACACTTACTGTGTCTTTCCTTTTCGGGTACCTACCTAGGGATTTCAGCACCCTAGGGGATGATCCCAACCATGTGTACCAACATATTATATAAACGAGGGAGAACTAAAGTTGTACCCCAATCTAGTTGTGTTGTAATTGTCAAAGCTCTAATTATCTAGGGTGATTCCAAGCTAGGAGTTAAGGGTTGGTCTGAGCTCTTAGTACCTCATTGAAGCTCCCAATCCATTCTTGTGACAGACTATTGTTCATGATCTCGGCCTCATGTACCTTGTGTATATCGAGGGATCCCTAGAAAAACATTGTAAACCAAGAAAGCCATCGAACATATGTTAGTGTGGTACAAGGGTTGCAGATTGTACCCTGAAGTTACTCACCATGTACTCCATTAAGTTGAGATAGAAATCCTTATGGTGAACTTTGATAGTTCCCAAGAAGAGGAAAAAGGTGAGCATGTGGCATCCATTGACGACCTTGTGCCACTAGATCTCTAGCTATCTACCTTCACAAGAAAGGGTACTCTAAAGAATCACCCAAGTATCAAGGAGTATTAACCCAAGCTTGCTTGGGTGGTGATCCCACATTAATCTATAAAACTACTTGAGCTTAGGGCTTGTAATCAAGTGCTTGAAGTGTGTTTTTGTGCAAAACCCATGAAGATGAATTAGCCAAAGGGTTGAGGATTTTGCTATACCCTTTGAAAATATCAAAAAATTTCAATATTAGCCAATGTGTTTTATTGTTTGCTAAAATCCTTTTCCAAAAAGACTCATACTGTAAAACTACGCTTGAGACAAAAAATTGTTGTGCCTTTGTCAAAAATTGGTCCACTTGAGATTTTGCACCTAGGTTAAAATATATTGCGCTTGCATTATCCTAAAACTAGGCCTCTATCCTAGCACAAAATTTGAATCTCTATCTTTGACCCCCTAGGGCTCCTTGGTTTACTATGGCATAATTTGTAACTTTGTTATGTCTTGATCACCAATTACCCCATCTTCACACCTGAAAAACCTATTCCTCAAATCATTATTTTATTCACCATTATCATCCAAAATAAGCATTTATCATCACCACTTTGCAAACCAAATTTGTCACTAGGAAAAAATCTAGATCCCTCATCACCCTTCCTAATCTTAGGGTACCTTAAGAACTTTCCTATCTTAAGTTGCGTCTTTGATAATTTAACTTAAGAAGTGGCCATCTTTTTGCTAAATTTTTCAAAATCATCCTTCATCTACCCCTACTTAGGAACTTTCCTATCCTAAGTAAGAAAATCATAAATCATCCATCCTAAGGATCAAGAGTACACCTTTTGATAATAACCCTTGGTTTTTTACCATCAATTGAACCAATAATCCCCTCAATCCCAAAAAAACATCCTTAATCACATCATCAAAAAATAAATCCTAAGGTCGTCCTAATCAACAATCTAGTCCAAGGTCTGCATCTTTAATCTCTTAAAGAATTATCTCCTTGCATTACAATCACTAGATCACAAGAAAAGAAATTAATGGATTCCCAAGGAGAAGCCTTTTTCAATACCACTTCATCTCAACCACCCACCCCTCATGAGGAAATGGTATATGCTCCTAAAGAGTCTCAAAGACTAAGGGAATTTTCCAATGACCCTTATAATCAACATATGATGGAGAGAATTATCCTCCTTGACAAAGATCACCTTGTCCTTAGCCTCCTAGCACAAGGGGCTAAAATACCTTCCACCATTAAAATCCTACAAGAAAGGAATAGTGATCCTTTACACAACTCCTCATCATCCAATAATTTATTCGATCATCTCGTGGGACCTAAACTTAATACCAATATCCCCTCTTCCACTAACATAAATCAACCTAGTGTCCCCCCATTAACAAACACAACCTCTTCCATAAAAAAAATCTCATCCAACACCAACCCACCACTTTCCTCAAGTACCACAACAAATCTCATCATAAATACAAATGTCCCTCTTTCCAAAAATATAACACAACCCTTAAATAACCTACTCCAACTTTCATCTCACCTAAGGGTCATTATTCCCCCCAATGCTAGCGTCACTTATGCCCCCACCAACCCAACTATAACCAAAAATATCAGCCCACCTCATATATTCACGACAATTATAATGTCTCACAAAACACATCCCAACCCCCTAATAGCACACTACTTCCCCCACCCCCTAACAATCCAAGTCCTCAACAAAAAATCACCTATAACCAAACCTTACCCCCTAATAATTCTAATTAGACCAAGGACTTGCTAACCATTTCCAAAAATGAGACACTTGCCTCCTTTGGACATAGATAATCAAACAAACGACATGAATAACATCAAAGAAGAATATAAAGAAGCTATTATAGATCAAGTTAAAGAAGAAGATACAAAAGGTACCATGGATCAAATCGATATCCTAAATGATCAAGAAGAGACAAGCATGATGAATGATAAGGCCAAAATATCCTATCAACTAGCATCATCCACTTTTATCAAATCATACTTTCTCATAGAGGAGAAGATTCCAAACAATAGTTTCCATGTACACAATGATGGGTTCACATCTTTTTTTCACAGTAAAAAATAATCATACCTCCATGATATTAGGGGACACTTTATCCAATACAAACATCAAAATGTTTGAATGCATGTTTATTTTACATGCAGTTAAAGTCAAACTTGAGAAATTTGTGATGGGGAAAAAAAAGACAAGAACAAGGTTGTATGATCTAAGAAGAGATACTAGAAATGTGGATGAAGGAACATCTTCTCAAGAATAGGGTATGTGCAGGATCATCATGGAAAAAATAGGCCCTTAAGTGGTAAAAAAATTAGAAAAATCAGAGTTAGGAAACTTGATGTAAAATTTTGAATAAGTTATCTATATTATTTCAAAAATATGTAAGAATAGAATTTGTAGAAAATTGAATGTAGTTTCTAAACTACTAGGTTTATTTGAAAAAAAAAAAGTCTATTCGGTGAAAATTTGAAATTTCAATGTAGTAGTACTTAAATTTCAGGGAAAAAATAAGAAGTAGGTGTCTATCTGACCACCCTAGGTAACCACAATAAAATGATAATACTTTTTTATAAGATTTGAGATATAAGTAGAGAATTCATGTCTTGATGTGATGCATATGTTTTTGTAGTTTTTTTCCAGGTAAATAATTAATTATGATTTTTTTATTACAACTTTTAAAAAATATAAAAAACTCATATGTCTGACCACCTTAACTTTGTAAAAACTTCATGAAATTCAATTTTTCTTTTTTTAATCCTATAGTATGTGAAGCAAAGAATGTGACACATGTTTTGGATTCAAAAAATATGATACTGTTTGAAAGCTATAAATGTTTTTCAATCAATTTATCAATCAGGACTTCAGTTGTAATTTGAATAGAAAATGAATAATAATTACTTATTAAATTCAAAGTCAAGCATAATTTGTATTGGTGGAAAGCTGAGAATCTCCTTTAAAAACCCTTTTCGTTTCATCAATTTTAGGTAAAAGAAAAGTCGTTAGCCACATACCCATCATATTGCCACTTTTTGACCCATCATGACCCTGCACATATCCAACAACCCATGGAAATTGTTGATGACCAAGGAGTACAGGTACTAGGACAAATTGAAGGTGGTGATAGAAATATTTCTCTTGGTATGGAAAATATTATGGAGATGGATGAGGAATCCCTTTCCAATAATATTTCATCTAAAGATATGTTATCTAAAAGCACAGTAAAATTACACTCTAAAAGAATATGGCATGAATTTTTTGAAAGAAAGTCTATAGTTGGAAGACCACAATTATTTACAAAGGTATTTAGGAGGAAAGAAATGGCCCCTATTTTGGAATTGTTAGGGGCTAGTAATAAAAAAAATTCATCAAGATCATTAAAGAAAACAATAGTTGAAAACCTGCAAGAAGCACAATTGAATTCTATTGAAAACAATAGTCGAGTTGTTGATTTAAGTATTGCACATAGAGCATTCCTAACTATAGTTTCTAGTAAGAAATTATCACATAAAAAACAAGTTCAAGCAATTTCCAAATTACTCAAAGTTTCTAGGATAATTTTTCAAGGATATATCAAAAAGATAAATATATTGGATGGCCATATTGAGAATAATTGGTTAAACATTTCTAGGGTTCCCCAAAAAGATAAAATCTCGGAAGATGTAAAGGAGCAGGTGATTGAATATTCGACCAACCATTCTCATGTTTCTTCCAATATAAGGGACACTATACAAATAAAAGGTGACAATGGTACAAAAATTTTACATCCAAAACATTTTATAGATACAACACAAAGTGAACTTTTTGAAGCATTCAAACATGAATTTTTAGATGTGAAGATTTTTCAAACGATGTTTGAGAGAGTATGACCAATTTTTGTATGTATAAATAAGGTATGTGATACTTGTCAAAATCATGTTGAATTTTATCTACACCTAAATATTAAATAGGCATAGGAAAACTACAAAGGGGGGCGAATTAGTTGTCACACAAATTCAAACTTAAAACTTTACCACTTATCAATTCTTCAGCCACACTATTCTATTATCAAATATGAGCATGAAATACAAATTAAAAAAATTAAATCAACACAATGAATACCATATTTTTATGTGGAAAACCCAATAAGGGAAAAACAACGATGAGGGTCAACTCACAATAAATAGTAATCTCAAAAAGAGGCTCACTACCAAAAAGGAATCATTGTCCAAATACAAAGGATCACTACCTACAAAAAGGACTCACTGTCCAACAAGGAGGCTCACTACCTACACAATATTATACAAAATAGAATAAGGCTTTACAACCCAAAATGAACTTGAAAGATGCACCTATCATTTTTTGATACAGTTTCAGAGATGCTCAACATTCAAAATTTACACCCTTCATTCTTTGCTCATCAATTTTTTTCCTTTCTGATCACACCTTTTCATTCATTACTCACTCACTATTTCTTCTGTCTCTTCTCTATTTTGTCTACTCACTCTCACTACTACTCTCTAAAAAATGTTTTCCATATAGTTATATATATATATATATCCAATCTCCATCACAAGAATCAATAGGTTGGCCTAATTAGATGCAATTCAGTTATAAAAGATATCAACTGTCAGCTCCATAAAATATTTTCAAAAATCATTTTAACTGTTAGCATGTTACATTATGTCGGTTCGGACCTAGAAATAAGTTTTCATATCATATCAAAATTAACTTAACAAGTCATTCAGATATAGTAGTTGAAGTATCCAACATAATAATGTTGCTTCATCGTACAAGCACCAAAACATGAAATAACGTGATCATGCATTCCTTTAACATCCCTAAGTAATTTTCCAAAACTGCAATCACAAATTTTTAACTACAAAGAAATGTGGACTAGAATACTAGAGAGGCACCAAAAATACTAGATCAACCACCAGAGAAGATAAGTTAGTTATGCACACCAGTTTAGAGTACCAGACCAAGCTACCAACATGGTGACATCAATGACAACATATAGAAAACCTACTCATTCTTCCAACAATCTCCCCCTTTGTCATTGATGGCAACATGTAATAAAAATTATCCTTCTTTCCTCAAAAATTTTAACTTCCTCCATTATCTCCAACACTCTCCACCTTTGATATTAATGGAAAAGGGCACCAAAATGAGTGTAGACATGGGGACATCAGAATTTCAAAAAAAATCCAAAAACTTCAAAAACTTCCAACAATCTAGAACTTTTAAGTAGACAAAAATTAAGTGAAGATGACATTCTTCACCTGGAACACCTTCTTATACCTTTCCTTGAGAACTGGATACAACTTCTTCTAGTTGAATACAACAGACTCCAATATTGTCCATGTACTTTCCAAGAATCCCAATAGATTAAAAGAGGGTAAGCTACAATAGAACATTTTTTCTCAATATCTTCTACATCAATAAGAATTCTAGAAAGATGCTCTAACTAGACTTCAACAATTTCTTTAAGAAGCGACAAGGTCTTAGTCACATCATCTCTCTGTCTTTGTGTAATGATTAGTTCAACATGTAGTTCACAAACTCTTATTCATTGCTTCCCTTCTTTATCTTCAAATATATCAAAATTATTTCCAATGTTATTCACTTCAGATTCAATAGCTTCAATTTTTCTCCTAAAATTGTCTACAACTGTAGGCCATCGAAGACAATACTTGTAAACATCTAAATTTTCTTTAACACAATTTTTTGTTTCCACAATCAATCCAAACAATCTCTACATATCCTTTTCACATCTCCTTTCAACCAAGATTCTCATCTTACGTCCTAGACCTTCAAGCAACATCCTTTCTTCAACAATCTCAATTAGATTTTTTGGCAAGAAACTAGAAACCACGGATACTTCAATACATTTCCGAAGTAGATAATCTACTAGAGCATCATCAATTTTTATTTTGTCGATAGGCGAGGCAACATTCCATAACTCACCAACCTTTTTCATTTTTCCTTCAACTATCATAGACTGGATATCATTAGGATTAGGGGATTCAGTGCCAGTTAGAGATTTTTTATCCTTCTCATCTAAAATGTCAATGATATCTTTAGTTATATGTTTTCTCTTTTTCGATTCCAGAGGGGAATCACTGATAACAACCTTCAATTCTCTTTTTCTTAAGGATGAGCCCACTTCAAATTGGCTTGGTGCAGATATATCAGAGTAATGGTTTGTTTTCAAAGATGATAAATATGATCTACACATGTTTACATTATCTTTCAAAGACTACATATCTGAAAAAAAAAATTCCAATAGCAATACCAAATTCCCACATCACATTATATTTTTTGGGTAGAGAATTCAAAAATTAAAATACCAAACACATCAACAAGGATCCAAAGCAAAAAGGATAATTCTCAACCAATGACATTCAAACATTTTCAAGAAAATTCTCAAGCAACAAGCTACATAAATCAAACTATCTGCTCTCCTTAATCATCATGTGGGCAATATGTACAAAAATCACCGAAGTTTCCCTTTTATGGTTTATGAAATAAATTTTGTATGAAATAGCATACGTGACATATCTAACAGCCAAATCAGCAAGTGTATCAATCAATAGTGCTATAAGATCTCTATTGATGTCGGTCAACTCCTCCACATTTTTATACTTCACAGTTTTCTTTCTAGGGAGTTCTCCAACATTGCATAATCCAGTGATCACTTTGATTGCTTACTTCGAGATCAAATAAGGTTTTTCAAAAATGATGCTTCCATCCTTGAAATGGTTCAATAAGAACAAGATAACCTCTTTATTTGTAATCCACATAAATTCACTCCATAAATCCATCCCTGGGATTTTTATATTCAATCATTCGACTTTTCTCAACCCTAGTTCAATTCCTTTCATTTTCCTATGATTGTATTATTCTAATTCAATGCTCTTCAACTTTACAAGGGTAACACCACAAGATTCACTGCCCATCACTATGCTTTCTTGAAATTTAATGAAACTTCTTTAATTTTCTTCTTCCCTTTTGCAATTAGAGAAAAGGTTTCTACATTACCTGATATAGTCTCTTCAAATTCCTTTCAGAAATTCTTTAGGATTGCTCCAAGATCATTCTAGGCTTATGTTCAAGCTCTTCAGAAAGCATGATTTGACCAAAAATACTTGCCAATTTCATCTTATACACCATGAAACTTACCCTAAAACACATTAAATGTGGTAGACACCAAAAATATATTTAAAAAATTGTCTTCATAACACAAAAATCCTTTATTTGGTCCACAAATCCTCCTACCAACATATTTTCCTCCGATTCTTTTTCCAAACCCTCTGAATAATCATTCTTCACATTTTAGCCATGTGCCAACTTCTGACATGCCATTCTTCTAGGGGGTTTTTATAATCTTATGATAATACTCCCACTAAGACCATGCTAGGTCTAGATTCTGAATAATTCATTTGTACCAGATGAGGTAATAGACACATCAAAAGTCTCAGGTTTCTCTTCTTCTTCTTTCTTCTTCCATACCATATCCATCTCTTGCTTCATCTCTTTGCCAATCTTCTTTACTAGTTCACTCTTCTCTTCCAGAGCATACTCCTTTTCTTTCTTCTTCTTACAAACTTTAGATACGTGTAGGTTTGTTGCAGTTATAACGGATCAAATTTTTTCTGATTAGATTGTCCTCTATTATTCCTTAATCTACACTAATTTTCCCTATGTCCAAACTTATTGCAAGTATACCAGTAGCCATTAAAGAATTGATTCATTTTGTCTTCATTAAACATGTTCCTCATTTTTCGACTGATCATCCTTACTTGAGATCTAGATTTTGTAGCCTTATGTCCAAACTTCCCACATTCAAAGAATTTTCTAGAAAGTGAACTAGAAAACTGGTTTATCCTACTCCTTCATTTGAAGTTGCTCTATGACCATATTTGTTACAAGAAAAAAAAACCCCATAAAAAGAGGGAGACCGCTTTGCATTAGGCTGTCTCACAAGTGGTCTTCTTGGAAAATTCCTTCTCTTATTTCTCTTGCCTTGATTCTTCTTCACATCTTTAGAATTTTCACCAGTATCAAATCCCAAGCCACATTTTTCTTTACATGGTTTTTGTCGTGCAAGCAGTTCGTTAAGTTTATTGGAGCTAGATCTAAATTTTTTTTCACAGAGTTTAGCCTTCTCTAGTTCCACTCTTAAGTTTACTATCTCTTGCTTAAGTCTAGAATATTCATTAGACTTGTTCTACACCATTGTATTGAGAAATTCTTCAATCCTCTTCTTTTCTTCTATTGTCACTTTCAATCCAATTATCTGTTTTTTCAGTTGTTCACCTACTTCTTTGTGTCTTTCCTTAAATTTCTTCAACTATTCCTTCAGTTCCAAACACATCATTTGCTTCATCAAGATTCTCTTTCAAATCCTTGTTTTCTCTTTCCGTTTTATCAATATCCTCAAGATAAATTTGGAGCTCTCCTTTATCATCCATTCAAGCAGCCTTTAGGATCCTTCTCAAGTGATTAAGTTATGTACATAAGGAACCAATGCTCTGATACCAATTGTTAAACATGTGCAAGACAATTGAGAAGGGGGGTGAATCAGTTGTCACACAAATTCAAACTTAAAACTTTATCACTTATCAATTCTTCAACCACACTATTCTATTATCAAATATGAGCATGGAACACAATGAATAGCATATTTCTACATAGAAAACCCAATAAGGGAAAAACCATTGTGAGGGTTAACTCACACTATATAGTATTTTCAGAAAGAGGCTCACTTCCAAAAGGAAGGACTCACTATCCAAGTACAAAGGCTCACTTCCTACAAAAAGGACTCACTATCCAACAAGGAGGCTCACTATCTACACAAGATTATACAAAACAGAATAAGGCTTTATAGCCTAAAATGATCCAAAAAGATGCACCTATCATGTGCTAATACAGTCTCAGAGATGCTCAGTATTCAAACTTTACACCATTCATTTTTTGCTCATCAACTGCTACCTTTCTGATCACATCTTTACATTCATTACTTGCTCACTATTTCTTCTCTCTTTTCTATACATTGTCTACTCACTCTCACTACTACTTTCTGAAACTGTGTATATATATATATTTGATCTCCATCACAAGCATTAATTAGGTCATCCTAATTAGATGCAATTCATTTATAGAAGCTATCAACTATCAGCTCCATAAATATTTTCAAAAAACATTTTAATAGTTAGCACATTGCATTATGTCAGTTCAGACGAAGAAATAAGTTTTCATATCATATCAAAATTAACTTAACAAGTTAGCCAGATATAGTTTTTGATGCAGCCAACAAAATAATGTTATTTCATCGTACAAGCACTAGAACACGAAATAACCTGATCATGCATGCCTTTAACATCCATAAGTAATTCCCAAAACCACAATAAGAAATTGTCAGTTGTAGAGAAATGTAGACTAGAATACAAGAGAGGCACCAAAAATACTAGACCAACCACCAAAGAAGATAAGTCAGTTATGTGCATTGCTTTAGAACATGGTGACATCAATGACAACATATAGAAAACCTACTCATTCTTCCAACACTACAGTCATATAAAATAGCTATGGCAGTAATCAATCTGAATATAGTCATCCCTGGAAGTACAACACAATTTGTGAAGTCTCTTCTATGTGAAAAAATTAGAAGATTCAAATGAATCGAAAGTGCAGTGTATAAAAAAAATTATATAATGATTGTGGAAATTTGAAGAATCTTTTATAGGTTGACAATATTAATCATTCAATGCAAGTTATGTGGAAGATATTTGATTATGAGAAATACTCAACAAAGCTAGGAGTTTATGAAATTTTTTTGCAATATCATATATCTACATATTCAACATTGTCATGGTGCTATATGGAAAGCTAAGCAATTTTGTGACTCAAAGAATTTATTTCCAATGCCCGGTTGTATTCTCTCTATTGTTGATTTCTCTAAGAACTATACATTTAGTCCTCAAACTGATATTCAAATTCATTATTATCATTTACAAAAAATTGAAATATTTGTACAAGTTTGTTATAGGCATGCCAAAGAACATGTGGATGGTGTACAAAGTAGCAAAGATGAATGAATTATCATCAAATAGGTTCAATTTTATATCAGAGATGATACAGGTCATGATGGAAGCTATAGCCCATTGTTTTGCAATGGTTTTTGAAGACCTGAGATGACATCAAATAGATGCTTCACAACACTGGATATGGTTCAATGGATGTGCTAGTAAGTATTGATTTAATTTTTGTTTTAAATTATATATTTATTTGTTTACTTAATTTGTTCAGACTTATATGTTGTACACGTATAGTTTATTTTTTCTACACATATAGTTTATTTTTTCTATCTTGGTTTTAAATGAAATTGGTTGTAATATCATTGGACAATTTAAGTCTACAAAAGCTTTTAATTGGTTAAGCCAACAACACATTAGACGTGAGATAAATTTTTTGTGTAATTTCTATGAGAGTGAACATGGAAAAGGAGAGCATGATGGAGCTAGAGCATGAGTGAAGCATGTACTTCACCAACACAAACTTGCAAGTAACACCATATGGATTTTTAGGAAAAATCTAATTATGTTTTTCATATCGTATTTTCCTTTCAACTACAAAATCTGTTAACCTGACATTTCACCAACATGAACTTGTACGTAATTGTAACGCCCCACCATGAAACCCTAGGGGAAGTTTCAATTTACTACACAAAAAAACTATATATATATATATATATATATATATATATATATATATATATATATATATATATATATATATATATATATATATATATATATATATTATAAGAACAATTAACATGCAAGTTCACTAACCATTGCCAACCAATCCCCTAAGGTTACAAAACTGAGTTACTTAAACCCAAACAAGAAACATGAATTAAAACCAACATTGATTACTTAACAATTAAGTTTACATACATTCCATACATAAGATCAATTGCATCAAGTATAATAAATACCACATGATTTCAAATAACAATTAATTTACAATAAGATTACAATGCTCATTCCCTGAATGAGATAAATCCAATAATCATGATTACATATAACAAACTCCACCTCGATAACAAATGAGGGGTAATAAAATTACAATAATAACTAGAAGAAAAGCATGAAAGGAAACTGAAACCCACGAGCTCTCCAACGTCCACACGAACAAGAAGACAACCCAACAGATTAAGGTGCATGTTCCACCCAACCATGTGATACCCAAAGGCTCACCCCCCGTTCTAGGAGATAGTAACCAAGAATCCAAAACAAGACCATCTACCACTAGACACAGGCTAAAGCATAAACTGAATTGAAACAACTACAAACACAATATTACTTAACACAAAGTTATAGTACTTCCAAAGAACAATGATCTTTTATGCAGTACAACAACTAACTTTTGGTTGACATAGCGAGAGTGTCACACGACAATTGCTATGAGTTACCCTGGCTCAACTGTCTAAGGTAACCAAACCCACATCTTGGGCTATCCAACCTCAACTCTACCAACTGCCGGACCCTCATACCAACTATGCTTCTCGTCCCATATCAAACCTTAAAAGCGAATGAGCTATAAAAGAGGCATTAATTATCTTAACTAGTCTAAGATTTTTTCATTAATTCTTTTTAAGTTATCACTTACTTAAACCCTAAGTGAGTTACCCTGGTGCTCCTTTGTGTGTCGGACCCCCACATAGAGCCACTCTCCTATCGATAACATCCACGATACAAAACCACAATCTAATGGGTAAACTAGATAATACGACCTCTCCAATCCTAGGAGGAAATGGACATGGAAACTCGCTCCAAACACTGGAGGCAACAAAGGGAAAAAACCCCTCCAAACACTGGAGGCAACAAGGTCAAAACCCTCTCGAAACATTGAAGGAAACCAAAATAAAAAAACCCACTCCTTCCAAAGGAGGCATAAACCACAAAACCCTCTCCTAATTCCAAGGAGGCACAACCCCACCCCCGTTCATGAAAACTGGGTACCACATCATAGTACAACTCTACACATTCCCCAAGGTGATTTGCACATTGAACCACTACATGAAACATCCCAAACTAGAGAACTCCTCTAGAAGACTTACTAGACAATCAACCCCATTTCCCCAACAATCAGAATGAAAAAAACATGATTAAAAAATCATTCCAGGTAACTCAATATCTAATGTTAGGGTTTCCTAAATCCAATTCACGCAATGACATAGTGCAGGTAATCAATTAAATAAATAACAATATTTGCACACTCAAAAGTAATTCAAATCACTTGGGCAACATTAAGGAATTTCAGATTTCTAATCTAATTTCTATTTGCTCAATCATAGATAAGGATTAAAATAATCTCTATAAATAAAATCATTTGCTTATAACATCCACTATTTTAAAAAAAACAACTTTCTAAATAAGACATTTGATTATAATAACAATTTGTGCTTCTATTAACTTAAAATAGCCATTTCAAAAAAATCAATATAATTAAATATCAGGGTAAAAGCACAAAGCTGTGTCACACTTTATAAAGGAAACTATGTATGTTTTGAATTTTGAAATGATGTAAACTAGTAAAACATGTATTTTTTAGTATATTTTATGTTTGTATGTTTTGAAAAAAATTGAAAAATTATTTTAAACTAGTTTCTAATAAACTAACACTATAATTTAGTTGCTGATAAAATGCTGAAAAATGAAGTTGCATGGGACGTCAAACTTTTTATAGTAAATTTTATTATTTTTCTTTCATTTTTTTTGTGTGTATTTATAACTTGAAACTTTAGTGCATGGATATGTTTTTTTCTAATTTTGATAAGTATATAATTTTAAATAAATATGAAAATGTGCGTGAATCAAAAAATAGTTGTTTTCATCAAACGCCAACTTTCATATTAAATATTTATTTAAAATGGAAAAAAAATTATACCATCTTGAAATAGATTCTTTTATCTAGTGCATCATATTTTTTTCAATTTTTTAAAATAAGTTTTAGTATTTTTCCTTGGCATGGTAATCAACCTAATATTTTGTGTTGATAACCTACTTTTAGTATAAATAAAAAATAAAATATAAATAATAATTAAACTAGTGAAATAAATATATTTTTGAAAACTACACTTATGGATCTACAAAATGGTATTTTAATATTTTTTAATAAATGTTATTTACATTAGCAAAAGTTATTGAAACCTCAAGCTTCTCAAATAATTTTTTTTTTTTGGTAAATTGGACTCAAAATGGTGCTACATTTATTTTTAGCCAGCAATTTTAGTTGAAAAAGTTATGGAAGTATCTAACTTAGATAGAATGAATCTTACTACATCATATGTTTGACCAAAATTTATTTTTAGTTAGAAATACTTAAATTCAGTTGTGTTGATAAGTTGGCTGAAAGTGTGACATAACTTTACGCTTTTACCCATCAATATGTATTAAATATTCATATAATAACACATCTACCTACTCAATGTATATATATACAATTACATGTATATATATGCTTAGTATTTTAATACTTTTAAATCAACCAATTAAAAATCCACATTCCAAATTAATTTAAAAAAATATATAATTTATACACAATATATATATTATATATACTGCATATATACCCAATTGTTAAAAAAAATCTTATTTAAATAATATTATAAAATATATATAAATATAATATATATATAATATAAATTTATTATATATAATATATATATTATACTATATTATATATAATACAATAAAATTAAAATAAATTAAAAAATAAAATTATTTTAAAAAGAAAAACCAAAGGTTTTTCCTGGCCCCACGGCCCCACACAGAGAGGAAGGATGCAGCCAAAGTTGCGCCTAGCCTCCCTATGGAGGCCGGCGCTACCAGGGGCAGCGCCCCTCCATGGGGCGGCTGTGGCAGCCCACCCCCATGCCAAAACAAATTTTTTTCTTTTATAAATTTGTTTGAAAAAAAAATTGAAAACGTGCCCTATTTTCTAGGCGACCATAACCAAAAAACAAAACCACCCAGTTTACTAGGTTATAAATTGGAAAATAAAAGCATATATATATATATATATATATATATATATATATATATATATATATATATATGATATATATATATATATATATATATATATATATATATATATATATATGGATATATATATTTTACCAAATATATATGTATATATATATATATATTATATATATATATGTTTAATTTGCACAAAATACAGTTAAATTGAAGAAATTCAATCTAAGAAAATTGATAAAAAAAACCATAGGTCTGATTTGTTTTCTTCTATTCTTCTCTCATGATTTTATTGATGAATCTTTTATGTGTGAGGAGTTTGAGTTTTCTATCAAATTTCTAAATCTTCACAAGATTTTCACGGAGGTTTATTCCAAATTTGTAAACAATTTAAGATGGGTTTTTTCAAAGAGATTGAATCTTTCAAGATCATGAACAAAATGTAAATTCTTTCAAGATAAAAAGAGGAAAACCAAGCAAAGAACCTGGTATTTTCTCCAAGAGCTTGAAAACTTGACAATGGTGATTCAATCTTTGTTCTAAATCCAGCTCAATCCACAAACTCAATCATTCTCCTTCAAATTCCAAGCACAAATCCAAAATTGCTCCTCCTTTCTTTCTTTTTTTAAATGAAAATCCTAATTTTCTTTTCAAGAGTCTTTCCCCCAAATTTTGTCAAAACCCTAAACAAAAACTCACCCACTAAATTTATTGCCAATTTTGGAGATATTTTCTATTTTTCAATTTTAAAAC
This sequence comes from Sequoia sempervirens, assembly GCA_007258455.2. Taxonomy (NCBI): domain Eukaryota; kingdom Viridiplantae; phylum Streptophyta; class Pinopsida; order Cupressales; family Cupressaceae; genus Sequoia; species Sequoia sempervirens. The sequence goes on along the minus strand of VDFB02000017.1, from coordinate 160,854,394 downwards.
AATTTTCTTTCCCTAAATGCATTTTGCATAATTATTATTTTAAATAGAATTCATTTTTAACCAAAAAGGTAATTAATTTTCTTTTTTACCAAAAATGAATTCAAAAGCTAATAAGGGGATTCTTTTTCAACTTATTTCTATTTTTCTATTTTACATCAAATATCACATTAAGATAAACAACTAATTTGATTTAATTTAACCCTAATAATTTAATTAGTTAATAAAACAAATCTAATTCAAAAATTAGATTATCTTATTAATTAAATTAAATTAATTAGTAAATTACTACCTTCAAATTGAAAATGTTATACATTTTAGAAAATTTCCTTTTAAACAAAAGCATTCCAATTTTGCAAATAAATACATTTAAACATCAATTTAACTACGCAAGCCATTTAATAACCTCTATAATTTGCAATTAAATAAATACTCAAAGTGAAATGGACCAAATTAAAATAATGAACCCGACAACAACTCGACGACACGCTATGAACAGGGTGACGCCTTGGCACAGAAAACCTAGCTACTATCTCCCAATCGATTTTCATTGGTCAATAGACACGCTCAAACCTGTGAACCAGGTGGAGTCGATGTCATGTACCTATCAACCTGCAACAAAGAGTACATCGAACATGCATATATATATATAATATGATCAAACACACCGTTAAGAGGAAATCTCAGAATCGTAGGGCACTCGCAAGCGAGTGATACAATCCCGTCCTCTTCACCAATACAATATCACTAACTGATGCATCTAACATCAATGATATGATCAACCGCATAAAACATCTTTAAATCAAATATCTTTTAAGTTCATCCAAAACATGCCTTAAAGATAACATCACATTAAGATATAACATTCACATCGCTTAATAAATAGTAGTCAAAAGTAATCAAGTTCCAAAGTCCAAGCATAGTCAAACACAATCATAACAAAGAACACTGTTGATCCAAAGAGCCAAAACCGAGGGGTGATACATCCTCCCCCCCTAGGGTCAGGCTTACTCCTGGAATCTTGCAAATACCCCTAGTTCAAGCTCATTAAAATACACACATAAACAATGGTTCTAAAACTAAACCACTCCATATCTCAACATAAAAACAACAACCCGTGCTATAATCAACACAACCAAGCACACTGACAATCTATACAAATCAACATGGTGAAGAAACCGCCAACCAAATCTCCAAAGCACATATCCAAGGATTAACATTCATAACACATATGCACCAATACACATCACCAATAATCATCACAAGGCCACACATGATGCGATATCATTACAATGTTTACTCAAGGTCCAAGGTATGCAACATTATCGCTTCAACATTCATTTAACATTTTGCATTTTGACTCCAGGTACAATAATTTAACAGCTACATGACTTCTTAAGACTCAACAATAAAGTTGGGGACTATAGGCCTCACCAACAAGATGCACCTATTATGCAATTATCGTTAACATGAAATGATTTCACTAATCCCTTTTCTCTAAACTTGTACTAACTACAAAATGATTTTCTATTCATATTATACATTTCCCTTGATTATGAATGCAACTTGGGGACTTAGGTCCTTTACCCAAGGTTTGATCTAATAAAACAAACCTTCATAAATACATAAGCATTTTCTCATAAGGTACCACATACCATGGGTTTCAATACACCTCGCACTCAAGGACACACATCTTCGTTAACCAAAGGGAATAGAGAGAAGGCAAGAGATATTTACAGTTCTATCATAAGCAGAACTGCAATCATGGTTTCATTATCACACGATCACTCTCACACAAATGCATCAATCATATGAGATTATGCACAAATCTCTATGAACTAACAACATGATCATACATTTTCTATTATCATATTTCATAATTTCAAAACAATATAACATGCCAAGCAACTCCAAAACCACATAGGGTCAATTAGGCAATCACTTGCACCATGAAGTAAAACACAAGAAGACATGCAAGGGCAGAAATAACAACAAAATTGGTTGTTGTCCACCACACACAACACACCAAATTCACACACTACACAATTGTCCTTAATGCATTCTTCCAGTAGGAAGGATATCAGTGCATTGCACACTACATTGAGGATCCTATCCTTTCCACTGGCTTCCTGCACCATTGGACTTACACCATCTCACAAAACTTCTGGGTAGACAAGTGAGATCAACCCAAAAGGAAAACATAACTACCGAATAGAGCATCTAGGTCAATGCCATGGCTCATAGTGCCCAGAGTATAGACCTACACAACTAATAGCTTAATGGGTCCACATTATTCCAGAGTGCCCAGTGTTTAAACTTGGGCTCTCATACCATGTGTAACGCCCTGCCACACAACCCTAGGGGAAGTTGCAATTTACTACACAAACAAACTAATTTTTTTTTATTTTTTTTATAGAATAATTAACATGCAAGTTCACTAACCATTTCCAACCAATCCCCTAAGGTTACGAGACTGAGTTACTTAAACCCAAACAAGAAACATGAATTAAAACCAACATTGATTACCTAACAATTAAGTTTACATACATTCCATACATAAGATTAATTACATCAAGTATAATAAATACCACATGATTTCAAATAACAATTAATTTACAATAAGATTACAATGCTCATTCCCCAAATGAGATAAATCCAATAATCATGATTACATATAAAAAACTCCACCTCGATAACAAATGAGGGGTAATAAAATTACAATAATAACTGAAAGAAAAGCATGAAAGGAAACTGGAACCCACGAGCTCTCCAACTAGAAGTCTCATCCACATGAACAAGAAGACAACCCAACGGATTAAGGTGCACGTTCCACCCAACCATGTGATACCCAAAGACTCACCCCCCGTGCTAGGAGATAGTAACCAGGAATCCAACACAAGACCATCTACCACTAGACAGGCTAAAGCATAAACTGAACTGAAACAACTACAACCACAATATTACTTAACACAAAGTTACAGTGCTTCCAGAGAACAATGATCTTTTACGCAATACAACAAGTGACTTTTGGTTGACATAGCGAGAGTGTCACATGACAATTACATGAGTTACCCTGGCTCAACTGTCTAAGGCAACCAAACCCACATCTTGGGCTATCCAGGCTCAACTCTACCGACCGCCGGACCCTCATACCAACTGCGCTTCTCGTCTCATCTCAAACCTTAAAAGTGAATGAGCTATGAGAGAGGCATTAATTATCTTAATTAGTCTAAGAGTTGGGTATGTGCAGGATCATCATGGAAAAAATAGGCCCTTAAGTGGCAAAAATTTCAAAAAAATCAGAGTTAGCAAACTTCACGTTAAAATTTGAATAAGTTATCTATATTATTTCAAAAATATGTAAGAATAGAATTTGTAGAAAATTTAATCTAGTTTATAAACTACTAGGTTTGTTTAAAAATTAAAAATATATATTTGGTGAAAATTTGAAATTTCAATGCAATGGTACTTAAATTTCAGAGAAAAAATGAGAAGTAGGTGTTTGTCTGACCACCCTAACTACAATAAAATGATAATATTTTTTTATAAGATTTTAGATATAAGTAGAGGAATCATGCCCCGATGTGATGCATATTTTTCTGTAATTTTTTTCCATGTAAATAATTAATTATAAATTTTTATTACAACTTTTTAAAAAATATAAAAGCTTGTATGTCTAACCACCTTAACTTGGTCAAAACTTCATGAAATTCATTTTTTATTTTTTTAATCCTCTAGTATGCAAAGCATAGAATGTGACTCATGTTTTGGATTCAAAAATGTGATACCGTTTGAAAGCTATAGATGTTTTCAATCACCTATCAATTAGGACTTTAGTCATAATTTAAATAGAAAATGAATAATAATTACTTATTAAATTCAAAGTAAAGCATAATTTATATTGTTGGAAAGCTGAGAATATCCTTTAAAAACCCTTTTTATTTCATCAATTTTGGATTAAAAAATAGTCATGAGCCACATACCCATCATATTGCCACTTTTTGGCCCATCATGATCTTGCACATACCAGTTTTCATTAATTCCTTTTAAGTTATCACTTACTTAAACCCTAAGTGAGTTACCCTGGCACCCCTCTGTGTGTCGGACCCCCCACATAGAGCCACTCTCCTATTGACAACACCCACAGTACAAAACCACAATCTAAAGGGTAAACTAGATAATACGACCTCTCCAATCCTAGGAGGCAACGGACACGAAAACTCGCTCCAAAAACTGGAGGCAACAAAGGTCAAAACCCTCTCCAAACACTAGAGGCAACAAGGTCAAAACCCTCTCCAAACATTGAAGGAAACCAAAATACAAAACCCACTTCTTCCAAAGGAGGCACAAACCACAAAACCCTCTCCTAATTCCAAGGAGGCACAACCATCCCTGTTTGTGAAAATTGGGTACCACACCATAGTACAACTCTACACATTCCCCAATGTGATTCGCACATCGAACCACTACATGAAACATCCCAAACTAGAGAACTCCTCTAGAAGACTTACTAGACAATCAACCTCATTTCCCCAACAATGATAATGAATGAAACATGATTAAAAAAGCATTCCAGGTAACTCAATATCTAATGTTATGGTTTCCTAAACCCAATTCACGCAATGACATAGTGCAGGTAATCAATTAAATAAATAACAATATTTGCACACTCAAAAGTAATTCAAATCACTTGGGCAACATTAAGGAATTTAAGATTACTAATCTAATTTCTATTTGCTCAATCATAGATAAAGGTTAAAATAATCTCCATAAATAAAATCATTTGCTTATAACATCCACTATTTAAAAAAAACAACTTTCTATATAAGACATTTGATTATAATAACAATTTGTGCATCTATTAACTTAAAATAGTCATTTCAAAATAATCAATATAATTAAATATCAATATGTATTAAATATTCATATAAAAACACATCTACCTACTCAATGTATATATATACAATTACATGTATATATATATATATGCTTAATATTTTAATACTTTTAAATCAACCAATTAAAAATCCACATTCCAAATTAATTTAAAAATATATATAATTTATACACAATATACATATATATTATATATATGCATATATACCCAATTGTTAAAAAAAATCTTATTTAAATAATATTATAAAATATATATAAATATAATATATATATATATAATATAAATTTATTATATATAATATAGATATTATATATATAATATAAATTTATTATATATGATATATATATATATATTATATTATATATATAATACAATAAAATTAAATTAAATTAAAAAATAAAATAAAATAAAAATTATTTTAAAAAGAAAAACCAAAGGTTTTCCTTGGCCCCACAGCCCCACACAGAAAGGAAGGACGCAGCCAAGCCTGCGACTAGCCTCCCCATGGAGGTCGGCGCTGCCAGGGGTAGCACCCTCCAGACCTACTGTGGGGAGCCCTGCCAAGGGAAGCCCACCCCCATGCCAAAACATTCTTTTTTAATTTTTTAAATTCGTTTGAAAAAAAATACGAAAACGTGCCCTGTTTTCTGGGTGACCATAACCAGAAAAAATAAAAAGACATAGGGGTTTTACTAGGTTATAAATTGGAAAATAAAATATATATATATGGATATATATATTTTACTAGATATATATATGTATATATATATTATATATATGTTTAATTTGCTCAAAATACTGCTAAATTGAAGAAATTCAATCTAAGAAAATTGATAAAAAAACAGCCAGAGGTTTGATTTGTTTTCTTCTGTTCTTCTCTCATGATTTTATTGATGAATCTTTTTTGTGTGAGGAGTTTGAGTTTTCTATCAGATTTCTAAATCTTCACAAGATTTTCACAGAGGTTTATTCCAAATTTGCAAACAATTTAAGATGGGTTTTTTCAAAGAGATTGAATCTTTCAAGATCATGAACAAAATGTAAATTCTTTCAAGATAAAAAGAGGAAAACCAAGCAAAGAACCTGGTATTTTCTCCAAGAGCTTGAAAACTTGACAATGGTGATTCAATCTTTGTTCTAAATCTAGCTCAATCCACAAACTCAATCATTCTCCTTCAAATTCCAAGCACAAATCCATAATTGCTCCTCTCTTTTTTTTTTTAAATGAAAATCCTAATTTTCTTTTCAAGAGTCTTTCCCCCAAATTTTGTCAAAACCCTAAACAAAAACTCACCCACTAAATTTATTGCCAATTTGGAGATATTTTCTATTTTTCAATTTTAAAACAATTTGCTTTCCCCAAATGCATTTTGCATAATTATTATTTTAAATAGAATTCATTTTTAGCCAAAAAGGTAATTAATTTTCTTTTTTACCAAAAATGAATTCAAAAGCTAATAAGGGGATTCTTTTTCAACTTATTTCTATTTTTCTATTTTATATCAAATATCACATTAAGATAAACAACTAATTTGATTTAATTTAACCCTAATAATTCAATTAGTTAATAAAACAAATCTAATTCAAAAATTAGATTATCTTATTAATTAAATTAAATTAATTCGTAAATTACTACCTTCAAATTGAAAATGTTATACATTTTAGAAAATTTCCTTTTAAACATAAGCATTCCAATTTTGCAAATAAATACATTTAAACATCAATTTAACTACACAAGCCATTTAATAACCTCTATAATTTGCAATTAAATAAATACTCAAGGTGAAATGGACCAAATTAAAACAACCAACCCGACAACAACTCGACGACACGCTATAACTAGGGTGATGACTTGGCACGGAAAACCTAGCTACTATCTCCCAATTGATTTCCGTTGGTCAATAGACATGCTCAAACCTATAAACCAGGTGGAGTCGATGTCATGTACCTATCAACCTGCAACAAAGAGCACATCGAACATGCATATATATATATATATATATATATATATATATATAATATGATCAAACACACCGTGAAGAGGAAATCTCAGAATCATAGGGCACTCGCAAGTGAGTTATACAATCCTGTCCCCTTCACAAATACAATACCACTAACTGATGCATCTAACATCAATGATATGATCAACCACATAAAACATCTTTAAATCAAATATCTTTTAAGTTCATCCAAAACATGCCTTAAAGATAACATCACATTAAGATATAACATTCACATCGCTTAATAAATAGCGGTCAAAAGTAACCAAGTTCCAAAGTTCAAGCATAGCCAAACACAATCATAACAAAGAAGAACACTGCTGATCCAAAGAGCCAAAACGGAGGGGTGTTATAGTAATTCCATAAGGAATGCAAATGAAATTGTTGAATGGTGCAAAATTTATTTTGTTTCCTATAACTCAATATACAACACATGATATTTTTGGAAAGTTAAAGGCACCTAAATGAATATTTTTTTTTAATTTCAATCTGTACATGAATTGAATTTTCAATTTTATACACTTTTTAATTGGAATTTTGAAATTTAGAGATTTTTATTGATCAACTCTTACTAATTTTCAAACAATTAGTGGTATTAGAAGTTTACTTCAAATCATTATAGTAGGACATAGTAGGCCTCCAGTAATTCAAGTGAGAAAAATCATGTTTTCGTTTTGATTGCATTGAGAACAATGCAAATACTCTACAATGTGAGAATATTAGAGATGGGTATGTTTCACAATGGGAAATAAAACAATTAGTGGTAATATCAAACCATTTTGAAGATAATGACATTGTAGATATCTATGATCCTCTTCATTCAACTAATTACAAACATGTATCAGATTTAGTTGTTATAAGTTAATTTTTAATTTTTAAATTGAATTTTAACTTACAATTAATTTATATTCTACCTAAGTTTAGCATGGTTTAGTACATGGTGTGTACAAAAGATATTTTTGTTGTTCTTGCAGATCCTAAAAATATAGAAGTTGTAGATTACTATCTACTAAGATGTATACAACCAAAATGCAAATTGTCAGAATCAATGACAAATGGTGATGGACAAGAGTATCCTAATGGATCAGTGGTTGTTGAAGGAACATACTATCAGCAAAAAAAGATAGATACAAATGACATTATATTTATTGATTATATGTCAAATCAAAAGGTTTTACATTATAGTCATTTTGTTATAACAACAAGATTAATTCTTGAAACTTTACCAAAAAGAGGGTGTGTCAAACAAAGATAGATGTTTCCTATTGAAGACCATGAAAATATTTTAGAGATAATAAAATATAGAGAGGATCCATATTATATGTAACAAGAACTTTAAGATATTTTTGTAAATATATATTTTCTATGACAATATATACATGTAACATTTGGACCTAAATTTGAAAATATTTTTATTTTATGTTGAATTCAAATAATTTCATTCAATGTGGTGATCTAAATTTGGATTTTTTGATTTATTAGACGGATATTTTCAAGCTTCATCAAATTTACATAGGTCAATATGTAATATTCTTATGTATAATTAGATAGAAATTGAATGAATTAGTAGCCCATGAAGCTTTCTTTTTTTTTGATCTTATTTGGCTATAAATCTTTCTTAAAGTGATCTTATTTTGTAGTAATTGTGTTTAATGAATAAGTCATGCTTAAAAATTATTTCATCAAATGTTAATATAGATCCAACAAAATTTGTAAGTTTTCATTTTATTAGAAGTAAGTTTCTTTAGCACTAGCTAAACAAGGTATAATGATTAAAAAAAAATGAAATCAATAACTTAGAGTGTGTTAAAACTATTTAATTTTTGTAGAGAAGAAGTTTGAATACTTTAACCTTTTACCTATGAGTTTAACCTCATGTTTGTAGATATCTTTGGTGTATAATTATAACAAATAATTTTGATTTTAATTTTGATGATAAATATAACACTATAGTTGAGAACACACTTCACTTAATTTCTAAAATCCTTCCCTTCCTATGTTGCATTGTGAATCACAAACACATACTTGTTAGCATCGAAATGAATGTAACATCATATTCAAACAATAAAGTCACATTTATTTTGAAGTTAAATAATATCACAATTCTTGATCCATAATATTCATTAAATTTAATTTTTATTAGAATCTATTAGCATCACACATTTTCTTTATTTGAAATTTATAATATTTAGCAAGATCATCTCATAAAAATATCATTGTCATTGAACTTCTCTCTTTATTATTCTTGTTAATTGAACTTGTCCCTTTATTATTCTTGTTAATTAAATTTAGGATCCTATGTACTTTTTAAGATTCTTCATGCGCATCAAAGAAATCAAATCTAGTTGGATGGGCTTGGGATAAGAATTTGTGATCTACTTTGTGGTGCATCTTATTTCCATTTGTCAATTGGTTTTATAAGAATCCCTAGTGGATTTTTATCTTTTATCTTTAATTGTGATCGCTATGGACATTTGGAAATCTTGTCTGTGCTCCTATATTTGCATGTCTTTAATTTAGTATAATTTTATTTTTCTCCCCAGAAAAAAGTTATTTTATTTACGTAATAGACATTTAATTTAACTTTAAAATTATTTTATTTAATACATGGATACATAAAAAAGGTTAATTAAGAACTATTTTATTTTATCTACATTATTTAATTTAATTTTTATTAAAAATTTATTTTATTTACTTAAGAATTATTTTATTTTATTTTATTTTTTGAAAGGGTTGAATAAATAACAAATGACATAATTTAAGAATATTTCATCATCCTAATAGTTGAAATTAATCAATTTTTAAAATTATACTCAATTTTTTAAGGACACATAGTATTAAAACATTTATTATTATCGATAAAAATCATATTAGAATATTATTCATATTTAATTATTATTATATATTTAGTTTTAAATTTAATTTGAAGAGATAGAATAGTAAAATTTATAAATAACTATAATGCCCCAGCATGAAACCCTAGAGAATAACACACTCTAACACTAAGAAAACAATAAAAAAAAATTTAAAGTGCAATATACACAAGATTGCAAATGAACAATAACTTGTTTTCTAATTTAAGTCCTCTAAGGTTTTGAGGTTATGTTACTAGAATCCCATTAATGAAACTAGAAAAAAATTTAAATCATTACATTAAACAAGTCCATCAACAGAAGAAATTACATTTTTGCACATCACATTTAAGAGATGAACTAATCATAATTATCCAAATTGTATCAACAATATAGCAAAATCTCATGACAATCTAAATAAATATAATAAACAATAACATCATTTCTATTATTTGTTACATAAGAGAGAGTTCATCATTCCATCATTCCATCTTGAACAACAATGTCTCCTCATAAACATGTGAGGAGAGTACACATCAAAAGACTAATACATGATTCAATTGAATAGTAGCACTAACAAATACATGAAAATACTCCACATGAACTGGAACAAAAGAAAAAGTCTTCATATGATCTAGGAATATATACCATGAACACAAACAATGTGAGGGAACCCAATGAAGTGCATGGAACATTCCACCCAACCATGTGGAACCCTAAGCTCCACCCCTCGTGCTAGGAGATAGTGATAAGGTCCCACCATCAAAGTAGAGAAGAAGATGATGACATGACATAGAAATACTAACATGACTCCAACATACAAAGTAACAAACAAAACATAAAGAAACAACCACTTCCAGAGGTACAAGTACAATAAGGGGAAAACAAACAAGACATACAAGGTTGATATAGGGAGGAGTTTCATCACATGGTTTTCTATAGGTTACCCTGGCATAACCTTCCTAGGCTACTGATGCAGAGGCTATGGGACTTTTGGAAACACACAATGATTTCAAGGATTTCAATGAAGTAGTCTCAAATCTCTTCCAGGCACCCTTGTGGAGATAAGCCTCAATAATGCACTTATGACTCAAAACCTTCTCCTATGGACCCAAACCCTAGGAATGTTCTTAAGAGATGCAAACAAACTTTTATTGACTGGTTTCAAGCCCCAAACCTTTGACTTAAACACAAACTCACTTTTTGCACCTTGACTGGCTTCTAGCCGATATAGGCCTCCTGCCGTGATTTTTTTAACTTTACTCACAAGTTTCCCAAAGGACTTACCAAACAAATGATTGTTTTAGATGTTTTTTATGACCCTACACAACATACCCAGACCTTTATGGCACTTTTTTTGGATTAGCCTTCCCAAATCCTGTTGTTTCCACAAAAACTAGGCCAAATTAGCCCTCTTTTTCAAAGCAACCCTACTCAAATCTTAACTCCAGATTATAATACTTTCAAAAATACCTTAAAATGTTCCCAAACCAAGGATTTTTAGGTTTTTAGGTGCCTATGACACACTTGACACACTCAAACATAAAACACTCACTAAATTGCCTCAAAACTAGGGCTTCTTGGATCTTGGCCTTCCAAACACTTCCAGATCCCTCTCTTTGACTTTTCACCATTAGATCAACATAATAAATCAATACAAACTCAAAAAATTTCCCCTTATTAAGCCAGATCTTCTGCTGCTATACTTTAGCCCCCATCCTCATGCACTTTTCCTTGCTAAAACTCGATGTACACCATAGAATTCCTCTTTCCTGCACATTAGATTGTTATATTTGTATTATACATGTTAGAATAGATCCATTTCACAAGTTACAGCATCATTTCCTCATGAAATGGATCAAACATCCATGAAAACCACCAAAAAAAGTGAAAACCTGCACTTTCTTGAGGACAGTCAATAATATAATGTAAGAAACAGATTTCTAACATCTATCAAGGCATTAAAAAGGTTAAATGAATGTAAATAGAAGTATCTACTTCATCCAATGGAACTCATCTTCAGTAGAAATCAATAGATCATCAAATGAGCACAAGAAAATGCAAAAAAAATTAAGTTTTTATTCATTTTCTATAGCAGTCCATTTAACACTTAGAATATCAGCCAACAGCCCATACAAATGAATTTTCCAACCTTAAAAACCCTTCCCCCAACTGTCCCAACCGATTAGAATTGGTTTCATTACATTATTAGTGCTAAAACATCTAAAAATCACTTTCCCGCCCAAAGTTGGAAGTTTAAAATTTGAATTTTCCAACTTTTATTTTATTAACTCCTACTAACTAAAAATTCTTAAAACCTATTAAATGGCATTATTCAACCGTAATTAACATGATTAAAACACTAAAAATCTATCTAGGCTCTTAGGACATTATTTGTCCAATTACAATGCATTTTGGTCCTATGGTCCTTATCAAGACCCTTAGGACATTTGACTCTTTTAATGTTTTTAACCATTTCAAAAGCCATTATAGGCTTCAAAATGTCATAATTAATGTTCTAAGTTCCTTGATAAGTCTTCATGACCCCTGCATCCTCCTTGCCCTTGAAGTGTTCCTTGAAGGGCTTGGGTGCTCCTACACCATTCTCCCCAAGAAAGAAAGAGTTCTTGCCCCAAGAAGTACCCAACTTGTTGTTGCCATAATACTCCTTATTCCTATATGTTTGCACCTTCTGATTACCAAGCATGAAATCTCCCAAAGTTACCTTCTTCCTTTTCTTCCAACCTGCACTCATGTTAGACTCAAAACAAGGATGTGTTTGTCCTCTTTGTTGTTTGTTGTCAATCTGTCCTTGTGCCCTATTTTTGCCCTTATTCCACTCATTTCTTTGTAAAGAAAAACCACCATTATCATTCCCAACTATAAGGAATTCAATACTTCCAATCTTAATACTATCCAAGTCCCAAAGATTCTGAATTTTAGGACTGTATCCTTCATATCTCTGCTGCAACTTGTCCTTTCCCAACCAACTAGTATCTTCCCTTGCCTTACCTATCTTACCCTACATATTCACCTGCAAATTCTTCTCAAAATAGATCACAAAAATTTCATTATACTGCTCCAAAGGCAAAGGAACCAACTTATATCTAGATAATATCTCCTTTATGCACCAAATATGTGTTATCAAAACCATCATGCACTGTCCTTCTAGCATACTGCCATGGTCTCCCCAAGATGATATGACCACAAGTCATTGGAATGACATCACAAAGCACCCTGTCATGATAAGATCCAATTGAAAAATCCACAAAATCTCTCTTACCAATCTCTACATGCTGCATTTGAGTTACCCAAGTGGCCTTGTAGGGAGTGGGATGATCAAAAGTTTCAATCCCTAACTTGGTTACCATATCAACTGAAACTAAATTGCTATGTGACCCTGAATCTATGAGAAATCTTCATATTTTACCATGATTGAGACAATCAGTCTTAAAGATAGTTACCTTTGGCTCTTGATGAAGTCTTTCTCCTTGCTTGACCATAAGAAACTCACCATCAGTCACAGGGTCTGCCATGAATGTTTTTGGTTCCTCCTTTTCTTCTTCTTCTTGTACCAAATTAGCTCTCCTATCTCTGCCCTTATCAGCTTGTTCCCATTTAGGACACTTGAAGGAAGGGTGCCCTGGTTCATTGCAATTGAAACACCTACCTGTGAATGTGCCTCTACCTTGTCCAAATCTGCCTCCTCCTCTAGGAGTGTATCCACTTCTTTGATCAAAAAACACCTCTTTACCTTTGTCATTGCTGCCTTGTCCTTGTTCTCTATTACCTCTTCCCCTGTTTGAACTACCTCCTCTTCCACCATTGCTTGATCTTTCTTGTTACCTTTTCACATTTTCCTCAGCTCTAATGGCCAACTGAAAACATTCTCCTAATGTCCTTGGTAATTGCAAACCAATCTCATCTTGTAGATTATACCTCAATCCTTTGATATACCTGGCTACTTTCTCATCTTCTTCCTCATAACCTCCTCTAATACTAAGCTTGTGAAATTGCTCAGTATAGAACATCACATCCATGTCCTTTTGCCTTAAATTCTGCCTCATCCTCTTCACATGAATTATGTAATCAGATGGTAGGAATTGCTCTTTGACCAAACTCTTCATCCTAGCCCATGTAGAGACTTTTGCCAATCCCCTAACCATCCTATCATTCTGAAAACTAGTCCACCATGTGAATGGTGTACCTCTCAACTTAGCTTTGGAAAACTTAACCTTCCTCTCTTCATCCATCTCTTCAAACTCAAAATAGTTCTCTAAGGCATCAAGCCATCCTAACACCTCCTCACTATCCATCTTCCCTTGATAGATAGGAAAATCTATGTGACTCTTTCCTCCATGACCTTGCATTGATTTCAACAATCTTTGTAACCTCCTTTCCTCAGGGTCTTCTATCTCATCTGCTTGTTGTTCTTGATTTACCCTTACATCCTCTTCATCTTCATCATTATCTTCTTGGTCTTCTCTCCTTCTACTTCTCTCAAGATTGTTTACCCTTGCTTGCATATTCTCTCTCTCCCTTCTCCATTGTCTTTCTTCCCTTGCTCTAGCCTACTCTCTTGCTGCTTCTTGTTCTCTTCTTTCCCTTCTTTCTTTTTCCAAGGTTTCCCTCAACTCCTCCAACTCTCTTGCTAACTGATTTTTAGGTGCCATTGCTATTTCTTCAATCCCTAAAGGACCTACTCACTACTCTGATACCACTCTAATGCAGAGGCTATGGGACTTTTGGAAACACACAATGATTTCAAGGATTTCAATGAAGTAGTCTCAAATCTCTTCCAGGCACCTTTGTGGAGATAAGCCTCAATAATGCACTTATGACTCAAAACCTTCTCCTACGGAGCCAAACCCTATGAATGTTCTTAAGAGATGAAAAAAAACTTTTCTTGACAGGTTTCAAGCCCCAAACCTCTGACTTAAACACAAACTCACTTTTTGCACCTTGACTGGCTTCTAGCCCAACTAGGCCTCCTACGATGATTTTTTCAACTTTACTCACAACTTCCCCAAAGGAATTACCAAACCAATGATTGTTTTAGATGTTTTTTATGACCCTACACAACATACCCAGACCTTGATAGCACTTTTTTTGGATCAAACTTCCCAAATCCTGCTGTTTCCACAAAAACTAGGCCAAATTAGCCCTCTTTTTCAAAGCAACCCTACTCAAATCTTAACTCCAGATTATAATACTTTCAACAGTACCTTAAAATGTTCCCAAACCAAGGATTTTTAGGTTTTTAGGCATCTATGACACCCTTGACACCCTCAAACACAAAACACTCACTAAATTGCCTCAAAACTAGGGCTTCTTGGATCTTGGCCTTCCAAACACTTCCAGATCCCTCTCTTTGACTTTTCACCATTATATCAACATAATAAATCAATCCAAACTCAAAAAATTTCCCCTTATGAAGGCATATCTTTTGCTGCTATACTTTAGCCCCCATCCTCATGCACTTTTCCTTGCTAAAACTTGATGTACACCATAGAATTCCTCTTCCCTGCACATTAGCTTGTTATATTTGTATTATACATGTTAGAATAGATCCATTTCACAAGTTACAGCATCATTTCCTCATGAAATGGATCAAACATCCATGAAAACCACCAAAAAATAGTGAAAATCTGCACTTTCTTGAGGACAGTCAATACTATAATGTAAGAAACAGATTTATAACATCTATCAGGGCATTAAAAAGGTTAAATGAATGTAAATATAAGTATCTACTTTATCCAATGAAACTTATCTTAAGTAGAAATCAATAGATCATCAAATGAGCGCAAGAAAATGCAAAAAAAAAGAAATTTTTATTGATTTTCTATAGCAGTCCGTACAACACTTAGAATATAAGCCAACAACTTGTACAAATGAATATTCCAACCTTATAAACCCTTCCCCCAACTGTCCCAACTGATTAGAATTGGTTTCATTACATTATTAGTGCTAAAACATCTAAAAATTACTTTCCCGCCCAAAGTTGGAAGTTTAAAATTTGAATTTTGCAACTTTTATTTTATTAACTCCTACTAACTAAAAAGCCTTAAAACCTATTAAATGGCATTATTCAACCTTAATTAACATGATTAAAACACTAAAAATCTATCTAGACTCTTAGGACATTATTTGTCCAATTACAATGCATTTTGGTCTTATGGTCCTTATCAAGACCCTTAGGACATTTGACTCCTTTAATATTTTTAACCATTTCAAAAGCCATTATAGGCTTCAAAATGTCATAATTAATGTTCTGAGTTCCTTGATAAGTCTTCATGACAACTACATCCTCCTTGCCCTTGAAGTGTTCCTTGAAGGGCTTGGGTGCTCTTGCACTAGCTATCGAACCCCCATCCTAGGTTACCTTAGCTGCCTTTACCGGCTATCAGACTCCCATATAAACTATGCAGGACCAACATACCTTATAGTTGGACTAGGCAATTGATCTTTCCATTCCAGGCCTTCCCACTTATCTCAAGTCTAAAAAAGCACTTGAGCCATGAGTGAGGCATTATCTTGATTAATGTGAATTACCCAACCCCCTAATTCATTTTAGATTATCAATTGATTAAACTCTCAATGGGTTACCCTAGACCTATCACTTTGTGCGTCAGACCCCCATTGAGAGCCACTTCCCTTACTAGCAACAAAAGATTCAACAATTCACTTAACTGGGTAAGCTAACTTGCACAACATATAAAGCCACATGTAATAACACATAAACCGAGGCATGCACCAACTCACACAAAGTCCCCATAGATAACAATACCACAGTGCAAGGCTAGAACCTACGTAATCATAAATCAAGTATGAAATCAAGTCTTCACAAGGAACCAACATGAAAATACAATCATAAAGAAAACCTTTTTCCCTAGCCTCTAGAAGACTAACATATTAATAACACAATGATTCCTCAATCAAAACGACAACAATAACATGTTCACACAACCAAAATCATCCTCAAAATCAAAAGTAAAATCAACCAACAAGGCATCCAAGGGAGACCTCAATCAACTGAAAACCATAACCAACCTCAATAATCAAAAGCTTCTCATTTCACTAAATCAATACCTCATTTTAAACAAGCAAACGAATAAACACTACAACTAGGGAATAACTTAAGATTACATATTACATTGACCTTCAATATTCAACGCTAATAGTCAAACAACAATACATCCCATTTTATAATAAGGAACATAAAACTCAATACTAACAACTAATCCGATAGGTCAACCACAAAACACATTTCTTTTACATACTCCCTTAAACGGGTCATATACCACAATAACAAATATGCCAATAATTAACTAACTAAAAAGCTTATATTTTTCCTTATTAAATAATTATAAAGGAAGTCATCATTCTACATTGTACATAGGATAATCTAATTCAAAACTCCCCAATCACAAGACTATAAGCAAATAAATTTCCTTCCGTTTCAATTCTATTTTCCAATTTACTAACTTTATCCTTAATTAACTACAAGTCAACTCTAATCTTTTACTAATACCATAATTTATAAGAAAGTATATATTTATATATAAATATATACATATAAATATATACCCTTTTATATATATATATATAAAATGTGTTTTAACATGCCTGAGAGCAGTGGTCTTATGGACTGTATGCAGATTTCGCAAGCATCAACAAGGCACTCGAACTTTTTGACAGAATTTCCCAAATCAGTTGCTTGTTTCATGGTATATAATGATTGCATATTACACACAAAATGAATTTATTTTAAGACTTTAAAAATATTTCTAATAGCATAAAAAAGGCCCTCGAACTATATGATAAACGCCAAGGCCAGTGTGGACTGCTCTAGCAGCCACACATACATAACTAAGGCATAAACAACATCGTGATCCATTTGTCAAAATGCCTCGAATAAACATGGCCTCATGGAGACAATGATTGCAAGATACATTTAAAATAGAAATGTTTTAAATTTTTAAAGATTATCAAGAAAATGCAATTGGTTAGCATAAAGCCAAACCTCATAAACCTTAGACAATACCATGCTACCCGTGCCCAAAAGGGGAAACTTGGGATGGTTATAAACATCCATCAAGGCATAAAAGCTTATGGCCAAGAGAGGAAGCATAGACAATGTATGTGACCTATTTGCTAAATTCATGCCCTGCTCTGGCAGCCACTCCTTTCAAATGAATAACATGGACAGTTTTAAACATTGACATAACACGTGGTCTCATGGAAAAAAACTTGTAGATTTAATGTTTGAGTTCAAAGCTTCCATGGAAATATTGTTTATTCCACACTCCCGAAGTGGAGGGTTTAAAACAAAGTATGGGCATCCATCAAATATGACACAGAGCAAGAACATATGACAGCATATGAACAGATGTAACTACCTTGGTAACTGTGGGTTAAAGAGAAGATGTCAAACTTCTTGAAGATTGCAAGAATTGCAGAGAATAGGGTATTCCCAGCTACTTTCTCCTCTCCTGTACCTTTTTCCTTGTTTTCCCCATTTCCCAAAAACCAGAAGTAAAGCTTTTCAAGAACGTGAATTTTTTTTTTTTTCATGGCAAAGGAGCCAGATTCCTCCCTTCATAATAACCAAAAATCCCCTTTTATTTTGCAATATAATTAATTTATTTACTATCCAACATGTTCGTCACTGCATGCCATTTTAAATTTAATTATTTTATTTTTATTTTTAATTTAATCTTTCATTTTGATTATATTTGCACAACATAATAATACTGTGCATTTATTTTAATATTACTTTGTAGAATCACAATTTTCAATTTATTTAAATCCAATAACTCATTAATTATATTTTATTTAATTAATACTTCGATTATATGAAAGCTTCTATTTTAATTATCTCCACGTCTTTTAATTTCAATAATCTTTTATTTTAATATAATAATCAAACCAAAGCACTAATCAAGTACAAATCAACCCAATTTAATCAAATGCAATACAAAAAATCAAGTTGAAACCCAGAGGGTTACTACAACAACTTTCTCATTTTCAAGTGACTTTTATTTATTTGTAAATCTATAAAATTTAAGTTTTGGTTAAAAATAAATATTTAATCCTTCATTAAGCTCAAGCACCTTAGTTAAAATAGAATTTTACATGATTTAGTAAAGTAAAAATGAATTTGTGAATTATGGTATACAAATCATTGTTTAAGTTTTAATTAGGTATGAAATCTATAAATTACATTTCCCAAAATTTATAGTAGTGTTCCAGAACATATAATCAAAAAATTACATTTCTTATAAGTATTTTTTGAAATATCTCTAAATATTATAGATTATTAAATTCTAAAATCTTTTTAATTAGTGGCATGAACTATAATATTCAAGCAAGATGACACAATAACTCTGAGTGAATTTATAGTGAATGTGGAAGTTACCTATTCTTATTTTTTAATGCAACATGAAAATTAAATAAAAATATGATTATTTTAGGGTTTTTTAATATTAATATTATGTTTATTGTTAAATGTTAAATAATTGATGTGTAAATAGTTATCAAAACCCTTAGAAAATAGTTGGTGAATTAGCCTTAGAACATATCCAAAATCCTAAGATGTAAAAGCTATAGGAAAAAGCACTTGGATCATATCTTAGAACACATATAACTCAATAATTTAGAGCTTACATATTGATTAAAAACAAAGACCAAGCCAAATTTGACAAAACAAAAAATCAAGTTGAAACCATGTAACAAATTATCCATAGCCACTCATGAAAACAACAATTGTAAAGCCCTAATTATTCAACCCACCCTTCCCAACTACCTTATTGAACCAAAAATCATTAAATTAATTCAATATTTTATAGACTAAAAGTGAGCAAGAATATTAAAGTTTGCCAACTCAAAACCCTAATTAGCTTCAATAATTTCTATTTCTATAATAAGATGAACCATAATATGATACCATAATGTAAAATGTATATAATGTGAAGATCATGATCTAAGAACCATAATGTGACACCATAATGTAAAATGTATATACTATAAAACATAATAAGATGAACCATAATGTAAAATGTATATAATGTGAATATCATGATCTAAGAACCATAATGTGACAAATTACAATATAAAATGTATAAAAAATCATGTGTCTGCATGTAAAACAAGTCAAAGTGGAGGATGCCTAGTATGACTATGGATCGATCTCTCTCTAGATCCATGCCCCAACACCTCTCTCAATCCTTGTCTCGATCCATGTCTCAATCTGCCTCCCTACACAAGAAAGTACAATAATTAATTTAATGTTCATGTGTAAATTTAAAGTCATCTTAATGTTTTGTACTTTGAATGTTTGAATGTATCAAGCACTTTAAATATTATAAATGTACCTCAAATGTACCATGCATAGGATCATTTGCATGCTCCAAATCTTTAAAGCATGACAAATTCTCATATTGCTAGAAATTTTCAAATACAAGATTTCAATGAAGAGTGAGAAATACTTTAAAGTCAATTTTATTTAATATATGTATGTGAATTTTTAGAATGCAAAATATATAGATTATTTAAAAGTACATGTGCCTCACCCTAGAGCAGCCTATAAATCTCACTAATGTCGTGAGAATGTATGGTCACATTTGAGACACCTATATCGGGTAAGGGACAAGTGTCAAAGATAAGTGAGGTGTATGTTCCATGTACATCAAGTGCAATAACCTCAACCTGATGATGTGCAAGGATTGTAGGTTGGTCTAGAATATGCTGACCATCCTATGAATCTGCCTCACCCCAACCTGGTTGTCTACCAAAATGTCATCTAATATGATCTAGTACATCATCTAAAGGAATCCCATACTCCTCACTGATAAACTAGTATGATGATAGTAAAGCAACAATGGAAAATGAACACACATTATGTCTAGAGTGGGTTCACTCATCTAGGCCACATATGACGGTGTTGGTAGCTCTGCACAAATGTAGGGATCGTAATTGGAAAATGTATCCTTAGTGGGAGGAAGGCTAATCCATAAATGTAATAAGTATCTTCCTACACGATCAGATGACATCTGATCGACCTAAGTAGCAATCATGGAAATACTATCAAAAAGGTCAGATCTAGTAGGTGTTGCTACTACACCTACTACTGCTACTAGTTCCAAATATTTTGGAAGAACCAAAAGGTTTCGACCAACTTTAATTCCCTCTTGTTGATGGGCAGTGGAAAATCTGCATGTCTAAATTGAGATTTGTCAGCAAACCTCCCTTTTCCCTATCCAAGATGTGAAGGAATAGATGTGTAATCCACATCTAACCCTAAATGGAACTCAACATATAATTCTTTGCAAAAATAAAGTGGAAACTCATCATTATGAGGCCATCTGTGATGGGCTACCAACCATCTAGGATATATATATAGAGCAACAAGCTCATCTATACATCTAGTAACAACATATCCTCTAACCTTTTTTTGTCCTATATAATAAGGGAACATTCTCTACACATTATGTTGTGAATCTCTATGATAAATAGAATCAATTTTCATATTATCAATAACACTATTGGCAATGGAGCTATAAAAATCCTCAATTTTGATCATATCATAAGGATTATAAGATCAAATCATGTGAATCATACTTGTGATCTCCTATTGAATCCTAACTAATCTATCTCTATTAGGGAGATTAGGGGAGTTTTGTATTGTTTGGTCCAAACATCTCAAAGCATTCTCTAATATCTTAATGCTATCATTATATAAATTAGACCTAGCCTCAGCTTACTCCTGAGACTGAGTGGAATGATGTGATCCCTGATCATCAGCCATATCTATATAAATACAAAGATCTGCATTTAATTAAAACAAAAAATTTACAATATGTACTTATTTTATTTCACTAAAAGTAAATATGCAATAACCATTTTTCTAGTAATATGCTCCATAGGAAATTATAGAAAATAGGAAATATGAGCAATGAGTAGCTTTCGTCTTGAAGTAAAAATAAGAACAATTTTAAGTTTAGTCAACTATCTATGAAAAAGAGGGTGAAAGGGAGAAAGTAGGATTATAAAAAAATTCCTATAAAAAAAGTAGTACTAATATATCCTAATCAAACATTCACATGTAAAAGTGATGTAAGCATATAAGTACATAAATATTGAATTCTTTAAGAATTATGGAAATGAGGATTAAATTTGACTAACTTCATAGGAAATCTAAAGTGTTAAACAAAGAATCACACATATTATCATTTCAAAATGCAAGGTATCTCTAAATTCCAAATAACAATCATACAAGTGTGTATAATATAGGATAAGAGTGCACATGATAAAGAGTGTATGATTAAGTATAATGCATCTATATAAGTAGGGATAAGGAGATAATCATACATAACTTATATTTATGGACATATTGTATTTTAGGATTCTTATAAGTTACAATCAATCATAAGCAATTCTACACTATAATTATAATTATGTGGTTTTACATGAATAACAATTTGGAATATATAGGTGAGATGAGGATATATTCTAGTAAAAATTGAATCTTAAGTGTTGAACCTTTTTAAATTATACACAACCATAAAATTAATTAAGAAAGAAAAATCACAAATGCACAACCCAATTATAATGATAAATTAAAATCATCTAGGCCTTTTGGGATGACCTCCACTAAGAAAAATTTAAATATCATTGGTAGTGATATTTCTTACTTCAAAGAATTAAATGATTAATAAAATAAAATAACAAGAAATAATATAACCACTTGGAATTCTCTTTGAAGGGTAATAATGAGAGTGATAGGGAACATTCATGTAAATTTAGCTATACTTTTAAGTGTATGTGCTTAATTTCAATGTATGTTTGAACCAAAAAAATTATATTAGTTCCTCCCTAAATATAGAGAGTGAATGCTTAATTATCATTCACATACATATAAGTAAGGGTGTGGACATAATCATACATAACTTTTATTTAGGGACATGATGTATTTTAAGATACAAGCTTGACTTATATTTAATTATAAGAAAGTTTGTGCATGATAGTATGAATGGTTTAGGTGGTTCTCAGGGGCATGCACCTATATATATACCAAATATGTAATAATTTTAAGAGAAGAGAATAAATTATTGATACCAATATTAATACAATAATACAATCAAGTTTAAAGGCCACAAGAAAGAGCACGAAGAATTCAACATACTTCATGTTAGAGAAGGAGATATTCTATTATGATTGAGGTCTTAAGTGTTTATCCTTTTGTCATTGCACACATCTAGGCCTTTTTGGATGCCTCACTAAGTGAATGCATAATATCATTCTTGGTGATGGCGTAAATTCAATACAATAAATGATCAATCAAATACAAAAGAATATTAAATAATAGTAAATGATCAATCAAATACTTTATTGAAATAATCTTGAAAGGCTATTAATTGGAGTTATGTGAATGGATAAGTGAAACTAGTTATAGTAGAAATTTTGGTGCCTACAATGTATTTTAGGATATGACATACAACTCTATAATTTAATTTAAATACATGATTTTATAAATATATTTAAAGGTGGTGCATTTAAATGAAATTATAGTCATACTTTCTTACATTAACTTGTAATTCATATCCTAAAATATAATGTGCTAGGCACCAAAATTTCTACTATAAATTTTTCCACTTATCCATTCACATAACTCCAATTACTAACGATAGTAATTGGAGTTATGTGAATGGATAAATGAAACTAGTTATAGTAGAAATTTTGGTGCCTACAATGTATTTTAGGATATGAATTACAACTCTAAAATTTCATTTAAATGTATCATTTTATAAGTATATTTAAAGGTGGTGCATTTAAATGAAATTATAGTCATACTTTCTTACATTAAGTTGTAAGTCATATCCTAAAATGCATTGTACTAGGCACCAAAATTTCTACTATAACTAGTTTCACTTATCCATGAACACATAACTCCAATTACTAAGGATAGTAATTGGAGTTATTAATTGGAGTTATGTGAATGGATAAGCGAAACCAATTATAGTAGAAATTTTGATGCCTACAATGTATTTTAGGATATGACTTACAACTCTATAATTTCATTTAAATGCATAATTTTATAAATATATTTAGGTGGTCCATTTAAATGAAATTAGAGTCATACTTTCCTACATTAAGTTGTAAGTCATATCCTAAAATACAATGTGTTAGGCATCAAAATTTCCACTATAAATTGTTTTAGCTATCCATTCACATAACTCCAATTACTAATGGTAGTAATTGGAGTTATGTCAATGGATAGGTTAAACTAGTTATAGTAGAAATTTTGATGCGTACAATGTATTTTAAGATAGGACTTACAACTATATAATGTCATTTAAATGAATGATTTTATGAATATATTTAGGTGGTGCATTTAAATGAAATTATAATCATACTTTCTTACATTAATTTGTAAGTCATATCCTAAAATACATTGTGCTATGCACCACAATTTCTACTATAACTAGTTTCACTTATCCATTCACATAACTCCAATTACTACCCTTCCAAGATTATTTCAATAAAGTATTTGATTTATAATTTATTGTATTGAATTCATTTAGTGTGAGGCATACAAAAAGGAAAATTATTACCCTTCCAAATTATTTCAATAAATTGTTATTTAATATTCTTCTATATGTGATTGGCATTTTGCATGTTTGGGTGAATTGACTTTGATAGTGTTCAATGGCTGATCAATCAAAGAATGAGTCTACAAATACATTTTGAACCCAAGTTTTCCTAAATTCAATACAATAAATGATCAATAAAATAAAAAAGAATGTTAATTAATAGTTTATTAAAATAATTTGGAAGGGTCATAACTGGACCTTTTCACCATTCTCGATGATGGTATACATTGAATACAATAAGTGATCAATAAAATACTTTATTAAGAATATCTTGAAAGGGTATTAATTGGATTTATGGGAATAGATACGTGAAACTAGTTATAGTGTAAATTTTGGTGCCTAGAACAATGCACGATATGTGCAGGATCATCATGGAAAAAATAGGCCCTTAAGTGGCAAAAAATTTAGAAAAATCAGAGTTAGGAAAATTGACGTAAAAATTTGAATAAGTTATCTATATTATTTTAAAAGTATGTAAGAATAGAATATGTATCAAATCGAATGTAGTTTCTAAACTACTAGATTTATTTAAAAAACAAAAATCTATTTGGTGAAAATTTGAAATTTCAATGTAGTAGCACTTAAATTTCAGGGAAAAAATAAGAAGTAGGTGTTTGTCTGACCACCCTTATCACAATAAAATGATAATATTTTTTTATAATATTTTAGATATAAGTAGAGGACTCATGTCCTAATTTGATGCATATTTTTTTTTAATTTTTTTCCAAGTAAACAATTAATTATAAATTTTTTTATTACAACTTTTAAAAAATATAAAAACTTGTATGTCTAACCACCTTAACTTGGTCAAAACTTCATGAAATTCTTTTTTTTTTGTAATCCTATAGTATGTGAAGCATAGAATGTGGTGTACATGTTTCATATTCAAAAATTATTATACCATTTGAAAGCTATAAATGTTTTTCAATCAGCCTAACATTCATGACTTTAGTCGTAATTAAAATAGAAAATGAATAATAATAATTTATTAAATTTAAAGTAAAGCATAATTTATATTGGTGGGAAGCTAAGAATATCCTTTAAAAACCCTTTTCATTTCATCAATTTTGGATAGAAAAAGTCATCAGCCACATACCCTACACATACCCATCATATTGCCACTTTTTGGCCCATCATGATCCTGCACATACCCTGTATTTTAGGATATGACTTACAACTTAATGAACAGTGTGACTATAATTTCATTTAAATGCGCCACTTAAATATATTCATAAAATTATGCATTTAAATGAAGTTATATCTAGTTTTCAGTCATATCCTAAAATACATTGTAGGCACCAAAATTTCTACTATAACTAGTTTCACTTATCCATTCACATAACTCCAACTAATAATTCCAATTACTACCCTTAGTAATTTGAGTTATGTGAATGAATAAGTGAAACTATTTATAGTAGAAATTTTGATGCCCAGCACAATGTATTCTAGGATGACTTACAACTCTATAATTTCATTTAAATGCATAAAATAATAGATTTGTAAGTCATATCTATAATTTCTACTATAACTAGCTTCACTTTTTGCAACAAGGGTTGGTGTTGGTGAGATTTCATTTTTTCATCAATGTTTACTAACTCTTTTGCTTAATCTATGTCTTTCATAGATTTTGAGTAGCATAGGTTATATGGTTTAGGTTGTTCTCTTATGCTCACAATTTTGTGTACAAAAAGGGTTTCATATTTAAATCTAATATCATTGATTCTTCTATTTTTGAAAAATATGAAATTGGTTCATATTTCCATATCTTTATACTTTTATTGGTATGGTAAACAAGAAGACACTAGTTGGTCCTAATGTTTTGGAAGAACCTCCTATTGCTGCTAGTTCCAAACATTTTGGAAGAATGAAAAGGTTTGGACCAGCTAATGCCCTTTTGTTGACCATGCTATATTTCTTTGTTTTTGGTGCAATATTTGATGTAGAGTAGGGTAGATAGTCACAAACTAACTCAAAACTAACTCAACAAACTAAAAAATTTAGACCTAGAACCCTAACTTGGTGGGTTTCCTTAACAACTCTTCAATTCCCGTTGTAGCACTTCAAATAGGGTTTTTTCCACATAATTTCCTGAGCAGACCTAAAACCCAAAATATGAACACCTTTCTTGATACCATTTACACTATTTGAGAACATATCAATTTTACAGATAGGGTTACTTTGGAACAAAACCTTCAAAATTTGACTGCTACTATTGCAATTAGGCCTAATTAGGCTTATTGCACTAGGTCACAACGGGGATTTTAATCTCCAAGCCTCAATTCTTAAAACCAACACCTAAAATAGATCTTATATGGTATGCTTCAATAGTTCCAACCCCTTCAAGTAACTTCTCAATAGATTTACACTAAACTCTAAGTCATTATGTAGTTCTAGTGCCTAATTTATGTAGAAAGCAGACTAAGGCATCCATCTTGCACATGCTAATCATCCACCCCTACTCTTGAAACTCAATGAAAATAAAATACAACCTTCCTATATCTATTCCACTGAGTTTGAAGCTCTTTCATCAATAGAATGGAGAGAAACTCATTTTATTAGCCCCAAACCAACCCTAAACTAGGGTTATAAATAATTTTTAGGGAAAATTCTCTAACTCGCTCAAAATTTGATGAAATAAGATGAAACACAATGCAAAAGAACAAGGATTCAGGGCACCATTAAATCCAATCAATTTTTATTCATTCCCATGCCATACAGAGCCATACAAACTAGTTTAGTAACAAATTAAGTCTCTAAAACACAGAAAACTAAGCACTTGTTATTCTAAATTCAAATTTACAACTTTTGAACCTTGAACCAATTTTCCAAAATATTTTTAAAGATATTCCAACACATAAAAAACCATTCACCAACATAATTTCAAATCCCAATGGTTCAACTTCTTAAAACTGCAAGAAATGCAAAAGATGCTTATGCACTTTTGACAACATTTGACATTTTTTACAAAGGGACCCTAATTCACTCCTACGACTCAAATTTGACACAACAACCTAAAACATGGTATTTAAAGACCTTATTACAAACAAAATTATTTAAACACATGAAAATACTAACACTTTGTAACTTTCTACATAAAGACCTAGGTGCCCTTTATCATACTCCCCAGACAAAATGAGCTCAAGTCCCTTTTGAGTCTATAGCCACACATCCATGCTTGAGAATCCTCACTCATCCCTTTAGAGAGTACACCCTTCCATTTAGTCAAATACTGAAAATAATCTTTGTGCCTTGGTGTTTTGAGTGACTGAGTGCCTACATTTCTTTCCAACCTTGGTGGGAAGCCTTGTATCCTTCCAACATCTGCTAATGCCCAAGAACTTGTATCATAGCCTGCAATCGAAATCACTCATGAAAAATATAAATCAAAAGGGAAATCTGTAACTTTGAAATTAATGGGGCCCCTTGATTGCATTTTCCATCTCCAACATGTAGCTATATTAATGTCTAGGGAAATGAATGAGATGAAAGAGAAGACTACAAAACAGATTAGGAAATTGAAGGAACTGCAATAGATGGTGCTAGTAGGGCTTGAGGCTATTGAAACCAATCAGATGAGAGGTATGGTCATGGGTGATGTGAGTGACCCTGAAGAAGAAGGGGAAGAGGAGAATAAAGAAGAAGAGGAAGAGTTGGATCCTGATGAGTAGAGGATAGCCAAGCTATTGAGAGCAGTCAAGGAAGACAAAAAACAAGGTAAATATGGATGTACCTATGTATGGAGGTAACTTGAATGATGAAGATCATTTGGATTGGATAGCAGCACTTGACAATTACTTTGAATGTGAAGTTATACTTGAGGAACAAAGAATTAAGTTAGAAAAAACAAAATTGAAGGGTCATACCCTACTATGGTGGGATTATGAGAAAACTAAAAGGAGGAAGAAAAAAAAGTCAAATATTGTCTCTTGGGACAAAATGGTGGCCAAGCTTAAGGGTAAGTTCTTACTAGATGATTATGCAATTCAATTGTACAAGAAACTTCAAAATTTGAAACAAAGAGATATGGATGTCAAATCCTATACTGATGAGTTCTATAAGCTGAGCATAAGAGTAGGTCACATGGAGGATGATGTGGAGAAGGTGGCAATATATCTCAATGGGTTAATATTTAACATTCAAGATTAGTTGAGTTTGAAAAACCCCAAGACGGTAGAGGAATGTTATCAATTGATAATTAGAGCTAAAGAAGAGCTAAAGAGAAGGAAAGACAAAAAAATAGGGGTAGAGGCAGCTATTCCAGAGGAAGAGAGTCATTTTCTAATCCAAGGCAGTCATATGAGAGCCAAGAAGATACAAATAAAGTCCAAGACTAAGTTGAAAATCAGAGAGGTAGATTTAGAGGAGGTATATCAGGCTTTAGAGGAAAATTTGGAGGTCAAGGAAGAGGATCTAGTGGATCCATAGGAAGGTGTTACCAATGCAACAATTTTGGACATCAATCATGGAAATGCAATGAAGATCAGGCTACTACTTTAGCTAGAGGAGAAAGGAGAAATCATATTGTTCAAGGGCATTATTGTGAGAGTGTGAACTCAACATCACAACATGTTGCTCTAGAATTTGGTGAATCACACATGGCAAGGAGAACTCTCATCAAGGTACCACTAGAGAAGGAGCCACCACAAAGGAAGACTCTCCTCAAGAAAACTTGTAAGTGCTTGGGTAAGGTTTGTAAGGTTATAATTGATTCAAGTAGTAAAAATAATATGGTTTCAGTTGAGATAGTTGAAAAGTTTAAGTTGCAAAGGATACCACATACTACTCCTTACAAATTCTCTTGGTTAAATGAGGGTCAATATGTTTTGGTGAATGAACAAAGTTGTGTGGAATTTAACATAGGAGGGTATAAGAATAAAATTTTATGTGACATACTACCCATGGATGTGTGCCATTTTCTACTAGGGAGGCCTTGGAAATTTGATAGGCATGCCATTTATGATGGAAGGAGGAATACATATGAGGTAGAAAAAGATGGGGTCTCCTATACCTTGACACCATTGAAAGAGGAGGATAAAGGAAAAACCATGGGATCTAATGTGATGTTGGTAGGTAGGAAGGATTTCATAAAAGTAGAAGAGGAGGATATGTACCTTGCAGCCACTCCAAAACCTAGAGACATTGTGACAATAAAAATGAAGAATGACTTGATTTTGGGGATTCAGGATTGGCCTAAGAAGTATGTTGGTATGATGATAGGAGGAGTATTCCATTAATTGCTTTCAAAAGGGGATATTGGTCATTCTATTTCTTTCATACTAGAAATTAATATACCTAGTCAATGAGCAGTTACAGGGACACAATAATAGGTGGAAGAGATGGGAAGCAAAGGTGAAGAGGTCAAGGGTAAACTAAAAGGGAATGTGGACAAGTCCAAGAATTCACATAAAGTGAAGAATAAAGAAGTTAATTACAAGGATGGAGGAGATATGGTAGCAAGTAAGGATGCAATTTCAACAAAATTCTCAAGTGAAGAATAGGTCAAAGATCATCCATCAAGCAAGCCTCTAAAGTTGGAGCATATCATAGGTTCCAAAGAATTCAAAAAGATAAGTGATAATTCCTATTTCTAGTATTTTGTCCATTGGAAGGGTTTACCAAATGAGGATCTCACTTGGGGGTCAGAGAATGACATGAACAAGCATGAATCTACTATTGTATTACTCTCCTCAATGGGACTTGAGTCTATTTTTCCCAGGGAGTATGGTGTAGGGGTACCAATGGGCTGAAAGGTGGTCAAGTGATAAGTTTATTTTGTGATAATTTTTTGTTTGGATTTTAGTTTTCCATGTGTAATAAGGTCTTTTAAGACCTTTTTTTTTTTTTTGAGTCAGTTGGGGTCAATTGTGTAAAATTTGTCCATTTTGCAAAAAGTTGCAAAAAGTTGTCCAAGCAACTTTGCATTTTTGTATTTTTGGGAAGTTGAATGGTTGAGGATTTTAAAAAAAGTTGGGGTCAATTGGTCTTTGGTTGGTAATGCTTAAATAAGCCTCGTGGAGGCTGAGACAAGGTTTGGTGTGAATTTTTTTTGTTGAAGCAATTAAAATACATTATTTTTTGTGTTTTACATGCTAATTTTGCTACTACACTGAATAGTACGGCCATGTACAGCCTGGAAATCGTCTAAGATTAATTAGAATTTATGTTGAATTGAATCTTCTATCTTATGCATTTTTTTTCATTTTTTCGTCAAGTTTGAAGCAAGTTATGGTTGTTTTGTTGAAAGTTGCTTGAAACCCTCATTAGGGTGTGTTTTGATTGAAAATCATGGATTTCTTCCTATTCCACTAGTGAATAAGCCTTAAACTCAGAGGAATGGGTATAGGAATGTTATTATTTTTGTTCTTGATGTTGTAGGATTATGGGATGAAGGTTGGTACAAATTTTTTGATGCCCCAATCATAAAACCTCATGTTTTTGGCATAAGAATAGCATAGGAGTAAGGGTTTGTAGAGGAACTCTTTGGAAGTTGTTTGAAATTCTTGAAAAGGTTTACACATACTCTATAAGACATTTTTGAGGCATTTTTGTGAAGGATTGAGGCTTGCATATTGAAAACCCTATAGTGACCTAGTCAAACAAGCCTAATTAGGCCTTTTGGCAAGTGTAATAGTCAATTTTAGAGCCTTGTGTTACAAAACAACCATACAAGTCAGTTTTGGATATGTTCAATAAATCCCAAAAGGGTACTCAAAATAATTTTTATATTGTGGTTTTGAGGGTTTCCCTGCAAGTTATGCTAAAAAAAATCCAATTTGTTGTCATACAAAGCCTAGTGGTAGTTTGTGAAGGAAGTCACATTGTTTGATGTGTAAAGACTTTGGAAAAGAGTTTTTTGAGTGTTTTTTTATCTTAGATACCCATTCCCTAGATTATTTTTTTCATGAGATACTCAATATTCTAATCTTTCTTGGAGGAGTGCTCATATCAACCCTATTATGAATATCAAATATAAGGATAATTATCTTTTTATATATAAATACGTTTAGAATACATTAGGTGATTATGATAATGATGCCCATGTGGAGCATCAATATTTTTCATGAACTTTTTGTTGGTTCTCAGTTGTGATCATATGGTTTGTCCTTGATGACAAAATCCCTTTCAGTTGATTCTACTTGTTGAAAGTTTCAGATTGGTTTCTCATGATTTTTCTTGGTACAGTTTTGTCCATATGGTTTACATGTTTTGGCATTCAGTGGATAGTTTACATTCAGAATTTTAATATCTTATGGTACTAATCAGTTTGAGCTTCATGTAGTCTCAGGTTATCTTATTTGTACATTGTTTTGGTGAGAAGAAAGAACATATCAGCGTGAGAATGCCAAGGTCTCCCCGATCCATTTTTTTGATAAACATCTGTGTTGCCTATCAGCAAGACGTTTTTGATGTCATGACGATTGGATTTTACTTACAGGAAGCTTTCAGCAGGACTTCTCCATTGTTTTTGCAACAGAAAAGGATCATATCGGCATGAGTTATACTATCGGAATGATTTCTTAGCGAACTCATCATGTCTCCCCGACCAGCAACAAAGGGTGCTCATTGGCAAGAGGTTTTTCTTTGTTGTAACATCTTGGCGAACTTACTTTAGTCTTGCTGACTGCTGGTGGAAAAATTGCATATCAGCAGGAGGTCTCAGCTCAGTGTAATGTCATATAAAACTTGTTAGGTCTTTCCAACTAAGTCTTATGAGGAGCTTTTTGTGAGAGGTTGGTATTGTCTCAGTGACTCAGTGTGGATAAAGATTTTCGGTATGACATAGTGTGCTCTCCGAGAGGTCTCCCCGACATTGATATGTCTCGAAAATGCATAAAACAAAAGGAACATTTCAATATGACTCATGTGCAATGAAGAAAGGTCTTGGCGAGTTTGAATTCTTATACTGACTGACAACATAAAGGTATACATCTTGGTAAAAGTTAGGGTTTTCAGCGTGAGGTCTCGGCGAGTGACCTCTGGTCTCGCTGATGGAACACAAAAGGACTTTGTCAGCATAGGATCTGACTTGTCTCAGTGACACACAAGATGGTGGGTGACTTTCGGTATAACGAAGTATTATCTATATGAGGTCTCCCCAAGGGTGATATGTCATGGTGACAAGTTTGATCACGGGGGATCTCGGAAAAACAAAGACTTGTCTTTGAGATGTCTCTCCGATATCAAAAGGCTATAATGATAGTGAATGAAACAAAAGAGAATCTCGGTGAGAAACTTGCTTATGTCTCGGCGATTGGAAAGAACATAACATATGAGATCTCAGCGTGACATAATGTATTCGTTATGACTTCTCCCCTACTTTGATGGGTCATGGTGAAAGCGATAACTAAGGGGAATCAATGGCGATTTAATTTCCTTTGGTAGGACTATCTGGATGTCTCGACGAGCGATTAACAAACTCTATCACTATGACCTACATGTGAATTTCTAAAATATAGTTGCTAGCCGACATGAATTGAGCCCAATTTCTACGATTAGCCAAAAGAAAATGAGGAAATGGAAATGTAGCTCACATGAGGTCTTATCGAAACGCAAAGAACACGGGGTGACTAACAACATTATAATTTCCTTCGGCATACTTACAGGGTTTTCTCAGCAAATGATTAATGAAGATTCAAACACTATGACCATCATGTGAATTTATAAGTATAGTTGCAGGCTGACATCATTGATTGGCATCGAATCTCAAAATGGTTACATGGTAGAATATTCTTTAAGAATTGAGAGGTTATGGTTCTCATTTGGTGGGCAGTTGTGGTTTTGATGAGAATCTATCAGTTACAATTTGAAATCTCTTGATTTAGCGTAGAAATTAAAGGTTCAGCCTTTTGGGTATTTAGAAATATTTGTTTGAGCATTTGGGTTTTCTCTAATTAGTTTCAAAATGATGAAGATTTTTTATTTATGATTGGTAGTTTATTGACAACCTACTAGATAGACATTACTGTTGCAGGCATTTATTTTTTCTAGCATCCTTTTTTCCTAAAAATAGAAAGGAGGTTTCAGCTCTCCTTTGACCTCGAATCTCTTTGAAGACTACACACTGGAAAATATGTATAAAATGCAGTGTTGTGAATATTGTAAGATATGCTGGATAGAAATTCTGGGACATAGTTATTTTGGCCGTATCAAGAGATGTATTGGAAAACTATGTAATACAAAATTTGGAAAACATGATGCATAACAGAGTTGTAATTCTTTTCTATTTAATATTTTAAGGATTCAAAGAGTTGGATTCTCAGGGTATTATGTAGATAAGAGTGTTGAGTTTCTTGAGCTTACTAGAAAATAGAGAGATCCTCTAATATTATTATTGTTCTGAAAATAATTTGAGGGGTTGGTGCTCCTTGAAATTGGTGTTTCAAAATGAGGGGTTGGTGCTCCTTGAGTTGGTTCTTAGAAATTAGCCTATAAGGAATTGTTAATAGTGGTTTTTGAAGATTAAGCCAATAAGGCAGTTTAGGAGTGGTTTTTCTACCCCATGAAGGTTTTCCACTCGGTAAATCCTTTGTCTTATGGTCTCTTTGTTTTTGATTTCATAATGTTTCTTGATTGTGATAATTTTTATCAGTCTGAACATTGTTGAATGATAGTTCCTTCATATCTGCAAATATTTAGTTCAAATATCTTGCACAAGTCATTGTTGAAGAGTCTAATTCAAAAGGAAGCTTAAAAGTTCTCATTTGATTCATGGCTCAAGAATAGTTATAATGTGCTAAAGGTGTTTGTTGTCTCAATACCTTTCTTGTCTTTAAAGCTGCATTCAAATCAATTGTTTAAGAAGTGAGTCAATAATGTTGATCATCATTTACACAGTCATCATGCCTTGATTGTTAATCAATGTCAGCCATAAATGTTTTGGCAAATACAAGATATCTCACTCAAATCATATTTTCATAAGTTGTCTAATAGACTGAGTTAATATTGTCATATCTTTGTGCTTTCAAAAGTGATTACTCTACTCTATTGTTGAAAGAAAAGGAAATCAGAATTAAAAATCTTGGTCGAAGTTGAAAAAGTTTTGACACTGATTCACCCCCCCCTCTCAGTGTCTATCCATAACTCCAACACTTTTAGCTAAGCTAAGAAGCCTACAAATTAATTAATGCGATTCATAAATTTTTTATTAATAAACCACATGGATTAGAACTCTTACAAATTGATGAGGTTGTTGTGGTGGCTTCAATTGCTTGTCATTTAATATTTATTAATCTAGTGGTATACAAGGTTTTTTGAAATATGATATTGAGTATTGAAGGTACTAGAGTTCTCTTAATAGGGTCTATTCTATATTAATGTCTCCTAATATAGAGATTTTCCTTTCACCCTAAGCTTTTGTTCAAAAAGAATGAAAGAAGATAAAGATTGAGAATCTATGGGCTTTTTAAACTAAATTCAGCAAATTGTAGTAAAATGATTTGAATTGATAATGGTTACATATTAAAATTTAACTTAACTCTTCTATCTACAGTTAGTTAGGCAATCAAATTGAGATTGCCAATGTTTTTTAGTGTACTTTTCAGTTCTTTTCATATTAAAATTGCTTTGAGTATGCCCGTACACTGTAAATGGTAGCACAACATGGTAGCATATATTAACGAGGAATAAAATAGGACATGAAATTGGCTATAAGCTACAGGTACAATATTTGTTTGAAGTGGCTCAGTATTTTTGAATGAGATTCTTAGACCCAAACTTTTAAGAATATTGAGTTGAGGTAGCTTTTTATTGAGTTATTAGTGGGTATTTTACTTGTGAAGGTGATTTCAAAGATAATTGTTTAGATTTGGATGGTTTGACATGGAATTTAGTGTTCTTTTT
This sequence comes from Sequoia sempervirens, assembly GCA_007258455.2. NCBI lineage: Eukaryota > Viridiplantae > Streptophyta > Pinopsida > Cupressales > Cupressaceae > Sequoia > Sequoia sempervirens. Next base: position 160,819,158 of record VDFB02000017.1, on the reverse strand, counting down.
TCTTGATTGATAGGTGAACTCTATCCTTCTACTTGTTGTGTCATTCTTTAGTCAAATGTCATGTAGGAATAGGTTACTGCTAGGCTTCTATTATCATACATATGCATGTTTGCAACAATTAGCTTGCAATTTGTGTTGTTCACATAAAGACATGTAAATTTTCAAATTCTTTCACCTAGCTTGGTGGTAATCCTATATTTAATTCACATGAGAAATACACATTCCAAAGTTCCAAAAAAAAAAAAAAATTATGCTTTAAAACAACTAACCCTAAAACTTTACAAATTGAACTTTGTAGCCAAGCTTACAAAATTTCTAATTAATAATTTTGACAGCATTAGGCAACATATTTGACAACAACATACTCTATAAAAGTACTAAATTAAACACACATTGCTAAAAATGAAATATGCTAAAATAAAATTTTCAGAAAAGAATGTATTAGATTCCAATTGATGCTAGGGAGAAGATTTGAAGTATGTTTGAAATGACAGATACTATCAAGGAACACAAGTTGGAAAATTCACTCAATAAAGGTGTAGACATCCAAATTTGGACACATTATTTATCCAAATTTATCACTTTTCGTCTAAACATCCTCTTATCCGAGTTAATTAAATAATATTACTATTATTTAATTAATATCTTTAATTCTGCCAAATCCCTAAGGTATTTAATTAATAATTAAATACCTTACCCTCCTTAATCCTCTTTTCATCAAATAAATTAAATAAATATTACATTGATTTAATTCCTCACATGTCATTTTCATCTAATCCTAATCCATCTCCTAATTTCTTCATTAGGGATGTGCACATGCCTAATCCTTGATTAGGATGTGTCACATCCTCCAACTTTTGCAAGTTGGCCTTTAATCCCTAATTAACCCCTAATTATCCTCTAATTACTGATTAATTAAGCCTAATCATTCTCCAAGAAATTTTTAATTCCTTTTTATTCTTCCTAGATTCCCCTCTTTTATATGTGAATTTTTAATTCACATTCCATCCTTCAAGGCTTCTAGAACCTTGGACTTGTCACAATCTCCACATGTGACCAACCTTGGACTTGTCACAATCTCCACATGTGACCAAGTCCCACCTTTTTGGAGCCCATCTTTTATCTTTTAGACTTTCCTAGGAATGTGAATTTTTAATTCACACTTATTTCCCCAACCACCTTTCCTCTTCCCATGTAGATTTTTGAGGAATTCCAAAATTCCTCAAATGTCCCTTTCACTCCCACTTGGGGACAAGAAATCCCTTTTTGTGGAAATCTTCTCACTCCCCAAGATGCATGTCCTTTTTCCACCTCATGTACTTTCTTGACAACTCATCTCCATCTCATATCCCCTTGGCCACTTCATCCTCCACATGTCAAGATGTGAGGGCTTGTGGGTTCTCAACCCACCATATCCCTTCATCTTGGCCTTGTTGGAGCAATCTTGACCGTTGAATTCTCTAGAGAATTCAAATTCTCCTATAAATACCCCCTCCTCAAGGGCATTTTTAGAACACTTTCATTTGGAGCAACCTTATGCTGCCAATTTGGCTTCTCAACACTTTGTATTTTCATAACTACATGCTGCCAATTTGCATCCTCAATCCTTTGCCATCATTTAGCCATCTCTCCTAATCATTTTGCACATCTAATCTTGCATTTAGTCACTCAAACAATCATCTAAGGAGCACACAAATCATTCCAAGCAAGGGCCAATCAAGGAGAAATCAACAGCAAGGAAGGTGAAATCGTTTGTGTCTTATTTTGTCCATTTTCCTTATTGTTTATCACTCTTTTGGCTAATCTTGAGGTGTCCTTGGTATTTTGTCATTCACATTTCTTAAGTTGTTTGCACGTTTAGAGCAGGATAAATTCCAAGGTATACAGAAACATTCCATTGGTAGAACATCACAAAGTACCCAATCTTTGTACCCTCCCATCTGAAACTCAACTAAAGCTTGCTCATTGACTATAAGTGACTGATCAACATTTAACCATGACACCTTGTAGGGTGTTTCATGAGGAACTTTCACTAGACTTAACTTATCTACCATCTTTCTTGACACTATATTATCAGTGGATCCTAAATCTATTACTACCTTGCATACTTTACCTTTTCTCTTGCATGCGGTCCTAAATAGAATTCTCCTTTGCATTGGTTATTTCTCCTTGGAGGCCTTCAAAAGTTGTTTTTGCAGCATAAAATATTCACCAACTTCTAGCTCAACAACATGACTTGAAGAATTGACACTTTCTCCTCCATCTTCTTACATAATTTGGACTCCCTTTTCTCCTTTTCTTTCACCCCCACTTGAAGTAGCACCTAAAATTTTAGGACACTTAAAGGATGGATGACCAAACACACCACAGTTGTAACACCTTCTTAAAAACATATTAGAACCTCTTCCTTGATCTATATATCTACCCCTAAAACTTTTTCTTCCACCTCTCCATCCACCTCTAGACTCAACCACTTGTTCTTTACCTTTACCAATCTTCTTGGTCTTCATTGGACTATTTTGAAGAATAAAATGTACCTCTTCCTCTAGAAGTATTGTATCTACCTCTTGTTGTCTTCTCTTGTCTCCTCTTCACTTTTTCTTCTACCCTTATAGCCATTTGAAAACATTCTTCTACTATTTTTTGTGTCATCAAACTTATTTCATCTTGTATATTATACCTCAATCCATTAAGATATCTTTCCAATCTTTCTTCCTCATCTTCCTCATGTTTTGTCCTTATACTTAACCTATAGAACTCCTTGGTGTATGCTTGCACATCTAGATCCTTTTGCTTAAGATATTGAAGTTTTTTAAGCAATTGAACATTGTAATCACTAGGAAGGAACTTACCTTTGAGTTTTGTCTTCATTCTCTCCCAAGAAGTGATCTTGGTCTTCCCCTTTTTTTGTCTTTCATCTTGCACAAAGTTCCACCTCAACAAAGAATGTCCTTTTAATTTGGTCTTATCCTTCTTCACCTTGTGATCTTCATCTACTTCTTCACTTTCAAAGAAATTCTCCATGGCTCCTATCCAGTCCAAGAGCTCTCCCCATCTAGTTTACCTCCATACATAGGAAAATCCATTTTTCTATGTCCATAACCTTTCATAGCCTTCAAAAGCTTTAGCATCCTCACATCCTCTGGATGCAACTCTTCCTCTTCACTAGAAGTTTCTTCCTCTTCAGAATCACTTTCATCCATGGTGACCCCAACATTAGACTTCAATACAACAATCTCCTTCTTCAAGGTTTCTAATTCTCTAGCCTATTAATCAATTTTCCTAACAACAATGCTTCCTTTAGGAGGCATTTTGACTCCTCAAATTCCCTTCTTTTCCTTACTCAAACCTTCAACCTTCTCCCTCAAGAGACCTACTTCCTAGGCTCCGATACCAATTGATGGCAATCAATGAGGCTTCCAAAACAATCAACACAACATTAACACTATTCAACAAGTATTTGAAACTTCAAACCCTAACAAGGGCACTTCTTCACACAAACACTCTTCTCCTCTACTAGGTCTATAGACCTAACTTTTTGAACCTAACTCACACAAAATCATCACAACCAACAATATCCTTATCATTTCAGACACCCATCAAAGCATCCTAAAACATATCTCAGAATCTCATACCACTCTTTTGAGACACCAGCGTTAAATCATGACTCCAACACTAACCTAGGCCTTGAATTAGGCCACTTTTACAAAGAGACACCACTTTAATCTTTATACCAACCCAAGAAACCAATGGGGAAGCACTAACCAAACATCAAAACAACATATTTCACAATTTTTTTTCTGAGACATGTTTCCCAAATCATTCTACCATGAAACCCTCATTTCTTACAACTTACATGGAATTTTATTGAAAAACTACCTTCCCGGCTTTACCAGACCTTGGAACCAATTCAAACACCTTTCATTTTTGATACATATGCTTAAAATATCAAGATATATCACTGCCCCCAAATATTTCATCAAACCCTAGCCCTAAACCTCCATTTTCATGGTAAAAACTCTCTTAAACTCCTTAGGACAGTCATCAAAACTTTCACCCAACCTTACACCCTACTTTATTCATCCATCCTACATCTAAACCTCCTCCTTAGGACCTATTTCACCAGTCATAGGGATCACAGTCGGTAAAATGGTCCTTAAAACATGCTAAATACTCTCAAACCCCAAAACAAGGTATGCCCAAGAAGTCACAAAGAAACAAGGATAAAATTATTCAAATTCACTTTGATCCTCTCAAACCAAACAAAAAATGTGGTTTCCTCATGCCACTAATGAATCCATGAGGAATTTGAGAGACCTTGTATTTGCACAATACCGTACATGCCTACAATCAATGAATTACACAGAAAATTTCTAGAAAACAGTGAGATTTTTATTGGTTTTTGCTTCAAATCCACCAAGACAAACTTTACATCAATGTTTCTCACCTTTTTAAACTTTTTCCCACCATGAGAAACCAACTCAACATCCCTCAACTAGCTTTCAAACTCTCCATGACTATTGGGGTTCACATAGTGGCATTTATTGCAATTTTTGATGACAACATTTTGCTCTTTTTTGCATTATCTTGCAAAGTGACTCTCCTAACCACCTAAAACATTAGAAATGGTCTATTTAGATCTTATTCAACCTATGAAAATGACCTCACACAAGAAAAATGAAATTTTACCCTCGACAACTTTTTAACATGATTTGCAACTCTTACAACATAGACCCAAAAGACACCAAAGTTTTCCAATTACATCAAAATGGTCTCAATAGACCTTATTTGAACTCAAACACTCAAATCAACCTAGAATTAAACAACCTAGACTCAAATTTTCATGAAACAACTAGAGAAAATTCATTGAAAGGATTGGTGCTCCTGCACCACCTATAATCTAACCCTATTTTATGAGGGCATTGTATTACGACTGCAGTAGATGGTGATGTATTCTAAGAGTCTGATAGCAGTCATGTTGCCTCTTGATCTCTGAGTGGTGATACTTTCATGAGAAGAATGTGTTGGAGCTTAAAATTTCATGTAGATTTTAGCAAAATTTAGGGTTCCCATAATGAAAAGTTTGATTTCAGCACTCAAAAGTACAATTGGAAAATCTGCTCAAATGGACCAATTTGAAAAATCACAACTTGAAGCCTCTTTAGTCTTATGCCAAACCACTTTGTAAACACATTTATCTACCATAAGTTAGTATGCATGTCAGATTTGATCAGCCCGTCATAATCATATTTGACAAAGTTTTCAAACTACCAAGTTGGAGGATTCTAGAAAGGTTTGATGGATGCATAGTGTTAGATCTACTAGAATGGTCAACTTTGAGTGTCAATATTAAGCAACAGAATGATTTTCATGACAAACAGATTGGTGTTCTGAATTCTCCTCATGTTAATCTACCTTCATGCTAGTTTTCAGAACCCCAGAATCTTATTTGTTATTTTTTCAACATCAAAAGAAAATGGACGTTACATAGTTTTGTGACTGCATTTTCAAAAAGTTGTAAAAGGGCCAATTTTGACACATAATATCTTGTGAATGAAATGGATTGAAGAATAACCCTTTTGCACACATGTTCATGGGACTTAAATGAACTGACTCCCAAAGTTACAGCTTCCCAAAAGAATATTTTATATTTTTTCAAGATGCCAAGTTGGTGAGTTTTCAGATGGTTCTTGACAGAGGCAAGTTTCAGAAAATGATAAATGGGAAACTTTGAACACTAATATTTTACAATCCTAATGGTTTTATACAAATCCACCTAGAAACCACACTCCCTTATCATAAACCAATAGACTAGTGCATTTTCGTGGCTCTAGGAGAACATTTGCATAGCTTTTTAGGGTGATTCCAAAGGCTATTTGACTCATTTAAATAAAAATACAAAAAACAAATCCTGATAAATACCCACTTCAATTTAGAATGCACCTCAGAATTTTGTGAGGAATAAGGCTCAACTACTAAGGAATATAGATTTAATTCATTATCTCCCATGTCATCCAGTCACTAAAAAGAATGGTGTTTAATGAACAAGGAGAAAGGTGGAGATTCAAAATGCTATAATCAAAGTATTATAAGCAAATATGCATGAATAAAGTGAGCAATAAATGGTAAATTCATGGAAGTTCTCCTAAAAAATAAGGATAGTTTTAAATCTCTTTGAGAATGACCATAAAATGACCTTTCACCTGTGCCTTACACATCATCTCCTCATACACCCACTCCTTTATTTTCTTCTTCTCCACTTCCACAACTAAGTTAATACCAATTTTGGTTCATTTCCAAAATCTACACTTCCCCTTTTATACTAAAAGCTCAAATAATATCATTTCCTTCTCCTCAACTTAAAGAGATGGTTGCAAAGAAGAGAAAATATACTCAAATGGACGGTCGAGATGTTAATGCAATAACTAAATTGTTACAAGTTATTACACAACCAAGGAAGGATCACATAACTTCCAAATTGATGATTGTTGTTCAAATAATCTACTGAGCCTGTAGTGGATGAAAATGGAGAGGACACTACCAATGATTTGAGGTTGCATGCAACACTAATGAATACTAGTCATGGAAAATGGAAAAGTCCAGGAGATACTATAAGGATTTTTTCATTTGATGTTCGACCTATAATGGAACTTTATGAAAATTGGGGCCGATTCAAAAAGAAAAAAGCAAATGTGTTGTGTGCCTATAATTTTGGAGATTTGCGCAGAATGAAGAAGAGATTTTCCTCAAGTAGGGTTCACATTAAATCCTCTCAAACATCATTGGTTAAGGTAGTGGATACCAAGCATATTGACATGCACAAGAAACATCGTCTAAGTTGAAGTTGTGAAAGAATGTCTTGCATGAAGAAGGTTATTTTTGGATAAGACATTAATTGCAAAATGAAATAGATTCCAGAGGCTGGGAACGACAAAAAATTCAAGCATTGTGGGTACAAAAGGATCGAGGTGTTAGGTGACCACATACAGAATTATCATTTAAACTCAATCGTGGGGTTCACTTCTTAGTTGTTGGATAAGTTGAGTCAGAAATAATAAAAAATTAGGTTTGGACAAGGGAATGTAGGAGGGTACAAAGAGGATGAAACAGTAGATGATCGATGCAGGAAGGAAGCAAATGAATTTTACCCGAGAACAATCTGAAGATATCCAAACAAACATTGCATTCTTAGGGCATTCACGAGACTCGAGGCCAACAAACAATACAAGTGAAGGCACAGAATGAGATCCAGTTGAACCCATAATTGATTTGGGATGCACTTAAGTTGGATAAAAACTCATCAAATTCTTTATCTATGTTGGGCAACGTGGAACTGAAAACAGATAATAGGCTTAATTAAACAAAAGAAACAATTAAATCCAGCACATGCTTACTTTGCACAAGAACAGTTTGTGCTTGTAGTGAAGATGTATCAGAATTATTTGAGGGAATTCTATATTGGCATTGACACCCAAACTTTATTATATTCAACTCAAACACATTATGACGCAAAATGATAGCAAGATTGTAAACGAATATTATTAAGAGAAAAAGCGAGTGAGGAAGACATTTGACAGGGCTAATGGAGAGGTTGTTCGACCTATTGATTTACTGAATGAAGCAGTAGAGGCCTCCAGAGGGCTTTGAGAAGCAAAAACGTTTGATGGAATCCAAAAAGAAGGCTGACCCGCATCACCGTAAGTGCATAGAAAAATATGTGCGGTGCTACAGTAAACCCCAAATGTTTCCCGCATCCCCACTAAGCAGCCCCAAGATTTGTGTGGGAGAGCGGTGGTTCCCACAGTCCTACCAAAAAACCCTAATTCCTATGCGGGTGAGTGGTGAGCACTCTCGTGTTCCCGTAGGGGGTCTCAAATCTGTGTGGTGGTTGAGGTGAAGGTGGAAGAAGTGAGCAGGTGGGCAATGAAATAAAAAGAGCCGAAAGAGTAAAATATAAAGTGAAATATTTTACAAATAGAAATATAGAAATATGTTCAAATATGGTGTTTGAAAAAGGAAAAATTATTTTGGGGTATTAAATAAAAATGTGTGGGATAAGTGATTTTAAAAAAGGTAAAAATATTGATTTTGTGAAAACATTTTCACCTAAGGAGAATGGGTGATTATTTCACTGTGTAAATATAATGAAGATAAATATATTGGTGAAATATGAATTTTTAGAGAGGGGAGTAGCAAAAATATTTCCAAAATGCAAGTGAAACAAATTATTTTAATATAATCAAATATCTTGCACGGGAGAAGAAAAAGCTATCATTTTGGGGAATAAATATGAGTATCGAGTATGTAATTTTGAAAAGTGAATTTTGTGAAATACATTTAAGAAGGAAGTTAAAGAATGGGAAATTATTGTACCCAAAGAATATTTCGAGGTAAAATATAAAGTGATAAATTTCCAACAAAGGAATTGAAATTAAAGTACTATGAAAGGCTTTATTTTCACGGGAAACGAAAATAATGAAGATTAAAGTATTTTATTTTGCCGAAGACAACTAATTAAATGAAGAGTTGCGCTATGTAGATATGAAGGGTCATAACCCTAAAAGTGTAATGTATATATGTGAGATGAAATCAGCATTAGAAGGTAATAGTAGGTTAGGGAATCATCAGTAGTAGTAGATCATTAGTATAGCATATTCCATCCATCCATTTTCATACCACAAGACTTCTGCAATTAATGTGTATATTCTGAAGCAATATAATGGAGAAGACTTTTCTTAAATGGTGATCTATTTTCAGTGTTCAATTGTTGTGTTGATTTTCATGCTTATATGTTGCGGTGTTGTCTCCAAAGTAGTTCTCTTAAGTTATTCAAATTTACATAATTTTTCAGGACACATTTTTTGTTGTTGTGTGGTTATCTTGATTGGTTTCTGGTTGGAGTGAATTAAACATCCTTTCAAATAATTCATTTTGATTGGTTCCTGCCAAGGATTAAAATCCTTTTAAAGTGATTATTATGATTGGTTTCTCTCAAGATGAGAATTAAAATTCCTTTCATGAGATCATAGTAGCTTAGGACAATAACACTAGGATTTATAAAGAAGAGTACAGTAACTAACAAACCTGCACATTTGTACAAGGTGCAAACATTAAAAGTTCCCAACCAATTAGAGTTAAGCTGAGGAATAGGTTCACCAATCTTACATATCTATCTCCATAATCATCATCCATCCATTAACTCCATTCACCCAATAGATTTAGGCACTGGCCAAGTTCAAAACAAATTTCATACAAACTTTACTTATACACTTTATTCTCAAAACATACAATAGGAATTAGTCATCAAATCTTGCATCTACTTCACCCCCATGTGCCATTGTCAGTAGATTGTCTAAGTCAAAAAACATTCTCAAGCTTTCAAATCTACCTTATTACTCAGGTACACCTACCTAGGTCTAGCAGAGCCTAAAGAGTAGGGGGTGATCAATCATATTTACCCTGTTCATTGGCCCAAAATGTACTAAGAGACTAGCACCCTCTTATGGTTTAAATTTTTTTTGAAACCTAACAGATTGGCAACTCTACTGGGGAGAACTTGAAGAAATCTAGTAGTGAACTAGCTTGCCTTATAGAGTCATAAAGGATTTTTGCAACATTTTCACCTCACGTATTTGAGTAGGGGATTCTGCTAGGGTAAACCAAGAACATCAAAATCCATTCCATATTCCTACTTTTGAAAAAGTGGGTGGCGACTCTATTTAGAATTTGATGAAGAATGCATAGACATCTTGGGAAAACAACATTTTAGTAAAAGAAAAATTAAAAATTTAAGGGTGCTACAAATCTCTCGCTAAAATATGTATTGTGATTCTTTTCCTTATACAAATTATGATAGAAAAAAATATTTAATTGAGCTAAGGGAAGAGAATAACAAATTGGAAGTAGAAGTAGAGAAAAAGAGAGCATTGGTTCAAAAATTGAGAAAATTGGGTATCTTCCCTACTTTAGATACATCACAATATATACCACATTCCAATGAGGATGGATATACAAATACAAGTGGTCCTTGGACCCCACAAGTTCCTCATAATATAACTGAAAAATTTTTGAACAAAGGTGATGCATATCATACACAACAAAACATTTATGCACCACAAGCTTTAAAACAAATGAATGCTTATCTTGTCCCTCCTAGTAAAAGGTTGGTAAGCTACCAAGATCATCAATACAATCAATATCCTAAGTATTATCCATATCAATACCAAACTCGATATCAAAATGTGCAACATAATTTCATCCCTCTTGGAAATTTCAATCAAAGCCTACAACAAGATGTATATAAAATCAACAATTTGAGGAGGAAAATGATGAGCATCCATATACTCAAGAAACAAGTCAGGACTCCAGCATGAAATCAGAATATTGCATATCTCCCTTGGATGCATTTTGTAACCTAAGAAGACACAAAGGATAAATCAGACGTTCTCTACTCACATTGTTGGAGGTTATCCTTACACAAATACCTCTCAATTACACAATTGATCAGTCCATGTACATTAAGCAGTTTATGAGAGCATATGAGCCTAATTAAATTTTATTGGCCTGAATCATTGAAGCCAACTACTCTAGAACAGGTAGGGAAATTGATTAGTATCATAGATAAGAAAAGGTATGAGAATGGTGATACCACTGATGAGTATGGAGAAACTGATCAAGCAATATGGTTAGAAGAGGAGACATGCGCAAATGAATTTTTTTCATATTTGAATGAAGATGAAGTTATTGAAGACCAATTTTCCACCTTGGAGGATGACTGCAATATCAAAGATATTGTTAGAAACACATTGCCAGAGGAATATATCAACCATGATTCAGATGGTATGGAGGTGTAGCCATGTGTGCATTGTCATAGCATCAACGAAAATGGTTTGGAAGCTAAAACAAAAAGGGACGGTGTTCCTTACAACAATAAAGAGGATAATAATTGTGATTATACTATAGAGGATAGTTACACAAATGAAAATAGTTGTATAGAAGGCCTCTCTTGCATATCGGATTATGATTGTGAGAGCAGTGTATGTTATGACTCAGGATCCATTGAATATTTAGATTGTGAAGACAAACCTGTGGATTTTGATCTACAACAAAGGGATACGTGCAACTCTTATGGAGATCAAGAGGAAGAAGAAATGGAAAATATGATAGAAGAAGCAACTTTATTTCATAGTGAACAAAAAACACCTCCAGCTGCAGTTAAGTACCATGATGACATGATTGATGAAGAAAAAGTTTGTATACCTAAAAATGGTTTTCAATTTTTTTCAAACCCATTGTGTGATGAAAAGATCAAGGAAGATCAGATGACATTTTTCCAAGGTGTGCCATAACACAAATTTCATGTGTATTTAAACCCACTTTATGATAAGGATGAAGCATTTTCTAATAATCGGGATGTATCAATTTGTGAATCAAATGAAAGTGAAATCAATGCATCCGAATTACCATTTTTTGATGATGAAAAAAGTGACGAATACATCAATAATGAGATGGATAAAGAGGCATGTTCACTCAGTAGTGAACAAATTTCAAAACTATTGACAATTGAATATCATAGATATACACATTGGAATGATTTGGAAGTTTCATTTCTAGCATGCATTTGCTTTGACAATGAAAGTAGTTTGTGTAACAATAAAGGTGAATACAATTCACGTGATCCCAAGCACAGTTTTCACAATAATGAAGGAATTCATGAAGCTAATTTAGAACCCATATCTATCCCCGCTCAAGAGGAGATAGATAAATTAGAATTAGATTCCCTTGAGAATGGCATTGATTTGCACATCACAGATGAGGAATGCTCAACATTAATTGATTCAAGTGTGCATAATGATGACTGTATAGATCAGAAGCATACAATTCATGACATAGAAGAAATAGACAATGTTTCAGATTTGATTTTCTCAGAAGATATTGATATGACAGTTTTTTCAAACCCATGTGAGAAGCATTCAGATAATGGAGTAAGTAGCATGAATGAGCATAAATTTTTTTCTTCCCATACACTTAGAAGTTGTTTGTATATTTTGCATCAAAATCCATATGGTAATTTTAGATCATCTATGGAAAATTATGATGAAGTGAGACCCAATGACTTTAGTTGTGAATATTTTTAGTTTTCAATTCAGCTAGGAGGTCAATTCACAAGACATGATAGTGAGTAAAATAATAAAAAATGTTGCATTGAAAGTGAATACTCTTTGTATGGAAAGAGTGTATCACATGATGATGAAAGGTTTCAGATAATTCCTAATTATGAACTACAGAATGGTGAGAGAAATATGGGAAAAACTGAACATAGTATTGTTTTGAAAGTTTCCAATGGCAGTAACAGGACAGATTGCATGAATGTCTTCAAAAGGTGTTTGATGAACCCAAACCAAAATAGGGTATATGACAGAGGGAAATAAAGGCCTTTCCTTTTGGATGGCCTTGAGCCATAAGTTGTGCGATTTTTCAAATCATACTAGTTCAAGGAAGAAAAGGAGTTTGACTATGTTGTCCAATATATGAAACATTCGGTCTACTCCCCCAAAGACCTGGATTCTTGCTATGCCCACAAGGGGCGTACATCCCCAAAAAAAGCCATTGTTGGAGCCTAAAAATTCATGCAAATTTTGGAAAAATTTAGGGCTCCCATAACGAAAAGGTTGATTTCAGAACTCAAATGCATTTGTAAAATCCACTCCAGTGGCCCACTTTGAAAAATCACAAAAGGAAGCGGATTTAATTCCAAGACAAACCACCTGACAAGCATGTGTATCTACCATGTGTGAGTGTTTCTACCAAATTTTAGCTCCTTAGGATCTGATTTGATGAAGTTTTGAGTATCAAGTTGAAAGGTTCTGGGAAGGTTTGTTGTTTACACAGTGTTAAATCTGTCAAAAGTGGGAAATTTTGGAGGACATTAATTATCAACTGGACGATTGTCATGATAAACCGATTGATGTCTCATATTCTTCCCACATTAATGTGCTTTCATGAAAAATTTCATAGCCTCGTCTCTTCATTTAGTATTTTTTCAAAGTCAAAACCAAATGGGTTTTACTCAATTTTTGTGACTGCACTTCCAAAAAGCTGTAAAAAGGTCAACTTTGATGCTTGATATTTTATGAAGGAAGAATATTGATGAAAAACCATCTTTCCCACATGTTCATTTAACCTAAATGAACTAATCCCTAGGGTTACAACCTCCCAGAACCAGATTTGATATTTTTTAAGATGACAAGTTGGTGGGTTCTAGATGACTTCTAACAAGTGCAATTTGCAGAAACAATTGAGTAAGCAACTTTGGGCGTTAATATCTTGCAACCCTGAATGCTTCATGCAAAACCATTTGGCACCCATATTCCACTATCATCAATCTACATGTTGGTGCATTTTCATGGCTTAAGGAGAAGTTTTGATCAGTTTTTCAAGGCAATTTTGGAAGGTACTTGTCCTATTCTAATCACAATGCAAGGTGTCAAAAGGACTACCCACTCAGAGCTTAGGATGCATCTCAGACTTTTGATGCAATAATCTCAAGGCATTAGGTGTCATGATATTTGATTACTAAGGGATGTGGATCTAGTGCATCATCTTCCATGTCATCCAATCATCAAAAGAATAGCATTCGATGAATAGGGATAAAAGTGAAAGTTCAAAATATATTGTAGGAAAATATGCATGGGTAAAGTGAGCAACAAATGGTAAATTTAAAAGTATTGATTTTGGAGAATGGGGTGCATGAACTCTTGCATGAGGAAAATTCTTTTGGAGAGTATTTATATTTACCATTTCTAAAGAAAGAGTTGTATAGTACAAAAACCAGCATAAGGCAGATGAGTCAGGGATTGGTCTTCATATCTTTTATGCTACAAAAACTGAGTTAAGAATGGAAATTGTATCTCCAGTTGAGTTAAGAACTGTCTCTGAGAAGGGATTGCTTTTGCTTACACCAATTATACCTAAGGTGGAGATGAATGTTCTAGAACACAGAGTCATAGAGAGAGATGATTCATCCTTGACTTATTGGGAAGATTGGCATTTTGTAAAGGAATTCCAGAGTACAATGCATACATGACTCTATAATTTGTTAGATGATTGGCTTAACTTATATCCTGATAATTTTCATAGGTCATGCACCAAGGATTCAAGCAATACATGGAAAATATAGCTACCTTGTGAAAAATAGAGCCACAAAATATTATCACTCAACCCAAGGGCTTGTTGTTGGTTCTCAAAAGAAACACCACTATTCTTCCAAATAAGAGTTCTAGGAAACTAGATCCAAGATACTCAAGCTAAGAATAATGAATGGGGTCATTGTTTGATAAGTCTTCCAATACCACCACACCTCGTTTGTGTAGATAGTATATTACTTGTTAATCTGATGCATTTTGACTTATATCTCACCTGAGATACACTTTGTTCCCTCAATTCTCCTTGGAACTATATCTCACCAACACATGTTGAAAATAACCAACTCTCAGTCTAGGGTTAGGTCTCATCAGTTAAGTTTTAAATCTAGAACCACAGACTCTCAGTATGAGGAGCAATGTTTGTACATTCAAACTTTTCATAAGATGATGTAGGTATGGATGTCGAGATAAATCTATTCCAAGAAATTAGATGAAGGTGGAAAACACGCAATCCTAAAATAGTGAAGGAAAATAAAAAAATGCACAAAGGCGACTATGGAGGAAATCAAGCCATTAGATTTGATATCAGAACTAATAAAAGCATCGTGAAAATATTGGTGGCTTTGGACTAACATGGAAAAGGATTGATACACGGGTTTTGGGAAAGAAATAGCTTTGAATTTGGTGGCCTCGAATTGCATGTTACGCTTTGTAATTGGTGTTGCAATGCGGAAGTTTTTAACTTCAACACTTCAAAAGGAAAAACATACTATTGATAATGTTCTTCAAGCAGTGTAAGAATTAACGAATGTACTCCATGTGTGCTTGGCCAACTGACGGCTGTGGCAAGCCCTCATACGTATGACTTTGATGAGAAGAAGATAGATTTACATGTTGAATATTGTAAAAAATTGCTCGA
Source organism: Sequoia sempervirens (assembly GCA_007258455.2). Taxonomy (NCBI): domain Eukaryota; kingdom Viridiplantae; phylum Streptophyta; class Pinopsida; order Cupressales; family Cupressaceae; genus Sequoia; species Sequoia sempervirens. The sequence continues at coordinate 160,804,095 of VDFB02000017.1, read as the reverse complement.
TGTTTCCAAAGTTTGCAGGATATGAAGAGCGGCCATACTTTTGACGTGGTGATATATGTAGATAGTAAGAAGCTTATTGAGTACCAGTATCCTGAAACACTTAAGTTTTTAAATGTAGGACTTGAGTTCAAGATAGATACAGATCACTATGATTTAGGAAAGATCTAAGATAAATGTTTTGCACCAAAATATTTACAAAGAGATGATGTACTATTGTATCAATTTGATGCAATAGATTTTTAGAAGACAAGTAGTGAGAGACTTAAGGAATGCCTAGATTATCAAGTAGAAAATACAGAGAGTATAGAAGATATTGAAAACCAAAGCGAATGGAAAAAGAGATTGTTAAGTGCAATTCATAGAGAATAACCAAATGGAAAAGCTATTAAAGATTATTGTATGAGTTGAATGGTAGATGTCAAGAATTGTGGGGGTCTCAAAGAATTCTTGAATTCTCAAAAAAATTACAGGAGTTTTTATTGTGGTGTTCTTAGAAGCAAATTGAGGAGTTGAACCACTGCGCATTGGAACAGTTCTTTCAAATGGCTACTAAAGGAATTGGACATCTTAATATGATCTTTGTAAACAACTACATTAAGTAGTTACGTGATCTACTTGCATCAAATTTTTAGAAGGACGTGAGAAGAAAGAGCAGGTGACACTGAACGTTTCCTACTTTATCGCAGGCATAATCTATGGAGTGTGTGGTATCACGGTGGAACCTTTTGCATCCCCACTAAGTAGCCCCAAGACTTGTGTGAGAGAGTAGTGATTCCTGTAGTCCCACCAACAAACCCTAATACCTATGCAAGAGAGTGGTGAGCACTCTTGTGTTCTTGTAGGGGGTCTAAAATTTGGGTGCAGTGGTTGTGATGAAGGTGGAAGAAATGAGCGGGTGTGCAATGAAATAAAAAGAGCAGAAAGAATAAAATATAAAGTGAAATATTTTACAAAAAAGAGTAGAAAGAATAAAATATAAAGTGAAATATAAAGAATGGGCAATTATTGTACCCAAAGAATATTTCAGGGTAAAATATAAAGTGATAAATTGCCAACAAAGGAATTGAAATTAAAGTACTATGAAAGGCTTTATTTTCATGGGAAACGAAGACAATGAAGATTAAAGTATTTCATTTTGTCAAAGAGAATTAATTAAATAAAGGGTTGCAGATGACGGACATGCAAAGGGTTGTAACCCTAAAAATGCAATATATATATGTGAGATGAAATTATATCATCAATCATTAGAAATTAGATATTAGGTTATAAAATCATCATCGCCACCATTCCACTTTCATCTATCCGCTTTCACATTTTAGAAACTTCTGCTATTAATGTACATCTTTTGAAGCAATATAATGGAGAAGATTGTTTATAATTGGTGATCTATTTCCAATGTCCAATTGTTGTGTTAATATTCACTCTTATTTGTTTTTGTGTTGTCTCCAAAGTGGTTCTCTTAAGTTATTCAAATTTATACAATTTTTCAGGACACATTTGTTGTTGTTGTGTGGTTGTTTTGATTGGATTCTAGTTAGAGTGAATTAAAATCATTTCAGATAATTCATTTTTAATTGGTTCCTACCAAGGATTAAAATCCTTTTATAGTGGTTATTCTGATTGGTTTCCCTCAAACTAAGAATTAAAAAATCCTTTCATGTTGTCACAGTAATCTGGGGGGATAACATTGGGATTTACAAATAAGAGTACAGTAGCTGACTAACCTGCACGTTTGTACAAGGTGCAAACAGTTAAAGTGCCCAACAATTATATCTACCAACCTTATGAATTTGTCTCCATCATCACCATCCACCTCTCGACTCCATTCACCCAATAGATTAGGCACTAGTCAATTTTAGAACAATTCTATACAAACTTTGCTCACATTCTTGATTATTGAAAACATCTACAACAAGAACTAGTCAGTAGCCTTGCATCTACTTCACACCCGCATGCCATTGTGAGTAGATTGCCCAAATTAGAATTCATTTTAGACTTTCAAATCTACCTAATCACTCAGGTACACCCACCTAGGTTTTGTAGAGCCTAAAGAGCAAGGGGTAATCAATCATATTCACCCCGTTTATTAGCCAAAAACGTACTAAGAGATTCGACCCTCTTATGGTTTAAAAACATACATTTTTGAGACCTAACAACATGCTCTACCAATATATTGTAATCTTTGTGATTGTTGAATAATATATTGGGTGGATTTTAGAGTGTGGGGTTTTTCTCCCGAAAGGGTTTTCCCCACGTAAATCATTATGTCATGGTATGCATGATATTTATGTTTATTCTATTTAAGTTTTTGTAATTGTTCAAGATTTTTAAAAAATTTGCATTATTCTCCTCTCAAGATTAGTGTAGGAATTTGTTTCACTACCTTACCTTCCTTACAAAGAGCATTCAACAGCATTTTCAAGGCATTCTTGAGGGTAGAATTATTGAAGTTTCATGATCAAGATCTACATTCATTAAGGCTACTTCATGCTAGTTTGTAGATTTGTACTCCAAGGTTTCAAATAAGGTTTGGTGAGTTGTTACATATTGTTGTCCATTCATCATTCCTTCACGCTTTTCTATTTCATTTCAAAGTTGAATTACCAAAATGGGGTTTGACCAAGGAAAACCCCCATTCCCTAACAAAGAACAGTTTTCTCTCTTTGATGTGTGATTCCAAATTTTAGGTTGAAGATCAGTTGAAGAGAAAAAATGAAGAAAGTTGCAAAGTTACCAAAGTTGTAAGAAAAGATGTCAAATCATAGAAACTCTTCTACAAATTTTATTTTCAGCTTTCCGATAGTGAATAACTAGAATCTAGGAGTGCAAACTTGACAGAAGAGAACCCAAAAAGCATTTTCTAGGAGCCCTATCCAAGACCCATTTGCCATAGGGTGAATGAGTCCTTAGTGAGGTATGAAAAAGAATCTTTGGTGACAAGTACACATCATTATCACCTTTCTAGATCTATATTTTGATAGTTATTTATGTTAGTTTTCAGATTTGTCCCCTATAACACACATTTTGAATGAAATTAGAGAAATAGGTGCATCATACCCCTTTGTTCATCAATCCATTTTCATAAAACACCTATTTTTCCACATTTCATTTTGTTGAACCCAACTTTGATCATTGCATTTTCTAATTTTAGAGTCCTCTTTCATCCTAGATTTAGATCTTGCATTCATTTGCATCTCTTTCTATTTAATTGGGTCTCGTTTAGGTGTCTAGTTTTCATTTAACTTTGCATTGCATTTAAGGGTTTTAGGATTACATTTTTGCATTCTTTAAATTTGAAAAATATAAATAAAATAAGTCATCTTGCATATCATTTTACATAGCATTCATTTTCATTTGAAAATTGAAACAAAAATTGCATATCAAATTAGGTGTTCTAGGTTATCATTTTGTCACATTTTGCACTTGCATTTCACATTCAATTTCACAAAAAAAATCAAGCTAAAACTTGCTGTAACAAACCAAAATCTAAAAACCACTATAAATCACTCTAAAATCTATAAAAAAAATTCCAAAACCCTCATCTAAGACCCATTCACCCTAGGGAAAATGAGTCCCTGATCAAGTTACATTTTGGATTTTTTGGACATTAAAATATTCATTCTTGCATTTTTGTTTGTTGCTTTCAAATTTCTATTACTGTTTACATAATTTATGTTTCATTACTTTCATCATATCTAGCTTAATTTGGTAAATTTAGTGCATTGTGTGATTTCAAAATTGCATTTACAAGACTTCATTTTTGGATTGTTGCAAAGTGTAATCAACAAATTATATTGTTTAGAATTTAAAAATTGCATTCTAGGTCATTGCATTGCATTTTACCCTCTTTCCATTTGGGGTTGGCATTGAGTTTGTGAAACTTGTATGAGATTTACAACTTGGTGTCCCATTAGCAATATTGTCATGAGACATAGTACAAGACTTGTCATCCCGTAATACACCATTTACCATGGATCTTGGGTTTTCTAAATCTCTTTCTAATGGTATTGATAATCAACCCCTATGCATCGTAACATGTATACCTCATTTCCAATGACTTCCCTACCTACAACCAATGTGCATAATGTTGTTCATGTCCCGCATGAAAACATAAGAAAAATAAATGAAGGCATAGAAAAGTTACAAGTTCTTGTGCTTACTGAAAGCATGGACATTAGTATCATTCCTACTTTACAAAATCTAAGGAAAATGCTTAAAACTGAACATGGAATACAAATTTTCAATAGCCTCAATTGCTTCCTTCATAAGAACTTAAACAATCAAGAGAATGATAGCATACATGGCTCAGTCAACTTTGTTGAAGCTAAACCTCATACGGGACAAACCAAAATGCCCCTTGATAATGCTTTCTCACAAAATGACATAATCAAACATGCCCCTGATGGTCCTCTTTACATGGCTGGAAGTATCAATAACAAGCCGACCAATGGGATATTAATTGATCATGTATGTGTAGAGAATGTGATCACTAAAGAATTCATGTTTGTGCATGACCTTTATTAAGATACATATGAAAGACCGAAAGCATGGATCAAAACACACAATTGTTTTGCTTGCCTTGCGATGGGCTCAATAAATCTCCCTCTAAAAGTCAGACCAAAAACATTAAATTTCCCATTCACCATCATCCTGTCATTGGACCAATTTTGTGTGAAGTTAGGTTATCCATGGCTTCACTCCATGAAGTTCATAGTGTCAGTTGTGCATAAATGTCTAAATTTTCCCTTCGGTAATGAGATCTTTACTATACATCATAGTGGCTTTAATCCTATCTCTTCCTGTGGGAATTTTTCAGTGGATTTATTTTGGCCCAAGCCTATTAAACCTATTAGACCTTGCGAGGATGTACATTTTCAAAGCATATAAAATGTTTAAGGTAAAGTGCATATCAGAATTATCCCTTAGAAATATGCCTCAACCTACGATTCAGCCACCTATCCGAGACAAAACCATGATTAAACCAAAATCCCTTCCAAGTATCTAGGAACAACCTATTACAAATCCTCCTACCATTTCTTATAAGAGACCATGAGACAATCAAATCAATCACATGCCTCCTGAAATAAAACAAGTTTGCAAAGTAAAAGAGAAAGTGATTGAACAACCTCTTGTGGTTCATTCCATTCCTCCCCTAAGGGAAGAAAAGAAACCTATGGTTGACAAACCCACTCCTACACAATCACAAATCAACAACAAATTGCAAAGAAATTGAAATCTTAGAGAGCGGAGGCATAGACATCGTGTTATTGATCGTATGTTACAAACTAACGAAGAAAAGAGAAACATAGAAAATCAAAATCTGAATCTACCTAAAGCAATGCATAATGCCCCTATACCCTTTCCACAACATAAAAAAGAACCTTCCAAAGACATTATCATTCGACCTCCTCTTGTGATTAATTTAGATGATGACATTGACATTGCAAATATTGATGAACAAGTGCATAATAAGTTGAATCCATTTTTCTCTTCTTCCATGAACTTAAATGATCATAACATTGTTGAACTTGGTGTGTGTCCTAGTTCAACACTTTTCATTGTCCCTTTGGCTATTTTTCCACCTTTCATATACACCGAACAAGATTGGGATGTGGGCGACCTGCTATAGGTTGACTCGCATGGACCTTACTATTCTTTGGCTTTATTTTCTTTCTCGTGTTTCTTTATGTGATTGCATGTGTGTAATGTAATCCCCTGTACTATTTCATTTGGTGTACCTCTCTCTCTTTTTGGGCATTCCTCTATATGTACCTACATTCTTCTTTATGTTGTAAATATTATACCTTTTTCATTTGTCTTGTGTTTTCCTTTTGGTGATGACACAAGGCATCGAGACATTTAGGTATCTTCCATGTTGACCCAAAAGAATTTTTCTTTGTTTTCGCTCTCTATCTGTTATTCTTCCAGTTCTCTGAGTATTTGGGAATGATGAAATTTTTGAGCTCTATGATAACATTGTAACAAAGATATACTGACCTTGAATCTGTAGATCTCTTATGTATTTTTGGGGGCAACCCCTCCTTCCATTTTAATGATGTAGCTTCATTTCAGAAACATATGACTTGGCATTGAGCCTTTCACTTGTAAGCTCTCATGTCTTAAGATTTAATATTGGCTACTTTAAAGCAATTTTTCACAACAATGGTGTTAGCAACCACTTTAAAGTGGGGGTATTCATCGATAATATCTTTCGACATTTCTCATGTTTCATGGTGTGATTTTCTTACTTCTTGTGATTCGTCCTTTTCTTGGTGGTGTCATTGGGTTTAATGTCCTCAAAGAGTGCAATATTTCTTAGCGTATGACTTTCCTCTTAATGGTGATGTAATGCACTGCATTCCCTAAGTTGCGAATCTTTTACTCTTGATGTGTCCTCTCTTGGAGACATTAGGCATGATGTTCCCTAAGAAGAAGACCTTACATGAACTAAGCTTGAAACCCTAACCTTTACTAAAACTATTGTTCATAAGTGTTAATATAACGTATATTGTTAACCTTATGAAGCTTGAAACCCTAATTTAAGGCCACCAAGCATAACACACCTTTATTTCCAGTGGAGCCTTGCCTTGTTAATAGGTGTTTAGCATAACACAACTTGTTAAGCCCTATGAAGCTTGAACTCTAATTCAAGGACACCAAGCACAACACACCTTGCTTGTCTGTGGAGCCTTGCCTTGTTCATAGGTTTTTAGCATAATGTAGCTTGTTAATCCCTATGAATCTCAAACTCTAAATTCAAGTCCACCTAACATAACACACCTTGCTTGACTGTGAACCTTGCCTAGTATTGTGGTGCCTTATTGAGTTATTGGGAGGATAACTTTGATATGGTATGGGAGCCTAATATGATTCTCTCATTTTCCACCCTTTTGGGATATTCACCTAGTAGACAGCCTGAGGTTCCACTACCCTAGAATGAGCACAAAAAAACAAAATTGATAGCTTAGATGTGTTCCACATTGTGTTGGACAATCTAGGCTTGTTTTTCTTGGTATTTGATAGTGTATGATTGTGTATCTTTGTCATTGTTGCATACATAGGTGTCTTGAATGTCTACTTTAGTGTGAGTTTGACATGGGGTCATCCTCTCACTAAAGTGGGGGAAATGTAGTGTAGGAAAAAGTATCCCTTTTCACACTGAATTTCGAGATAATTTAGTGTTGTAACATGTTTTTCATATTCACATTAATTCTAGGGACCTTTTAAATAAAATGGACTTAATTGTGCCTTCTTTTTGGTGTTGTAAGGTGTACCTTTCACATTAATCTAGGGCTTTATTAATTGATTGAGGTTAATTTTCCTTAATTGGCCTCTTTAATTCAAATCCAAGCCTAATTTATTGCAAATTCTGAGGGATAAAACCTGGCATTCATAAATGTCATTTCACAACACTTAAATTTGGAAGATTTGTGTCCTAGCTAAGTGAGCTAGGACCCATTCACCATAGGGAAAATGGGTCCTCACTTAGTTTTAGGACTCTATTTTTACATAATTTTTAACACTATCTAATGTGTGTCCTAAGTAAGTGGCCTAGGACCCATTTGCCCTATGGTGAATGGTTCCTCACTTAGACCTAGGACCACCCTTTAAAATATGTTTTTGGTGGCATTTTAATGATTTCAAAGCTACAATTTAATGCCATCTTGCAATATTTGAATTTTGAGAATTAATATTAAGTACATGTAAATACAAGGTTATTTCACTTAGTTTTCAACTAACAATTTCAATTCTTCAAGAATTCTAGAAAATTTATGAGAAAGTGTGATGAAGAGCATTCAAGAGCATTTCAAAGGCATTCAAGGGCAGAATTATTGAAGATTATTGCAACAATCAAGATTCCTTTCATCATGTCAAAGATTTCTTGCATCATGAATGTTGTTTGAGCTAATATGTTGATGTAGTGTTCAAGATCAATTCAAGCATATCAAAAGCATTGTTTCATATCAAGTTTCATGATCAAGATCTACATTCATTAAGGCCACTTCATGCTAGTTTACAGATTTGTACTCCAAGGTTTCAAATAAGGTTAAGTGAGTTGTTACATATTGTTGTTCATTCATAATTCCTTCATGCTTTTCTATTTCATTTCAAAGTTTAATTACCAAAATGGAGTTTGACAAAGGTAAACCCCCATTCCCTAATAAACAACACTTTTCTTTGATTGATGTGTGATTGAAGATTTTGGGTTGAATATAAATTGAAGAGAAAATTTGAAGAAAGTTGCAAAGTTGTCAAAATTGCAAGAAAATTTGTCATATCACGAAAACTTTTCTACAAATTTTATTTCTAGATTTTTGACAGTGAATAACTAGAATCTAGGAGTGCAAACTTGGCGAAAGAGAACCCAAAAAACATTTTTGAGGATCCCTAACCAGGACCCATTCACCATAGGATGAATGAGTCCTTAGTGAGGTTTGAAAAAACATATTTGGTGATAGGTACACATCATTCTCACCTTTCTAGATCTGCATTTTGATAGTCAATTTTGTTAGTTTTCATATATGTCCCCTATAGAACATATTTTGAATGAAATTAGAGAAATATGTGCATCATACCCCCTTTTTCATCAATCCATTTTCATAAAACACCTATTTTTCCATGTTTCAAATAATTATTTAGTTGTGATGCACCTAGGAGGTGTGGCTAATCACATTAGGTAATTATTTGGGGTCCACTTTATGTTGTATTGTTTGGATTATTATTTAATGTGTGAGAGATATGGGATAATTGAAAATATTGGGGAAATATTTAATAAAGTGAAAACTTAGTACACAATATTAAATGAGCGTTTAGTGTATTTGTATTCACATGGTTTTTTGGTACATGCTTTTATCTTACTACTTGGTTGTATTTGTGTGAGCTTGGGTCTATAAAAGCAAGCACATGTTTAGTGGTTAAGGTTGGCAGGGTGAGTGGGTTGTTATTATTGATCTTTATGAGGAGTGCATATGTGAAGAGTGGCATGGTATGTGTGGATTCATGCTTGGAAACATGGAGGATGAAAATTGGAAATGCTCGATGCTTCAAAAGTATTCATTGTAACTCTTGTAAGTGCATGTATTATTTTTTTTTAATAATAGATGGAGTATGGATGCTTTTTGAGGCTGGGCTTTTTCCCTCTTAAAGGTTTTCCCAAGGTATATCTTGTGTTATCTTGTGGCTTGTCTATTTTATCTATGCATTATGGTTACTAGTATGCATGTTTATCTCGCATTGGGTAATGTAGGAAATGGATTAAAGAATGTGGGTATTGATGCATTATTTCCTAACAAATATATCCATACATAGTAGTCACTTAGATAAACTTGCAATATATGGTTACGTAGGTAATTAAATCTCAACTAATATTCAACTACTCATTATTGATTATTAACTACCACTTAATTTTTTTAATAAAATCATGATTAATATATTCTTTATAAACATATTTCCTAACCAATATGTATAAACAGTGTAAAATCTAGATGAGAAGAATGATGATTTAGTACAATATATATATTATGATAATAAATTGTAAGATTATTGTAGTAGCAATAAAAGTAAGCATTAGATGACTTCAGAGTAGAAGTCTACTAAAGCTATTAAAATTGTGAAATGACAAAATATACACATAAATTTCACCAGCTTAAAATCAGTTGAAATTCATTCCAGATAACACAAATACAACATTAATATAGAATTGCTAATGACAAAATTGTTGCAATTTAATACTATCCAAAATAGTAATACAAAGACTTCATTTGTTAAAATGGTTAAACTTGTTTGATGTCAATGAAATATAACATATGTGAAAAGTTTAATACCATTAGAGACTAACACCAGCAAGAGAGCTCATGTTAAACAAGCCTCTGGTGAACTATTTAGGGGGGAATTTGTGAATGTCTTAACAATGATGTTGGGCGTCTAAGTGTCGACCCCAAGACATGGTGCCAAATTAATGGAGTGGCAATGCTCCACATGAAATTGAAAGGGTCCTTCACCGTTCTATACACTTATTTGATATTTTCTCCATCATTGTTGCTCTTGCCTCCACTACTCTTTCAAATACACTCTATGCCTCATGTATCTCCATGTGTAACATTGTAGATGTTCCTTTCAGGTTGGGCAGTGACTTTACCCTACAACAATATCATATGTGGTATTATAAGATTTGTAATCAACCCTTTCATAAATTAACCAATAAGAAAAACATAAATCTATATCATTTACTCATGACGCTATTGCAAGCGACTATATAATGAATGACTAAAAAGTATATACTTACTATAGAAAATAAATTAGCAAAATAATGAAAAGCAAAAGCTTGATTCTTATCTTTCCCTTGCTTGACTATGTACCGTCATATTGGGCACACCAACCAGTTTGTAGCTTATAAATATATTAGCTTTGTGTGTCTGAGAAATCAATAAGAACCTAGAGAGGGGGGATATGATTGGATGAGGCTGTAGAAAGTCTGTGCATGCTACACAACTCAAGTAGAGAATGGTGATCACTTAGGTCCAAAAATAAAAATTAGAGTTAAGTCATTTTTTGTTTTTTTCTCTCTAACGCATCAATTTAACTAAAACAATAGGAAAATGAGGTAGGTTTTCTAGTTCAATTTAGGCCTATTGGGAATTAAGAACAACATGTGGTGTTTTACATTAATATCAGTCACACTTTGTTAGAGTGAATAATTTATCTATTCACTATACTTAAGTTAGATTGATGAGGTTAGACAACATCTTGTCTATCTGAATGTGCAACCTTTAGGCCTCTAGAGGTTACCAAGTTATTTCGTAAACCTTATGTGCTACCTTTTTTAGGGTGGAAGACTTTCCATCTCACCTCAAAGTCACTCAACACTAGGCATCAAAGTTGATGACTTGGTCAAATAGGTTGTTGGTTTGCACGATCCAAGTGGTCCTAAGGTTGAAACTTATAGGACACTTGTCTACACATTTGTGCCCATCTTGGGGCACTTGTCAATCCACATCATAGGTGGATTACCTCTTCCTTGCCTATATATGCAAGGTTTCCACATTTGTTCATTTGGATCAAATAAATACAATATTGGACATTGTTCATTGTGCTTGTTTCTCATCTCCATAATGCTTGTTTCTCATCTCCATAATTTCCTATTTCTTATATGATATTAGAGCATAGGGGGAGATATTTACAAGCCAAAAAGGTGAAGAAAATTGTATTTTGTTATCTCCATTGCTGCATGATAATAATTACAAGAAGATGGTTAGGCATTTCTAAAGCATTTTGAGGCGATGTTTGAAGTCGACCTGCGTATCTCATAACAGTCTGGAAATGACCCCACCCCTGAGGTGAATCAAATTTCGCGCTATCCAATTTGTGGCACAGTCTCTGCTCAGAAAAATCATGACGCCTCTGCGCACATAGGCACCATTGATTGTAGCTTGTGTCATAATCTCTTCTCAGAAAAATTGGGACTCTTCTGCTCACAAAGGCACGATTAATTTGTAGTGTGTTGTTTAACCTCTGCTCAAAAAATGTCACTGAGGCCCGATTGGGAGGATGCATGGCGTGATTTTGTAGGTTCTTGAGGGTGCGATTTTCACCCGTGGGGGCGCGATTTACCATCCAAAGGAACATCCTTAGGCCATGAGGCGAACTCCTCACGGGCATTGGTGTTTTGCATTGTATCTACAGACAGAGCGATTGGGCTTTACAGCAAACCATGAATTTCATGAAGGCTGCCATACATTCCATCCAGGCGAATGTTTTTTGTTTGCTTCCCATGCATTTTGTAGGCAAGCCATGGCCATCTCAAAGAAAATTTAAGGTGATTGCAGACTCAAAAGAGGCACAATTTTCTTTTTTTGTAGGCCGATTGACTTTGTGGGAGGCGTGTGACAAGTTTGGGGGTCGCATTTCAATTCACAGGTTGTTTGAATTTCTTAGAGTAGCTGTGGTTTACATCTACAGGTTGTGTGCCAATTTCAAAGAGGATGTGTTTCTGCACTTCACATATGAAATTGGAGGGTGTTTCTCATTCGAAATTGGGTGCCCTTCTGTGACCCACACCCTTTCTCACAGGTCAAACCAACTGTGAAGACCCCTCAGGCCACACATTTTCCTTAGGCAATGCGACCTACACAGAGACTACATTCAGCCTTCACACCAATGGTGCACTCCTCCATTTTGTCTCAAGACCAAGTCTTTTCCTCATCCATGACTCCACACAACCCTCTTTTTAGCATTATTAGGCAGCCTTCATACAATTATGGATCTGAAGTTAGCGATTGAGGAGGAAAAAGAGGCATATCAACTCCAAAAGCAATTCAACGTGTCCTCTCTCTTCGTAGTATTTGGCACCTTGTCTACTACAACTATTTTTGACTTGGCTTTTTCTGCTACAAGCTGTTACACCTAATATTTACCACATTTATTTTCATTATTAGCTATTACGTTTAATCAATAGTCTTAGTGAGCTTGTAAAGAGGGTATTTTTTTTCATTTTTGCACAACATTTGAAAAGGAGGAGTTTTACTTTGACATAGTTGACAAGTGTTGTATAAAGGGGAGAAATATACATTTTTTCATAATTTGTAAAATTGGGCTCTTTTTTTTTCATTTTGCTACAACTTGCAAATGGAAAGGGGGGTTTCATTTTATGTTTTTATAATTATTGAGGTTTGAAAGACATATGCCTTCATTTCTAGCTCATGACATAAATGACATAAACTTGTAAGAACTCAATAGCAAATAAGTTTGTAAATGCACTCATATAAAGTACCGCAATAACTAAATGTGTTCCTTAGGGAGGGAATTTGGGAATTTTATACTTACACTGAATTATAAAATGTAATGAGGTGTTGTGCAGAGCCTTGATTTGACATCACAATTGTGCATCCTCATGATTCTTGCCCCATTGTGTGTGTTGCCTTACTTTTCCATCACAACAATGGATCCTCGTGATTCTCGCCTCATACGTGTGTGCCTTGATGCACACCCTTTTTTAGTTTCTTGTACATCTCAACATTCCTTGTGTAATTTTGTGCCCAATTTTACTTGGTCTGCTTATTCTCTTAGCATTAAGGGGGAACTATGACAATGTTATGCTAATGCTTCTTTCAATGAATCAATGGAGGAATCTTCTTTTTGGGAGGTCTCATGAAAATTCTATCTTGATCTCTCACATGGGGGATTATTTCAGTGGATCATATTTTATGAGATTCTAGCACTCCTAATTGTATTACTATCTATATTTTCCACTTCATAGAGTTTAATTGAATTTGTGTACACGGTTGAGTAGTGTTCCTATGTTCACTCATGTAGTGTTTTGTATCTCTTATCTTGATCTACATTTCTAGGAGATGTATTGATTCTAACAAACACTAGTTCATCATCGGAAAATTTTACAACTTCTACATGCTTTAGGATTTTTTCATCATCATGTTCCTATGATCAAGGGACATCTTTTTAGAAGGTCTTAAATTCTTCTAATTCTCTTTTTTAGTTAGGAGTTTTTCTCCACTGGGTTTTCTTTGTTTTCTCCTTTTCTGAGATCTAATGTATTGTACATGGGTACCTAACATGTCCTCATTGTTGGGACCCATTTCTATCTATTTGAACTTTTTTGATCTCCCCAAGTATCACTTAAGGGGGGTGTTACAGTGAATAATTTATCTATTCACTATACTAAAGTGTACTTAGGTTGATAAGGTTAGACAACATCTTGTCTAATTGAATGTGCAACCTTTAGGCCTCTAGAGTTTTCCAAGTTATTTGGTAAACCTCATGTGCTACCTTTTTGAGGTTAAAAGACCTTTCATCCCACCTCAAAGGTCACTCAACACTTGATGTCAAGGTTGATGACTTAGTCAATAGCTTGTTGGTTTGCACACTCCAAGTGGTCCTAAGTTTGACACATGTAGGACACTTGTCTACTCATTTGTGTCACAACTTGGGGCAATTGTCAATCTACATCACAGGTGAATTGCCTCTTCCTTTACTGTATATGCAAGGCTTCCCCATTTGTACATTTGGTTCAACGAAATACAATATTGGACATTGTTCATCATGTTTGTTTCTCATCTCCATAATTTTCCTATTTCTTATACACTTGTCTTGGACAATACTATTGAGTTTGATAGCTACAAATAGTACTACTCTTTTTGCTCTAACTTGGGTTTTGTTGCCAAGTTTTCTAGCTATAAATAGTACGAACCTAACAAAAGTTGCCAGTTTATGCATGAGTCATCATATGTCTATGGTGCATCTTGATGATTGGATAGCCAATGCCATGGTGGTGTGGGTTATGTTGTATGATTCTTCCACATTAGTCAAAGATTAATATATGCATGATCAATCCATTTGCTGATTTTTTCTTTTTGATTTTAGTTTTCATAATGTAACATTAGTTTAAATGTGCATTTGCTAATTGCTAGTTTTTTGTTTTATTTTTAGTTTTAGTTTTTTTTTTTTTTTGGTGATCTTATCTTTATTTGATTAAATATAGAATATATCAATTGCATTTGAATATAGTTGATTGTAGTTAAGTTTTAGATGCAAAATATAAAATATATTTTTATCATTTTGGCAGTTCACTCATTTTGAAATAGATATAATAAATTGTTTTTCATCAATTAGTTGTGTATTAACTCTTCAGTATAATGTTAGTGTTGTTATAATTCTTATCTTTTAATTGGTATCAGAGATTTTTCCTCTAATAACAAAGGATGAGGTACAGGAAGAGGAAGAGGAAGAATTTATGTAGATCAGAAAATCATCTAGTATAGATATTGTGAGTGGTATAAACAGTATGAATCTCAATATAAAAAAAAAACAAAATATGACTTAAATAAGTCAAGATCTAATTATACTAAAGATTCATTTAAAGATATAAAGAATTCCATGTTCTTTACATGCAATTTGGCAAAAGAACATCAAAAGGATGTGTGGTTTCTATATAGTGGATACTCAAATCACATGACAGGTAAATCTGATCTATTTGTCAAATTAGATGATTCAATGAGAAGTCATGTTAAACTTGGAGATGATAAAGAGGTTTATGTAATGGGAAAATGTACCCTTACAGTGAAGACCAAGCAAGGAGAAGCTACTCATGTATTCATGATACTTTACTTGTGCCAAAACTACAACATAATCTTTTGAGTATAGAACAACTTATAGCAAAAAATCATAAAGTTGTAGTTGAATTGGAAGCAGGAAACAAATGCAATTATCTAATACCTTTCTTTCAACACTTAAATTATTTGAAAATAGGTCCAGGACACTCAAGCCTTGGGCGTGATTGTCCTCCTATTTTCCCTACAAATTCAAATATATCAATGTCAGCAATTTATTATTTACAATTCAATAGTCCAAAGTCAATTATCGAGATCTAATTTGTGGGAAATTAAATAATTACATATAAATACCTAGTTATTGCATTATTTTAAACCTAACAAGAAATTATTAGAGAAATTATTTTCAATAGAAATATTTTTAATGATTCATTGCAGTAGTTCAAGATCCAAGCATTCATCATGTTGTTATGTAAGTTCATTCATGTTATGTTGTCATATTGTCTATGAAGGCTAACCCTTTGTGGGTCTCCAAGAAATTCGAGCATTTAAGAAATTCAAGCAAAAAAGCAAGCAAGATCCAAGACCTTGAAGTTATGTGCACATGACTTCAATTCTTCAAGAAAGCCATTGAAGGGTGGTGAGTTACAACACTTTGTTGGTTCATCATTCATTCCTATGATTTATACATTTATCATTGAAATTGCCATTATGGAAGTGAAAACACTAACATGGGGTTTGACCAAGGTGATTCCTTAAAGGGCACAAATCTTCCTCTCTCTTTTAATGTGTAGGTTTCAGGTTTAAAGGAGATTGAAGGAAGTTTGAAGACCCATTTTCCATTGTTGCAATTGAGATTCCACATCTTGTAAACTCACAAAAACTCACCTACAAAATTGTTCGACATTGATCTAATAGATTTGTAGGAGGAAATGGAAGGCTTTGATTTAACATTAGAGGACTGTGAAGCTAGATCTAAAAAATAACTACAAGGACACCCACGCCCTAGGTGCCTATTTCCTCTATTTTTAGCCCTAAATTTAAACCACAAGTACACAAAACTATGTATTTCTAAAATCTATTGCCCAAATTTCTATTATAGTTTTCTAGTTATCAGAATCTTACATTTTCAAGTTAGGACACATAATTTAATAGGGTTATTTGGGGAAATTCAATTCCAATCAATTTCCAAGACTCAAAAGGATCAAATCTAGGTTTGATTAACTCACCTCTATGGTTGAATGTTAATCTAATTGCCTTGTTGATCTTGCATCCTAATAAAATCCTAGAAAAAGGTGGAATTGACCCTAGGTTTTGGACATTAAACTTAAGGTCCCATTTTTCTATATTTCATTCTTGGTGAACCTAGCATTTTAACATCATAAACCTTCTAAAAGTTATTATAATTTACCTTAAATCTAGGTTTTTTCATTGTATTATATTGCATTTATCATTTAGAGTTTCATGTTTACATCATAAAAAGTCATAAAAATATAAAAAATGCATAATAGGGTTTGTTTCAATCATCTTAGATCAGATTTACTTTCAAATTGCACTCATTAGGTCATTAAAGTCTAAAATTGTTAATTGCATTCAAATTTCATCTTTCATTTAGGCTAGAAAAAGTGAAAATTTGTAGTCTTGTTGAAAAAATGCATAAAACCATCATTCTCATAATTTTGCATCTTGAAATCAATCAATTATTTCATCTTAAATCTGAAAATTGCATCCAAAATTGTTACTTATTGTTCAACCATTTTCAATATTGTTGCACATTTAAATTTTCAAGTTCATAATCATAAATTCAACAATATATGGAAAAATATTCACTGTCAAACTTGTTTGCATACAGATCTGAGAACCTTAAATAATAATAAAGATAGTCAAACTTTGAATTTTTCAAAACCTTATTCAAGACACAAGCACCTTGGACACTTCTGAAATTTGGCTTAGATCTATGTTTATGTGCTCTCTATCTGTTTTTGTTGTTTGATTTCATGATTTGGGTGTTTCAAGTACTATTACATTTTAAAATAAGGTGTTACTTTTCTTAGCTTATTACAAATCTGTGAAAACTTGTTGCATGCCAATATTGGAAATTATCAAATCTATAAGACAATTCTTAAATTTTTAAGGAATTACATAATTTTGGTAAATTAGTTTTCATTTTTGCTAAAATTTCAAAACCCTAAGTTGTCACAACACATTGCAAAGTTAAAAACCTTTCAAAATAACAACACAATTAATTCCAAATCTAGGTTTCAACACTGTCGCATAGTCACTTTCTGTCACTAGTGCCTCTAAAAATGAAATTTCAAACAGAGCCCTAGCTGGACATAGGTGCCCTAGGCACCTCTACCCTACTAAATTTTTCTCAAATTTTAGGAGAAGATTCATTTATGTTGTTAATCTGCAGATCTGAAGTCTAATTTTCAAATATGTGTTTGTAAGTCTATTTTTAGTCCTAGTTAGCCTTATCACACATAAATATGGATTGGAATTGGAAATTAATCTTAGAGAAAGAATAGTAAATTGATCAAGTTAAATCTCTTTTCACAAGTGCAATATATACCTACCAAGATCTTTAGTTGTGATGAACTTTATATGTTAGATGATGCCCTTAGAGACTTCATCTCACCTAAATCATCCACTAAATTTGAACCTAGCATTCCAATAAATTCAATCATTGATACGCATACCAATCAGGTTAATCATTCTCTCAATATTTCTCATAATTTTGAGAGCATCTTGACACAAGAAAATGAAATCATTGACACATTTCATGATATCACTTTTCGTAATCTTCATTCACCTCCCAACATCTTCCTTACTTTAGAGACAACTTTGGTGTAAGAGGATGTCATGATGGACAATCATGACAATCATAGTTGTTATTCACCTAATACCTCACCTACTTTCAAGGAAGATATCTTGGTGTTAGAAGATCTAATCATTGAGTGTCATGAGAATCATGTTTGTTTCTCTCCCAATACCTCTCCTACTTGGGAATATATTGTGGCACAAGAGGATGAAATCATCGATACACTTCTTTCAAAAGATAGTTAGATAGATGGCATAGATGAAGATGCTAAGTTGACATTAGGTCACCCCTCAATATAAGGCCATTAACAAGTAGATAACTGAGTTGAGGTCATGAACACACAAGTAAAAATTGGATCACCTCTCATTATAGGACCTCCTAAACCCCCTCGCCATATCTTAGAATTTACAAAACAACTCATTAGTAAGAATGTGTTGCATCAACTAAGTTATAATGCTATTTCTCACACATATAACACTCCTCAGTGTAGTGGTAAAGATTATGATATTTTTGAAAAAAATTATAGTACCCCAACACAAATCTCACTTTGGGACATTTAAATATCACCTACATACTATAGGATGCTCCA
Organism: Sequoia sempervirens; assembly: GCA_007258455.2. Classification (NCBI taxonomy): domain Eukaryota; kingdom Viridiplantae; phylum Streptophyta; class Pinopsida; order Cupressales; family Cupressaceae; genus Sequoia; species Sequoia sempervirens. Next base: position 160,785,623 of record VDFB02000017.1, on the reverse strand, counting down.
AGAGGCTATATAGAAGATTGATGTCACACCCTTTGTTAAACCAAATGATGTAGCTTCCTTATTTGATTATATGCAAGTGAAAAAGTTGGATATTACATTCCCTCAACATGAATTACCCTCACTTGTGATCCAAAAAAAAATGAAGCCTTAATGATAAAGGTGACCATTAATGAAACTAGAGTTAGACGTACTCTCATAGACAATGGAGCAGGTCTTAATGTTTGTAGCATTGATCTCCTAGATGAAATTAGTGTGGACAAGAATCTTATAGAACCCAATAATGTTAATATTTTTGGCTTTGATAACGTTAATAAGAAATCATTAGGAGCTATCACACTACCCATTGAGGTTGGAACTATGGTAAATGCCTACCCCTATCCATATAATGCTAGGACCTCTTTCATAAAACCATCTCCTAGGTAGACCATGGATTCAGGCCATGAAGGGAGTCTCTACTCTTCATCGTGAGACAATTTATGAATATAATAATAAGATATACACAGTTAATTCAAAAGAAAAAATTTATAATTCACAAGTTCAACATGATCGTAACACTTCTAAATCTCTTAATACTTTGATTCTAACTTCAAAGGTAGAACCTATACAAGTTAATGGTAATCCTAATTGTTGCAAGAATGGAAAGATTGAAGGTGTTGTCATTGATTTCAACCGGTCAGTTGGTTATCCACTAGTTGTTGTTGGTTATATATGTTGAGGATATTGAGAAAATTGTAATAAAGATATTTTGCAGGTGTTTAGTGGTTGCTTCAGGTTTTGGTCTAAATTTTCTCATATGGTTGTGTGGTTTAGATATGTTGTTCATGGTTGTTAGAAGGTGCAATATTCAATTTTTTGTTTGTTGGTTCATTATACAGTGCAAGTTGTGTTCACCAGTTACGAACTGTGGTTTTCTATATTTCTAGTTGAGGTCTGAGAGAAATGTTGTTATTTTAGATTTCTCTTTGATGAAATCTTATGACGTGTGGTTCTAAAGTTGAGTTTCCCTAATTGTATTGAATTTAATTTCAGCATTTGGAAAGTATGTGCTTAATGGTTCTATGTGTTCTACACTAGTGTGGCTGACCTTGTGTGAAATACTACTTTTGAGAATGTTGAAGCATGCTGGATCTATTTGGGTCCCTATGAAGTGTGTGTTTGGGTCACCCTCATTCTAATTCCACCTTAGGATATTTTAGCATCAACCTAATTTGAATTTGAATTTGGATAGCTAACTTTGGATATGTTTCAAAGTTGAAGATGATATAAATACAAGATGAGTTAGTAATGGAAAATATACAAAAGCGAAGAAGAAGCACGATAAGAGAAAAGAGAAAGTGAAATTTGGTGTGACATTGAGTCTATTCAGTAAGTGTGTGTTGAGAGTGTGGGAGATCAGTGCAAAGCTTAATGTTGAGTTTTTGGATGCAATGAACAGAAGGAAAACTCTATCATTCATGCAAGTTGATTGAATGACTATGGTGGAATCCTTTGTTGCATTGGGATTGTATTCTCTGTATAACAAGTCTTCTTTGTATTCTTTGTATCTCTATGACAGTGAGCCCTTCGGGTTGTAGCCCTTGTTGGATAGTGAGTCCTTGTTTCGAATAGTGAGTCCTTATTTTAGGCAGTGAGCCTTTTTGTAATCTGTTTTGATATTCTCTATAGTGTGAGTTAATCCTCGCTGTGGTTTTTCCCTCATTGGGTTTTCCACATAAATCTGGTGTTATTGTGTTTATGTGTTGGATTTGAGTTTCTACATTGGAATTTCATGATTAATAATTTAAGCAGTATTAAGTATTAGTTTTGGTGATTGAATTAAAGGTTTATTTTTGTGACAACTAATTCACTCCCCCTCTTAGTTGTCCTATTCAACAATTGGTATTAGAGCAAGGTTCCTTGGTGAAGACCTTAACCGCTTGAGGAAGGTCTAGGATGGCTGGAAACATGGTTTTTGATTATTTGAGGTTTGATGGGACTACCTATGGTATCTAGAAAGTATTGATGGAAGAATATCTGGAGTATTGCGGATATGATGTGGAGAAAGCTTACAAAAATTCTTACACTCCTCCTGCTAATGGTCTGAGTACAACTGAAGAGATCAAAGCAATTGAAGCAAACAATAAGCCAAAGTTCATCTTGAAGAATAGTCTGGTACATTCCAAGTTGATTAAGGTTCAAAATTTGAAAATGGCTAAGGAAGTATGGGATGCTTTGGAAAGAGAGCATGATGGTGATGAAAGAGTTAAAGAGGAAAAATTGTAGAACTTGGAAACATAGTTTGATCTTCTACATTTGTATGAAGATGATAATATTAAAGCTTGTGTACAAATATTAGGCAAGATAGTGGCCAGAATGAGAATACTTGGTGCTACTATAGATGAAACCAGGATTGTAAAAAAGATTCTCATAAATCTTCCTAATGCTTATAGTGAGAAGGTGAGTGCTATTAAGCAAACTATAGATTATAAGACCTATACTAAGGATCTACTATTGGGATTTTTTACATCTTATGAGATGAGGAAGTTGATTCTAAGGAATGGGTGCAAATGAGAGACTACTTTTAAAGCTACAAAAGTTGAAGATCTGGATGAAGAAAACTTTGATGAAATAGAAGCTAACTTTGTAAAAAGAATGAGGAAAGGCTTTGTAAGTATGAAGGTAAGTTTCCCTTTAAGTGCTTTAGTTTTGGAAAAATAGGTCATTATGTTGCAAAGTGTCTTGAAAGAGCTAAAAGAAATAAACAAAGATATGCGAAAGAAAAGAAAGGACAAAAGATTAACAAAGCTTATTATGTGAATGAGAACGCTAGTATATCTGATGAGGATTTAGAGTATGAAGATCCTGATGAAAATTAATGCTTGTTCTTGGCGATTAAGAATGAACCTAGTTCTACTAATTCTTTAAGATAGGTAAAAGAAAGCCCTCTAGAGAAGGTGAAAAATGAAGGTAGGATTATCTTTTCCCTGCATGCTAAATAACAAATGAATTTTTGGGTAGTTGACAGTGGTTGTTCACATCACACGATTTGTTGATAAAATTAATTTTTTTAAGCTTAAAAGATATGATGGATGCTTGGTTATGTTTGGAGATGATATTGGTGCTAAAATTTGTGGGATAGGTTCAGTAATTTTTTATGGAAAGCATCATACTGACGATGTCTACTATGCTAAGGTTTTAAGGCATAATTTTTTGAGTGTTGGTCAGATGTGTAGAAAATGATATGATCTTCTGTTTAAGGATGAGAAATGTGAGATCTGAAAAGGATCCAAAACATTGATTGCTATGGGGAAGAAATATGAAGGGAATATCTATCAACTTAAGGGTGTTGATGGATGATGTTTATGACTCAAATTAATGGTAGTTGGTTATGGCATAAGAGAATGTGTCAAGAATTTTGATAACTTGGAAAGGATTAGTGTTTTTCACTCCATGAGAGATTTACCAATAATTACAAAGCCTGTTAATGCTATTTGTAGGAATTTTCAATTTGGAAAGCAAGCAAGAAATCATTATAGATCAAAGGAACAGTCCACTATTGGGCTACTGGATTTAGTTCATACAGATCTTTTTGGTCCTACAATAGTAAGAATTCTACTTGGTGAAAGGTACTTTATGCTTTTAATTGATGATTATTCTAGATATACATGGGTTACATTTCTTAGAGAGCAATCAGATGCATTAGATAGATTCAAGGCATTTAAAGCTATAGTTGAAAATGAAGTGAATTTGAAGATAAAATTCTTAAGGTCTAATAGAGGTGGAGAATTCACCTCCCATGAGTTTTAATTATTTTGTGAAATGCATGGAATAAAGAGACAGTTATCTTCCCCAAGAACTCCTTAATAGAATGGAGTTGTTGAAAGGAATAATAGAACAGTTCAAGAGGCTGCTAGATCAATGATTACTGAGGCTAGTTTACTGGAAGTTTACTGGAAAGAATCTATTCACACTACTGTTTATGTATTTGTATACACCTAAAATCGGTCATGACATTTAATTAATTAAATACTAGTTATTTAATTAATATTTCGACTACGTATAAATAAATTCTCAATTTATTTATATTGTTCATATTTTGTAATTAGATTCAAAATCTAAAATCATATTCTTCTAATTTAATTAAATAAAAAAAATTCATTAGCTTGTTTTATTTAATTAAGTTTCACTAATCTTGGATTAGGAATTCAAGCACATGTCTACAACTTTTCATGTCACCTCACCAAGGTCACATGAAATTAAATAATTCTAATTTTTAATTAGAATTATTTTCAAACACATGGCTTATTCCTCACACACTTCTTCAACAAACTTTCAAACACATGGTCTTTCTCTCACACATTTGATTCTTCCATCCATTTGGCATGTTGTCTTTGGTCAAGAGATTCCTACATCCATCTGGCATGTTTTCTTTGTTCAAGGGAACACCTTCTTGATTCTCTTCATCTCCACTGTCGATCGTTGCCACCTCCCAAGATGCTTGGAAAATCCTATAAATACAACCCTTTGCCATTGTATTTTGCATCCACATTTGAGTAGAGTTAGCATGAAGGAATATCATTTGAGCATTGGAGCATTTTGGAGTCTTATAGTTACATTTTATATCATGTTTTGTTTCATATTTACATATTAGAATCATAATTTGCTTCATAGTTGCATTTTATATCATGTATTGCATCATAGTTGTATTTTAGATTAGCATATTCATAGTTAGCATTTGAACATATGTAGAATCATCCTAGCTTCATACCATAGCATTTACATTGTATAATCTAACACCATTATCCATTCATCATAGTATCCATTATCATTTTCATCATATAGTTTCATGTAGGAACTTAATTAGCTTGCATGTTGAATATTATCTCATTTCTCAAGTGGTCATTTTAACAACCATAGTGCACATAGAAATATGAGGGCCAAATGGTTTAATAAATCCTTGAGAATAGAGGACAATGAGACGTTCTTAAAAGATTTGTTTAGCTACAAAATAGAGTAGTTTACTTGATTCAAATCTTTGATATAATTCATTTCATTAAGGTTTGTGTTGATTTTGTTGAGATTATGGATGCACAGGGTCCCTGAAGCTGTAGTCTTCAATGGAGGACCTTTGCTAGGAAAGATGATCAACCACACAAAAAGTTTTGCAACTAGGCATGCACAATAGAGATTCTATATTGATGATATGATATTGATATTGATATGTTACAAATGAACAAGTTGCTAGGTGATTATATAGGTAAGAGAGAAAACCTAAGATGCATGAGATCTTGCCATGTTTCTTGATCTAACAACATGTGACAACATGTGAACCCTATCTAGAAAATTATTTAATGTTGAGATAAGTTCTAGAAGGACAAATCATCTTCTAGAAGGAACCTTATCCCTACAAACAAGAAAGGGAATATTATCCTATTTATTAAATGATTTATCTAATTATGCAACCTAGGACTTAATTAATTAAATACAAGACCTAAGTTAACTTATGCTAGTGTAATAAATAATTAATTACATTAACAGATTTACTAACAATTCCCACATTTTACACACACACATAGTATTCAATCAAATTCAAGAAAAAGCAAACAGTACAAAGACTCCAAATGAGCTATGGCATGGAAGAATTCCTACTATTAAATATTTCAAAGTATTTGGAAGCAAATGCTATATCATAAGAGATAAATAAACTTTGGGTAATCTTGATGCAAGAAGTGATGAAGGCATTTTTCTTAGATATTTTACTAATAGCAAGGCATACAGATGGTTCAATAAAAGACTAAGAAAGATTGTAGAGAGCTCGAATGTGAAGATTGATGAGACAATGAAGAATCCTATTGACATTGACGAATATGTATTTGATGAGCATGATTATGTAAGAATAGAAGAGATTGTGGAAGAATAGGAAAAAGATGAGCAAGGGAAGTAGGATGAACAGAATGAAATAGAAGAAGAATGAAATAGAAGAAGATGCTTTGGTGATGTCCCCTAAGACACCGAAATATGTACAAAATAATCATTCAAAATGTGAGATTATTGGAGACAAGACAAAAGGCATGTTGACTAGAAGTAGAACTACTTCTGAAGTAAATCTATGATTAATTTATAAGATTGAACTGAAGATTGTATGTGTAGCTTGTAAAGATGAACATTGGAAGGAAGCTATGAAAGAAGAACTTATGCAGATTGAAAAGAATCAAACTTGGGAATTGGTCCTAAGACTGGCAGATAAAAACATCATTGGATCAAAATGGGTATTCATAAATAAGTTGAATGAGAATTGAGAATTTGTTAGAAACAAAGCGAGGCTTGTGTGTAAAGGCTACTCACAAGTAGAAGGCATATATTTTTAGGAAAATTTTGCTCTAGTAGCAAGAATGGAAGCTATAAGGATGTTCTTGGAATTTGTTGCTCATAAAGACTTTAACGTCTATTAGATGGATGTCAAGTCAGCATTTTTGAATGGTGAACTAGAAGAGGAAGTAACTTATATGGAAGAACTAGAAGGATTTCAGTTAACAGATCAACCAGATATGGTGTGCAGATTGAAGAAAGCTTTATATGGGTTGAAGCAAGCTCCTAGAGCATGGTATGCAAGGTTAGATAAGTATTTGATTCAGTAAGACTCTAACAAAGGTACAGAAGATAGTAATTTGTACTTTAAGAATGAAAATGATAGAATCTTGATTGTAGTAGTGTATGTTGATGACATTATCTTTGGAGGAAATGAAAATATGTGCAAGATGTTTGCAGAATAAATACATAAAGAATTTAAAATGTCTATATTTGGGGAGATGAATTTCTTTTGTGGGCTACAAATTAATCAAACAAAGAAGGGAATTTTCATTTCACAATCTAAGTATGTGAGAGAAGTGTTGAAGTTTGGGATGGATGGTTCCAAACCAGTGAGCATTCCTATGGTGACTGGATGCAAATTGGGAAAAGTTGATTCACTTAAGGCTAATCAGAGCAAGTATAGATCCATGATTGGCAGACTATTGTATTTTACTGCTACTAAATTGGATATCATACATGTTGTATGTCTTGTGGCTAGATTTCAAGAAGACCCTAAGGAAACTCTTGTCACTAATATTAAAATAATTTTTAGGTATTTGAATGTCACTTTGGATTATGAATTGTGGTATCCTAAAGAGACTTTTGAGTATCTCCAAGAGAATTTGGGGGTTATTGCCCCTCCTTTCTTGAACTAGATGCATATGGAGATGCATTATTCCTGTGGATCTATGGATCTATCTTTCTCCTAGGCTGATATTTTGGTGGCTATCACTCAGGAGGAGCAGGTAGTATCAGGTGTTGTCATTATGAGTATTTTTTTTTCATGTTAAAGGAGAAATCAATGTAAAGTATTCTTTTTCCTTTTCCATTTATGTCAAAGGGGGAGAAGAAGCATGTGAGAAAGGAAAGGAAGATTGAGAGAAGAAGCATGTGAAAAAGGAAAGGAAGATTTGGACAAGAAGCGTACATATGAAATTATATTCTAAGGGGGGAAACAAAAAAGTGTATTCAGAGCTTGTATGTTGTCTTTGATTTTTTTTCACATCATGTGTTTCCATCAATGAAAAAGGGGGATATTTTTGCAAGAATGGAAAGATTGAAGGTGTTGTCATTGATGTCAATCGGTCTGGTAGTTATCCACTAATTTTTGTTGGTTGTATATGTCGATGATATTGAGAAAATTGTAATAAAGATATGTTGCAGGTGTTCAATAGTTGCTCTGGATTTTGGTCTGGATTTGCTCTTGTGGTTGTGCAGTTTAGATATGTTGTTCATGGTTGTTAGAAGGTGCTATATTTATATTTTTGGTTGTTGGTTCATTGTACAGTGCAATTTGTGTTCACCAGCTATGAACTGTGGTTTTCTATGTTTCTGGTAGACGTACAGGAGAAATGTTATTGGTTCATATTTCTCTTTGATGAAGTCTTATGACATGGTTCTAAAGTTATATTTCCCTAATTGTATTGAAGTTAATTTCATCATTTGGAAAGTTCATGCTTAATGGTTCTCTATGTTTTACACTAGTGTGGTCGACCTTGTGTGAAATACTACTTTCAAGATTGATGAAGCATGTTGGATCTATTCGGGTCCCTATGAAGTGTTTGTTTGGATCACCCTCATTCTAATTCCACCCTAGGATGTTTTGGCACTGACCTAATTTAAATTTGAATTTGGATAGCTGAATTTGGATATGTTTCAAAGTTGAAGATGGTATAAATACAAGATGAGTTAGTAATGAAAAATATACAAGAGCGAAGAAGGACGATAAGAGAAAAGAGAAAGTGCATTTTGGTGTGACATTGATTCTATTCAGTAAGTGTGTGCGTTGAGAGTGTGGGAGATCAATGCAAAGCTTAATGTTGAGCTTCTAGGTGCAATGAGCAAGGCGAAGTCTATCATTCATGCAAGTTGATCAAGTGACATTGGTGGAATCCTTTGTTGCATTGGGATTGTAGTCTCTTTGTAACAAGTCTTCTTTGTATCTCTATGGCAGTGAGCCCTCTAAGTTGTAGCCCTTGTTGGACAGTGAGTCCTTGTTCCAGACAGTGAGTCCTTATTTCAAGCATGAGCCTTTTTGTAATCATTTTTGATATTCTTTATAGTGTGAGTTAATCCTTACTATGGTATTTCCCTCATTGGGTTTTCCACATAAATCTGGTGGTATATTGTTTATGTATTGGATCTGAGTTTCTACATTGGCATTTGATGATTAAGCATTTAAGCAGTATTAAGTATTAGTTTTGGTGGTGAATTAAAGGTTTAATTTTGTGACAACTGATTCACCCCCTCCTCTCAATTGTCCAATTCAACACTAATTGTCTTTCACCCACAACAAAAAACTTAGATGATGATTTGGGGCCATTAGATTTTACACCTTATTTCAAAGGGGAGTCTAAAGTCTCGCCATCAAGGCCTAAAGAGTCAAGTACAAATAATGATCATGCTAATTATTCAACTTCAAACACATAGTTTGAGGATGATTGGGGTTCATTAGATTTTACACCCTCCTCGAGAGAGTACAAAATTTCACAATCTAAATTAAAATAGTCTTGTGTTTCATTTGCTCAAATTGGTTCTACATCAACATCATAACATGGTGGTGATGGGTGCTCTTCAACTCCCGTCCCTCATGAAAGGAAGATGCTTAACTTTAAATAAATTAAAAAGGACTTGCATGCTTGGGAAGAAGCCAATATTTCTCAGAAGCATGTAGATAAAATATCTTCATTGGAGTTGGAAGAATGTTATGGCATTGGTTACAAAATTCTTTCTAAAAATGGATATAATTAAAAACATGAGATAAAATGATAGGGATTAGGAGAAGTCTATACCATACTTTTCCAAGGAGGGTCTAGCTTTCCAACCTTCATCTTTATCTTTATCTAATGCTTTATCATCTACTGTATGTATGAAATATTGTGATCAGAAAGAAATCTTTTCTTCACAAGAGAAAGAAATGTCCCCTACTATTGATCAAGAGAATATATTGTTAAGGATTCTCAAAGCCCGCCTAATTACTCTTCCCCCAAGAACACAAAATAAATTCTACAACAAAAACTCATTTTTTGCATATCATTGAGTGCATGTTCATTCTACCAATGAATGTCAAGCCTTGAGGAATAAAATACAACTTAATGATTTTAGCGCTCTTCCTTGTGTTGATGCACCTAATTCCTCTAATCAATAATGATCTTCATCCTATCGTGTTGCTCATTACTATGTGGCATTTGTAGCTTTATGTGTTTCTCATTGTTATTCGTGGTGGTACAATCTTAAGTGAAACCATATTTTTCATGGTAGCAACATGTTATTCCTTGGTGTGGTTTTCCTTATCTGTAAACTTGAGGGACAAGGATAACTAGTTTTGGGAGGAATGCATTCTTTTCAAGGATCCTCTCTTCCCCTCTTTCTCCTTAAAATACGAACATAAAAAGTATGTTGACATTTTAAGGGGGGCATATATTACACCTATCCATTTCGTCTTGTGATATTTGACCTATTAACATATCCCCTTTCTTCCTAGAATCGACGCTTCTCCCATTGATCCCAAAAGCCTAAATTGGTAGTGCAAGCACGAAGATGCCATGTGATTCCTGTGATGTCTCCATGCACTACCTGCAAAAGTGGAGTGGCAATGGTATAAGGTTACACCCCTATCCCATTGTTACGTGCGAAGGCAGTGCATTCCATAACCACTTTGAATTTTTAAGTGAACAACTCCAATTGCAAGATTGGTCAAGGTCAAGGGCGCGACCTCGCTCTTTTTCTCTCAAAGGTTACCAAAAACAAGCATTTCCCCATCATGCCAGATGGGTTAGTTTATTGCAGGAATTTTCCAAGCATGAGGTGATCTCGTGTGCAAATAAAAATCCAAATAATGCCTCTTTCCTCTTGTCAATTTCATGCACCATGGATCTTTGTGGTAAATTCTAATCCTATAGAAACATCGTTGCTTTCTAGTAGCAATGCAGATCCTGCTAAGCCTAGAAGCTTAAATAGATAGCACATAGCACAAATCGCAAAGGTGTCATGCAGAGTATCCATGCACTAGTTGCAAAAGTAGTGTGGCATTGGAATAAGGTTACGCCCCCATCCCATCATCACGTATCAAGTTGGCACATTCCATAGCAGCCATGAAGTATAGTTAGCAACTTCGGTTGTGAGATTGGTTGGGGCCACGGGCATGGCCTTGATCTTTTGCTCTTACCAGCAAAATTTAATCTAACAATGTTTAGAGTCTTTCAAAAACAAGCAGTGCTCCAACAAGCCAGGTGGGTATAGTTTATCTCAGGAAGTTCCAAGGTTGTGGTGACTTTGCACATCATTTAAAAAGTTACATAATACCTTTGCATGTTCTTGTGATCATTCCCACATTAAGGGCATGGTTTCATGGAGGGGGGCTTCCTAAAAATCCGGGGTAGTATCTACTTAAATTTTTAGTAGAATATTTTGAAGCTAGTGGTCCCATGAACTTCAAAATTTAAGCAGGCTGGTGGTGGAATGGTGGTGGGTGAATAAAAAATTAATAAATAATATCATTTCCCTCCAAATTTGTTTTAAAATTGGCAAAAAAGTACTTTTAAGCAAGTGGGGCAATTTCTAGCCCCACCCCAATCTCACCAGCTAAAATTTTCAGCCACCTGCTTATTTGGGTTGAAAAAGATTCTTTTTAATCCTATAGTAGAATTTTTTTCCCATGAAACCACTTGCTTCTGTGAAAATAGGAGCCCAAGCCCCCCCATTGGATGTGGTGTGCAAGCACATCCCAAAACAAACCCTAAATATTGCAAGCAAACGTTGTTGCATGATTGGTTGAACCTCATGGGGGGTCCACCATGAGTTAAAAGGTCGCAGGTACATAGTACAACCATGCATTCTCTGAGCAAGAATGGCTTGGAATTATCCAACCCGGTACCTTGCAAGATCATATCATTACTAAAATTTGCCACTAATTTAACCAATGCTCTTACCATCTTAACATATCAATATGTAGCACCTTCTTTCTTCCTTGAGCACCTTTCTAAACCTCTGACTCATTTGATTTGTGAATACTTGACACGTATCTATTTTAACACCGAGTTATGTATACCCCACTTAAATGCATTAATTTTCATACATCATACCTCTTATCAGATGGGACGTGCATTTATTATCTATATTTAATTTGATGGCATTGCTAACTGGAAATTCCTAGTATGACTGATTGCTTAAGAGCAAATTGGCAAATGTTGCACAAGTTAGCCAGTCATTTTATGGATATATCATTAATGTCAAATTGGCTATATAGTACTTTAGAGATGAGTTGACATGTGTCAAAAATGGCAATAAATCCCTTACAAATTACTCCAATACTTCTCATGTTGAGAAAGATTTCGAAAATAAATTCCCTCTCACCTGAAACGTGTGAGGTTGAGGAAGCTCTTTCTATTTATAGCAGTTAGGTTATACCTTTACTATCATTCTTTACAACCTTGTCTGATATGCATGCTATAAATGAACACTCATATCCATCTTACTTGCTCGCATTGTCAGATGGCCTATGTAGGAGTCATAACAGACTAGCACCTAAAGGTTATAATTAAACATCCCACTAGTAAGGATGTAAAAGCAGTGAAGATGATCCTAGTTTTCAATTTCATTACGTTTTCTAAAAGGTACAGGGTAAACACGAAAATCACTTCACGCTTTGTGGCTTCCCTACTCGATCTAGGAAAGCAAAAGGAAATGGTGAAGCAACTAGCTTCCAAATTGTTGGAAAAGCACAATCTTGTAGCATTGGATGAAACCTTGGGGTTAGTAAAGCTTGGATTTGGTGTCCAAAGGCCATGGGCTATCCAGCATGGGTATGCAATGGCTGGCAAAGTTGAATGGCTTCCTTTCCTCGACAACTTTCGCACAGTCACATTGGCACAACACAGAGCAATGGTGATCAAGGGATGTGGTTTTCTGAAGAAAGTTAATAACTTGGAGACTATCACATATCTCTAGTGGATAATGGACTTTGATGCCTTTGCTAATATTGTGTGAGGGTCTCAATTTATTCTTGTCTCAAAATCTATCATAACTATGTTTCCTCCTTTACGTTATGTTTTGAGGCTTATGCCCTTTTTTGGCCACTTTGTGTCTTTCCCCATTTTCTGGGGATATTTTGTCTGTGTTTTTGGTCCCTTGGCTATACTTATGATGTAAGCTTTTATTATACTCTTATGTATTTACGCTTTCTATTAATATTAATAGTTCAAAAAAAATTCCTTTTATTTAAAAAAAAGTTGGATCCCTAGGATACATGCATTGCAAAGAATGTATAAAGGATTTGCAAATGGGCCTAATCTACCAGAGGATATTTTTTCAAGTTATAAAATGGAAAAAATGGTAGGAGAAATGAAAGGAATGATGGATCAACTGATGAAGAGAGCAAAGAGCGGGCTGGAGCAGTTTAACAAAAGTGATATCATAATTATTTCTAATATCAAGAATGAGGATGAAGAAGTTAAAGATTCTCTACAATGGGAATCATATTTTGAAGCAATAACTCCTACCTTGGATTTCTTCATTTATGACATGATAACAAATTGAGGTGGAGCTCCTAAATAGTTGTATGGATAAATTGTTGGATATTAATCAACTTATAGAATAATTTTAGAAGGAATTTTATTCAAATATCATAGATACACATCTAATATGGATTTGTACTCCTTCCATATAATTGGCCGTTAGAAATATTATATCATGCATGGGATGAGAAATATAATCAGTTGCCAAAGTTGTGAGTCTTTTTGCTATACAAATCAAAAGATTGATTTTCTTTTGTCTTCTTTAGTCTACTCAGCATTAACAGACATCTCCTTCAACTCCATCAGTTATTTTGTCTCCTAGTGGACCCATTTTGTATTTTTTTTCCTAGTCAACTATCTTCAAAGTATTTTAAAGATATGAAAGGTTTTGAATAGGTGCAACAAGGTACATGTGTTCCCACCTATTTCTTTCATCATCAAAGGATCAACAACAACCTTCTTCAGCAACAAATGCAACCATCTTTGTCTTGTAGTGGAATTTCCCTTTCTCCCACGAGGTGGTTGTAACTCTTTTTGTTTGATCCTAAATGGACAAGATGCTCAAATGAATATGTGACATTTATCCTTAGGCCTAAAGCTTGTTTGCTCCCTTGTGGTTATAAAAATGAATTCAGGGCCATTGTACAAGGATCTTGAAAATTGTGTAAGCAAAGCAACTTTTGTATTTAAGTCTCTATATGTCTAGTTTAGGTCTTGATAGGAAAGGATGCCAATGTTATTGGCAATTTTGTATAGCAGTATTAGGATTTAGAACCCAATAAAATGACAAATTTTGCAAGCAAATTTCCTCCTACATGTATCTACCTTCATAATTTATTAATAAAATTGATCAAGGATCTATTTATGTTTATTTTTGCAATATTTCTTGTGTATGAATGTTTCTTTTATAGCTCTTACACAAGCGGTAAATTAAATATACTTCATGAGAAATGTTGGATGTTTTAGGTATCTACAGGGATTTGTAAGAAGAATTATTTACAAAATTCTAAGAGATGGTAATGTAATGCATTATCATTAAGCTTTGGTACTAAAATCAACTATGTTATATGAATTGTCAGTTGTATTTCCCTTGACTCCATGACCTAGGTCTAAGGCACCAATTTGAAGTATAATTTCTAATTATAATCTTTTTTATCAACCAATCTTAAATGAACAAACTTAATTTCAAGAAATAATTTATTGCATAATATTACTTACATGTTCTCATATATGAAATGCATAAAGCCCAAGAATCTATCTTATTCAATGTGTTTATCTATAATTCTTTATTAATGAGAGAACATATATGTTTACAACAATATTTGAAATTAATTGCAAGGAGCCCTAAGAGATATTGTGTAGATCACCCTCCTAGGTTTTGTAGAGCTTGAAGTGAAGAGGAGAAAAAAGATTAAATCGTTCTCATGTTCATTAGCTAGCCTCTTAGGGAAATTAAGTATAAGAATTAACTATCCTTTATATTGATTGGGAACCAACTGAGACATTAAAAACAACCAACAGATTAGCAGCTCTATGAGGGAATAACTTAGATAATTTTGGTTGAAAATTATCTTGCTAAAGATAGATAAGAGTTCCAAATCTTGGTGAATCCAGAGATTAATGAAAATCCATTTCAAGAACCTCTGAGATTTCTAGTTAAATATTGGGCATATTTGTGTAAAGTGTCTTTTTGCTACTGAAATTTGGTTTGCTACTTTTTTTCTAGAAAATTTCTCTATAGAAGATTTGAACATTTTAATTCTCTTAATTGGGTGACAACTCTGAAACACTCCTTGGTGCAAGTGAAAAAGAATATAAAGAATGTCAATAAATCATGAACGATAGAAGATATTTGTACAAAGATCATCCTAATAAAAAGCAGGAAATAGAACTACCTTCGAAAAGATAGTCATGGAAGAAGAAAGATGCAAGTAAGTTTGTTGCTCCTCTTGGCACTAGGTATGCTTATGAACATAGTGATGATAATCTTGAAAATGTGTTTGGGATGCTTAAGACAAGTGAAGAAAATGTGGTAATTAGACCTGCATTTAGTAATGACCATGTAAAATTTGATATGATGGCCAAACAATTGGCAAAGAGAAAAGTTCTTGCAAAGAGAGTTTGATGCTAAGCATGCTATCCAAAATTTGAACTCTAAAACACCTAATCCCAATCCTCAAGAGCATGACTTATTTGGTAGCCCTTTTTTCCAAGAGCTCACCCACTTCTCATATATAAACCCTAATTTTTCTGAAGCTGCTAGAAGCACTACCCAAAATGTTCATGAAACCTCCAGATCTTAAGATAAACTTCAGTTTGAAGATGAAATCCTATAGGAAGTGCTTGGCCTTCAAGAAGAAATAAACAAAATAGAAGAAATAAAAATCATAAATTCCATGAACATTAGAGATGGGTTGAAAAAGAAGATTGAGAATATGAAACTCTTTTCCAATTAGACACTTCTCCTATATCTGCAAAATCAAATCCTACAACCAATAGTACTACCTTAATTATCCCTTTAGGGAATTATCATACTAACACATGAAGTGGTTATGTTGTAGCTAGTACAGTACTAGTGCCCTCATCCAAATGCTGCATCCCAAGGTCTTAGCAAGGGGAAAATGCCCCAAAAATACCAGTGCTACAAAGAGCACAAATTCTCATGTAGATGCGTCATCTCAAAGGGCCTCTACATCTAGAATAGCTAATGAGAAAGATATACAATTACAAAAAGAAGTTGAACATTTAAAGAAAGAAAGAATGGAGCAAATAATAATTAAGGAAGATATGCAAATAAGGATTGATTTCTTGAAAACATCCTATGGATCTATAAGTTCTACAAATTCTAACCTTAATTATCAGAACCCACTAGTGCTTATGTTCAAAATAATCCAATAGTTGACCTTACTACTTCAACTCATTTAGTCAAAGCATACCTCAATCTAACCCACAGTCACAACCACAAAATTTGGATGGTTATGGAAAATATGGACACCATCATCAGTATAATCCAAACTTGAAAACTCAATCAAGTTGACACAATAAAAAATCACAAGGAAGCCAAAATATTGTTGGTCAACAACATAATACTCAAGGAAATCCAAGCAAATAGATCCTATTGCAGGGAATCCTCTTGCAAGAAGGCCTTTGTATTTGGAAAGGTATGGACAACTAGATTTCAATGATATCCCTAGATACCCTAATCCTATCCCCAATGAGATAAGGAATGTCTTATTCAGATTCTCAAGAAAAAATGCAATTTTAGATGAAGATCACCTGAGATCATTTTTTAATCTAATTAATGACTTCGAGGTTGAAGATGAAGATATTGTCATGAAACTTTTTATGCAATCTTTGAAAAATGATGCTAGATATTGGTATAGAAGTCTACCTCAATCTAGTATTGGATCTTGGGAAGAATTCAAGAGGGTATTCAAAGAGTAGTATGGTGAAAAAACTAACCCAATGTTTATTATTAATGAATTTACTATCATAACTAAGGGACACAATGAACTAGTTTTAGATTTCAATAATAGGTTCATTAAGGTCATGAACAAAATTATGAAATACATGAGTCCTAGTGAACCAATGTGTCTAGTATTGTATTGTAATTCTTATGATCCTAAGATGGGATATAAACTAAGAGATAAAGATCCTTAGACTTTGAGAGATTCTTTCAAAATTACATTACACATTGAGAACAACAAGAAATCATCTAGAAAGGTTAACAAGGGAGATGATGTGAAAATATTGTAAAACCATAAGAGACACTCATCTAAAGCAATACCTTCTAAAAATAATTTAGACAAGGTTATTAGTACACTAAAGGATTTGAGCTACAAGGTAGCCAAAAATGAGAAATTTTTCTCTCTTGATAAGCCTCCTTATCAAATAGAAAATGTAATGCCAAAACTGTCTATTCAACCATACAACACAAACTAGCATAATGGTAAACCAATACAAAACAATTCAAGGGAAGTTCCAAATAAAGAAACTCCTAATCCTCTCAGGCAGAATAATATAAAAAAAAATTAAGACAATCCTTAGTGTTTTTTTTTCCAATTGCCCCATTCCTCACTTCAATGCATGGCAGCATAGTCTTTGGAAGAACAAAAAGAACCCTATGATAATTGTGCAATACTCATAATGAAGATCAAGAGGTAAACATGACGACTCATAGGTTATCTCTGAACTCTAATGAAGGATGTGCAAAAATTTATGTTAATGACAGAAGATGTAATTTAAATGCATATCATCAACAAGTTTTTTTTCAAGATGAAGACAATGAAAGTATAAACATTCTTAATCTTGAAACATCAGGTTCTGATGTTAGACTACAAAGACCTTCACAATAAGATATTACATCCTTAACAATTGTTGCAATTTCTCAAGTTAAGAGTAACTACAACTAGAGAAACATAGTGGTGAATAATGACCAAGGTAAAGTTGGTAGCATTTTTGTCAAATAACAACATAATGATAAGGGATATCATCATTCTTACAAGAAAAAATAAGAGAACAAAGATAAAGATGTTTGTGTTGTAGGTAAAGGATAGAACTTTGATAAACATGTGAAGCAAATTGTCTCTCCTATTGCCCAAGCTAGATATCAAAAGGTGAAGATTGGACAAGAAAAGAAAGTTGTTGAATATACTCAAGGTGACAAACCAGAAGATAAATAAAAGAAGACCAATGAACAAATTGTTACAACTTGTGATATTCCCAAGTACAAAGTTGTTGATGTGATCCAAATATTGTCATAGGTTAAGGTTTGTATTCCCTTATTAGAGATGATGAGGATCCAAGAACACAAAGAGAAGGAAGTTACCCTTATCAATGGTGCAACTACAACCTCTGATGAGAAAAGGGTGAAGTAAATTCAAAATAATATGAACTTGAGGGAATGAATGATGAAATAACCCAAGTATTTTTTGGTGCCACTCTAACGACTTACCCTAATCAAGTGGACCCATTTTATGTAACCTTTCAAATGAACGACAACTTAGTGAGAAACTACATGATTGATTATGGAGCCTCCACTAATGTTATGACTCTGGTTACTATGCAAGAACTAGGGTTAGAAATGCATAGAGAATTTGGAAAATGCTTTGCTATGGACTCAAGAGAAGTCCTCAATCGTTGCAATGCTCAAGCACAAATATTTGATGTTTTTCACACCCAACATATACATGTCTTAATGGTAGTCTTATAACCTATTTAAGGCATAGATGACCTAGAATGTGCTACCAATGACAAGTCACACATCAATCCATTAATATGTATTAATAGCCACCATTCACATGGTAACCACCAAGAAATCCACATCACACTTGAACAATGTAAAAAACTCAAAATAGTATACAAAAGGTTTGGGTAGTAGGTAAATAGTTTGAAATTATTGTGAGACCTATGGTTGTGGTGAGACTAGCAATGTAACTCAATAATTCGCATAATACCATGTGAGAGAAGAAGCACAAAGGAAATACATTAAAAACTAAATGAAATCGCCAACATATTGCTCCATGGATGGACAGGGCATTTGTAGTAAAAAATAGTGGATTCCAATATTTCCAAGGATTCATGTGGCACAATAAGATTGCCCACCACCTTGGAGCACACACAAACACATCGAAAATAGCTTGGTTGCACCAACTTACCATGTAGGTGCCACATGTTATAAATTGATAGGTTGCTAGAAAGGAGTAAAAAATGCTATGATAAATGTTTGGGCCCACTAAGAGATGTATAAACAACAAGGTACATACAAAATTAAGGGCATGCATGTAGGGAGAAAACATATAATTTAACCTAAGCCATAAAAATCTTAAATGATGAAATCCGAGCACCAAGGAGACTAACAATGATCATGTGACAAGAAAATTCAAACGTGTACTAGGGTAACATAGGCTACCAAAAGTTGTTTCCTACCATAGTAAATTAAAATACATTGTAACTTATGCTTCTACAGAAAAAATCTTAGGAATATTTCATGATATGTTGATCAAAATATCATATGAAGGAAGCTCACAAGGTCTTGGATATGTGCATTTATAGTCACCTATAGAAATTATCGTGGAACATGATGTTAGGGCACAAGAAAAATTCCATATGTTACTAAGCTACAATTATCTTTTAATCTTGTCACAAGATCTTTTATAAGATGAGTGTAGGATATGGGGCTACATCTACGATTTTGAGATTCATTATCACATATAATAATTTCCTTGATCTCATGGGTCATTGTCAATCATAGTTTCTTTAAAATCTTGGATATTTGATTACAAAAAAGGGAGTGAGAAGTGGAAGAGGAGGTACATCCCTACAATTGTGTTTATCCTTGATTTCATTATAATCTTCATTCTAACTCACATTCTTATACCAAAAAAATATATTCAAATGAAATAAAGTTGTGTAAACCATTCAAGAATGTGCACAAAAGGAGGTGATTATTCAAAATTGGGAAAATATTAAAACATTATCATAATTGGCCCATGTTTATTGTAGCCTATAGGAAAAAAAGAAAGAAAATTAATATTTTGACTATAATGAAGAGAAACCTAATCAACACATAGATGACATAGATTATTGGGACTTATTCTCACATATTTTTCCACCCAAGTAGATTCGAATGGCAATCACATCTTTGGTTGTGATATTTTTGGCTTGACCCATGGTGCACAAGATCAAGGGATCAAAAAGGAATTCAAGATAGTGATGTATGAACATTCAAACAAACAAAAGAATGAATTAAATACGAAGAGGACATTGTCAAAATTTACATAAAAATAAAAAAGGAATCCAAGGTAGTGTTGTATGATTCAAACAAACAAAAAAATGAATCAAATATGTAGAACACATTGTCAAATTTATATCAAAAAAATCCAAACACTTTGCCAAGAAAATAATGTCTTACCTATGACACCTTCCTTAGGCCATAACTAAGGTATAGGGAGTCATCAAACTCAATATGACTATAGAAAGCACAATTAAAACATGAAAAACTTACCTAATGAAATGTACTAAGCATTTATGCATGCAACAATAGAACATGGTAGGAGTCCTATACTCCTCTCTATTATAATTGTTACAAACCTTCAATGTATGGAGAAATAGAGTAAATGCATCTATTTAAGAAGATTTATTAGGGACGATACAAAATATTTATAAGAACAAAGAAGAAATGGAACATTAAAATTATATTCTGAAATCAATTTTATTTAATCTAAAAACTAAATAACATTAAAATGATTATATCAAATGTTTCTTCAATACAATGATTTTTTTTGATAAATCCATAAATCTTATTGGTGACAATATCAGCGCCCATCTTTTAAAAAGTATCATTCTACATTAATAACACTAAAAGAAATATAATATTAAATATTTTTAAGAATATAATCCCCTAAAATGTAATCATTTGACAATATACAAATTATACAAAACAAATCACCGAACATATTACAAATTATAAAAAATACAAATTCAATCATGAAAGTTTGGATTGTTACTCATGTTATAAAAAATACAAATTCAATCATGAAAGTTTGGATTGTTACTCATGTTAAAGACAAATTCAAGCTACATTTGAATCTACCATCCACTTGATAAATACATTGATTAGTGAAAAGGCACAATAGAATTAATATATTGAATAGTTCAATAACAAAGTGTAGTAAAAGTATAAAACAACCATATACAGTTCATTATATAGTTCATCATTGTTATGGTCAAAACCAGCTAATTTGACATATTGCTAATTGTATATTAGCATTCCATGGGGTTTTAAGTGATTATCAATTTATCTCTTAAACTTTTTCCCAACCGGAATAGGCTTATACTAAGAACAAAATAAGTATGAAATTTATGATTGAACCAATAATTAAAAACCAGATGTAATGCCCATTATCTCTAGAAATGCTTTGTTGAGAAAGAAAGCATTTTTGGGGGCCTAGAGACGCTGCAATCCAAACCACCATTAATCCCACGACCATACCCGGTCCCTGCTTGTGCAGCCCAGTGACTCCTGTTTTGAAGAAAATTGCAATTACTAGTATCACCTGGATGCAAATAACTATTACGAGAGTCCAGAGGTTAAGCTTGTCTTCTCTGAAGATGTATTTTTTGGAACGAAAAATCATCATCCTTATGCAAATCGGAGCAATGCTAACCATGGCCAACACAGTCCCTGCTACAGCTCTATGATTTGCTGGCACCACCACGAAAATGCCCGCCCCGAAAGCCAGCAATAGAAATATCAACGCTATCCATAATCCGGTGAGTGAGGGGTTGAGAAGCAGGGGGTCTACTTGTTTACCATGAAATGCGTACATTAGCAGAACCACCGATGAAATTGAAGTGCAGAATGCCACTGCATCACATATCACTGTAATTTGAAAGAAAACACTCTGATTGGAGTGGTGTCGGAGAGTGAAAGGTGCTGAAAATGCTACCGATGCGATCAGAACCGCATTTACTAAAACAATTTGGGGGTTCCACGCTGATTTATCAGTTGTTAGTGAATGCTCTCTTGTTTCTTCCATAGCTTTTGCGCTACGGCGTGCACCATTTATTTCCAGAAACCTTTTAATCTACACCAAAACATACACCTTTTAACTAAAAAAGAATTGATGGACATTCAAAATTTAAAAGTAAGTCAATGGGCTCTTCGTCTACTTGTGAAGTTGAAAGGTTTGGAATGAGTCCATCAGGGATCAAGTCTTGGTGAGTGCAAAGCCCCGACATCTGAAAAAGGGATAAGGCCGGGATCGTGGCCTGGCGGATTTTGGCGGAAAGGGGACCCCCTCAGGTATCTCCAAACCAAAAATAAATAAAAATTTAAAAGTGGAGGTATAAGAGTAGCTTTAAAAGTAAATTAAAGAGATTTTAAATGAGGAAATTTCAGTATAAACATTTTAATTCAAGTTGTTTGATTTTCGCTTCAGTCAAATTCACCACCAATAATTCACCATCAACAATTCATCAAAAAATTCATGGTCAACAATTTATTCTCATGACAAATTCATCTCTACAAAAATTCACCACCAGCAATTCATCGCGTCAAAATTCACCACCAGCAATTTCTTAATTGTATATCGGATAATTATCCACAGCAATGAATTGGTAGTGGTGAATTTTTTGAAATTATGATGGCAGGGGAAAAGATGATTTTTTAGTTTAATTTTTTTTTTATTGAGGAATCAGATATTTGGTGGAATTTGTAAATATTGTTGAGATTTTTTTTTTTCTAATTGTATCTCATTCTGATGATGGATTATTGAATATGGTCTGAAACATCCATGTTAAAAATTGCACACAGTTACAATCTACAAATCTCAGTAATATTATCATGGACTATAAAGTTATTAATTAAGGGATTTGTAAAGTGAAGATCTAACATGCATCATTATAATCTTTATTAGCATGAGCTATCTTCCATTCATGCAAAGTTAAATCTAGAAGAATTGAACCTACAATCATCATCTGTGTTTTCCAAGAT
The DNA here is from genome assembly GCA_007258455.2 of Sequoia sempervirens. NCBI lineage: Eukaryota > Viridiplantae > Streptophyta > Pinopsida > Cupressales > Cupressaceae > Sequoia > Sequoia sempervirens. The sequence goes on along the minus strand of VDFB02000017.1, from coordinate 160,763,063 downwards.
CTACCTCTAAAAGCTAAAAATAGTGAATACACTATAGAATATTTTGAAACTCTTACAATCTAAGCTAATGTTTTGAGTTCAGTAAGTGTATAAGTTAGATTAGGAAATTTGAAGGTTACTATGAAATCATTCAGAATATCAAGCAAATATTGTCCTTAAAGCATAAAATATCTTGCTGCTAAAATAAAATCCTAAAAACACAATCCTATTATGAATCAAAATCAGTTTCTTACAATTTTAATTTCATAAATAATTGATAAATATACATAAATATACTTTTCACTTCATAAATTATTCATTTATAAATCATTTTTTAACAGGTTCTTAGTAAATTAAAAATCTAATTAGAAGATGAGATAAAAGTGATCCAGTTATATTATGCAAATAATTATTATTCGCCAATATTATGGCTTAGAGAAAGAAAAAAAAAACATTTTTATATTATGATCTAGAGAAAAACCATTTTTTTTAAGAAATGATACTTTTAAAAAGATAAGATTCAATAAACTTATTTAAGGTTTATAAATTAAGTCAAAAGATCTAATAACAACACAAATGAAAGTATCAATAGAGAGAAAAGACTTTAACCGAATAGGTAGATGATAGACATTTATATAGGAATAGGCCATGGTGTGGGCTTTTATAGTCTACAAAGATCATATGTAATATGTGTGTTTGGTTTCTATAAGATAAAAAATAATAAAGAAATTATTTTTAAATAGTGTGTTTTAGAAAAACTAATTAGAGGAAGAATATATTACAAAAATTTAATGAGGATGAGTTTTGACAATAGGAAGAGGTGATTTCATTTACATAAAAGAAAAAAAAATTAAGATGGAGATAAATGGATGAAGAGGTAATTTAATTAGAAAGAAAATTTAAAAAAAAAAGGTTTTAACTCATTATTCACATTGGTTGTAATAAAATATGACATTTGAAGAAATAAAACAAAATCATACAATGGAATAGGTGGGATTTTATAAAAATTGAACTTAAAGTCCTGAATTTCAAGGGTGAATTTTGTATAGTACAAGAGTGAACCCATACAATGTGGGATTTATTTGAAATGGGGAGACATGAATGACAGAGTTCTAATGGGTGAATCAATTGAAGAAGAATCCCATACTAAACAACTTAATCAAGCACACACTAATTCTTGGTTCAAACTAATCAAATACAAGGCCACTATTATTGCAAATCCATATAACATGCACTAGTGTTGATTTCTAAGATAAAAACAAATTTATTTAATTATTGTAACTGATATCAACAATTAGATGTTCCCTTCACTATGCAAACACAAAAAAATCAAATATAATTGTGGCTATCTCAAGAAAGAATCAATCCATGTTCTAAACTGTATAAATCTCCTTTTTCTTCTTAAATATTTTGTCTAGAACATCTAAACATATGCATACCCCTACAATGTAGCTCTCTTACCTCTCTACATGTGTTCCTTTTTTTTTCCCTCGAGACTACACATGATCCAATTTCCCTTTTCCAACATATTTGCCTTGGCTAATCTACTACTTTAGGGGAAAAAATAGTCTTTTCCCAAATAGTTGCAAATTCCCTTTCTACACCCTTGTTCCTCTCATAATATTCTTTAGCATGTGCTTTGTTTTGGCTTGTTCTCTTCTCTCATTTTTCTAAATATTCTCTACACTTTCTTTTTCTACATGCCTATGGTTGCTCAACTATGCCTAGACAAAAATGAATTTTTTTTCTCCCCCCATATTCCCTACCCATCTTTCCTAAGATATCCATGTTCCTCTTTTCTTCAGCCACATGTTTATGCTATACATGCTCAAACAAACTCAAAAACAAATAAAATCCTACACAAGAGAAATTAAATTCAAAAGAGGCATGGTTGGGTGTGTAGGAGGAAGTCGAGGTTATGTCAATGGTTACATTGACATCCATAATCATAAATGCACTTCTACAATATGTGCCCATGATCTAATTAACACCCTAATGAATTTGATAACATTCACCAACTTTTGCAACTAAACACTATCTTGGTTAGAGAGGATATCCAAATATCATTTTCAATAGAAATTTTTTCTTTAATAACATTGGCACACTTAGGACATAATAGATTATCTAATTGCCCAATCTTGATCGAAAACACTTACTCATTTCTAGATAAGGACTCTATAAGGATTCAATATCTAAAATTTAACAACATGGTTCAACCTAAGTGTATGTCTAATTAAATCTTGAGATGCCTCTACATTAGAGCTCCCAAGTTGGAAAATCGTGAGCCCTTTCTTATGGTTAAACTATGAATTGGGGCAAGATAAATCCCAACCAGTTAACTTTAGTTGGAATCATTCATGAAGCATGTTCAATAGGTTTGTCCTTATATTGCTCATGTAGTTTTTCATTCATATGCTTCCTAGATAGATTAAACCACAATTCAAACTCATGCATGGATCTGAAAAATATAGTCAAATAAAATTTAATAAGGACCAAAGCTATGTCATGTTATTATACAAAAGAGTGCCTATCAAAAAAATTGTATTTTTAGAAGATGATAACTTCAATTTGTAGGAGTTTAGGTGAACTCCTCAAACACCCTAGGAGCACTTGTAAGAAAAAAATAACTTCCACAAGAGAGAAATGGAAAAAATATCATGCTGTCATTAAGGATGCAAGAATGTCAAACTGAATATAGCAATGCACATAAGATGCCTTTCTTATAAAGGCAAGGTGGTGAATAGGATTAGACAAGATCATGAAAATTGTCCTAATCCTATCACATGAGACAACTAAGTCCTAACAACCTAGGATAAGATGAGTTCTAGAAAAGACAACTCATCCTTCTAGAAGGAATCTTAGAGCCTAAGTAAACTTAACATGTGAATATGTCCCCTAATTACTTAGTGAGTGAATTGGCTAGGTACAAGACATTTATTCACACCAGCACGCCCCCTTAAATGCAACTTGGGAGAGAATATTATTATGCAAAGATGCAAGGATGGGTCCCAACTACTAGGTCATGTTAAGTACCCATGTACAAATGCAATGCAATCTCTCACAAACAGAGAAAAGGAGAAAACCTAGTGAGGAAAAACTCCTCTTCAAAAGAGATGAAATACAATAATGATATCCATCACAAATCTAATCAATATATATCCATACAAAGGATAAAAAGAGAGATCATACAACCCCCTCATAATGACATAACCTACTATAAAAAGAAGCAATGGAAGTACACTTATGGAGTAACATTGGAATCCTGAATCTAGCAAGCAAGGAAAGATAATTCTATTTGCTAGAAACCATATTAGAGTCACTCAAAGACTCAAGTTAGAATCATGATAAGCAACAGCAAACCCAATGCCAAGGAACACCAGAAAACTCTCAAACTAGCACAAATCTGGAATCTATGAAGCAATAGTTGATTGACAAATGAGGGGGGGAATGATTTGTTTAGGGCTTGCAACTAGCCAAGGATGAGATCTTGGCAGTTTTGAAGCAGAACAAAGGGAGATGATTGCCAAAGAAAATGACAAGAAATATAAAGAGGATATGAAACTAAATATTGTCAAAGAATTAGTAGAGATTAGCCATAGGAGAGTCGGTGGAAACATGAAAGATGATGCAGAGTTGAGGAAGGAATGATTGATGGAGATAGTGTGAATCGTACTTCTATAAATATTATCTGATTAAATAAATTAATATTATTTTGTGATTATGGATATTTGAATGAATTCAATGGAAATGTGTTGCTTTGTGGGTTTGGTGTTGTGTTGGCTACATGACTAGATGGATAAGACCCCCTGGTCACGAATAGATCATCAATAGAACAATGACATTGAAAGGGAGAGTTTGACTTTGGAATCATCTAGAAGACCCTATGACCTAAATTTATTTGTGGTCATCAAGTCTATCACATGTTAGTTAACAAAATACCAACTTTCTTAAAAAAGAGCCAAAAAAATTCTTGTTTGTTATTATAAAAATTTTAATTGCTAGGAGATAATTTTTTTGTTCTAAGTGAAGAGTGGCAACTTTGATTCAATCAAACTCAAAACTAATAATCAAATTAAAGTATTTTAAGATGGAGAGAAAATAATGTAATCTAAACACCAATAAGGAGATGAGGAAGCCTCAACTCATGCAAGAAGAAAGAATACAACATAGAAATCTAAGGACACTTGTAAGTCCCATATTCCAAATTCTTAAGATACTAAATTAGTAAGTACTTTAGCTAGAGGTGGTGCATTTATAGACTTGTGAAATGAGTACCTATATACTTTTGATGACTCTACTAACAACATAGTGAGAATAAATAGAAAAACATTTAGACCTAAATATGAGACTATAAGGAATAATCTAATCATTGGTAGAAAATATAAAGATAGGCCCTATGATGTGCAAGCATGTAACGCCCCGCCAAGAAATCCAATAACACAATGAATCAAGTAGTGAATTATCAGAATAGTTTTTTTTTAAAACTCATTCGATTATACAAAATGTCTTAAGGATTCCAAGACGGCGTTACTTAAACATTATAATTAAGAACATAACACCATAGTAATAAGGTCATAAACACAAGTACAAATAATATTCGTGAATAATCCACTTTTCAAAACTTATACAATTCAAGACATTCTTATATTCTGATTACATCTAGTGAGATTCTCATAAGATCTCGATACATTATAATGATGGTACAAAGAGTACACTCATAAACATGAGATAAATATACAATAAGGGTAATTATCTCCTCATATCAAATATCCATATCCAAATATGATTTGCGTCCACTGTCACGATCATCGAAGTATCAAGAACCAGCTACAAGTATAATGCCATCTGTAAGAGTATCCAATGAAAGTGTAGCACGGTTTCCACCCAACCGTGTGGAACCCGAAGGTCCACTCCCTCTATGCTAGGAGATAGTGACAGGTCCAGAAAACAACCAAACAAACAACCAAGAACATACATTACATTACATTACATGGCTGACTACACATAATGACATGACCACAACAAACCTTAGTATTCACAATATATGATTCCAGAGATGATCACAATGAACAGATAACTCATCACAAGAGACTACTATCATGCATCAGGACAGAGTGTCATCACATAGTTGTTCTAAGTTACCCTGGTGAATCTTCCTAGACTACCGCCCCTCATCCAGAGTTACCCTAGCAGTCTCTACCGATTCCCGGCCCTTAGATTAACTCATGTGGAGTCGAATTACCTTTTAAGAAGACAAGGTGTTCGACAAGCCATTCCAGGCCTTCTCAACCTACCCTTAATCTAAATGAGCATTAAGGCACTAGGTGAGGCATTTATTTATCTGAACTTAATTAATGAATCCCAAGTTTATTTATTTAAGTTTCCACTGAATTACAAAAAACTCATTATAGGTTACCCTAGTAACCACTTAGGGTTTCGGCCCCTATCGTAAGCCACTCTTCTTAGATACATGACAAAGCATCTAAATACAAGGACTGCCAACAAGTGTATACATAAACGCTATAATAAAACGTATTTCATTCAAGGTCCAACCATGGAACAATTCAAACATCATGAAGGTGACAAATAACTCTTATATGGCAAAGTCCTAAAATAAAATACGATATAAGAACAACAATAACCAATTATTTAAAAATTCTTTGTTTTAAAATCAACATTCGAGCCTTTTAAATAAAAAGGTGAATCATAACTCAACTATCATATTAATAATGAATAGTCCAATCACAAATTCATTATATACTCAAGCTACATAACCAATAAAACTTCATAATCTAAAAATCATAGTAGACAATAAGTTGACATTATTATATGTTTTGTTACTTTATTCTATTTTAAGCAAAATAAATCTATAATTATTCTCTATCAAGAATAGTATAAATAGACAGATTCAATTTACACACCAGTCACTGCATAATGAATTAATCACGATTACTACCAAATATACAAGGGTTTAAAAAAAAGTTCATTTCGTATGAAAACTACTAAAGACAAATAATATATACACTTATCTACTATTGTGGTTGCATCCCACTCTAGTTAACAAAGAATTTTAACCTCAAGTATCAAATTTAATGTAAAATTTCAACTTAATTAAACATCATTTAGAATATTCTTTAAATATGACTTACTCTCTTGTCATACAGTTAACCTTAAGATTATCCTAATATGGCACAGACAATATTTAAATTAAATCCCGCACTAAACGGAGATATGGTGGAAATAAATCTTAAAGCGGTGGTTAACATTCGTAGCATTATCTCAAATTATTTCTATTATACAGTTTACTGACTGATCACTTAAAAGAAGAATTTTTAACACAAATTTTGTAACAAAGATGCAATGGCAACTGTAGTCATTCAGCGCCATGCAAGGAAGATCACACCAACTTAGTTCAAAGTCTATATCAACCGACCAGAGAGTGTTAGTTAGGAAGTTGGTCAAGCTTGTTAAACGCACTCTACAGTAATTAGCACTGAAAATATTATACAGAAATTTTAAAGAGAATGGTAAGTGAAGGAGAGGTTTCTAGTAATATCACTGGTTGACAATGGAATCAGAAAGACTTTTAAATCTATACACTCTTGCATGTTCAAGTATTGCATTCATGATTGAATGAAATATTAAATAAACCACGCATATACTTTTTCTAACTTTAACTTAACTTTCAGTTTGCATGAAGAACATTCAGACTTCAATTTGTGGTGTTAATAGCCCATCTCTAAAGTCAACCGCCCAATTTTAATGATGATCAAAGAGAGCATAATTGGTTATATTTAAACAAATCCAACATAGCTATTTGCCGATTCAAAGCTACAGACAACTGTATATATCCAGATCATAAGTCAATAATAATATAATAGTTATCTCCAGTGTGAAGGCCGCACGCAAATGCACAATAGTTAACATAAGGGACTATTTTTTTTTTGGAAAAAGTTTATACGTATCAGTAAAGCCGTCTAAAGCTTAAGATTACTCCAGCGTCATGGATTCTATATGGTGCAAGCATGGAAATGAAGAGGATTAATAACAGAGGCGTTATAAAGTTCATCAACCTTGACAGGTTGTCAATAAAAAAAATAAAAATAAATAAATAATAAAAAGTCCGCACCCTCCTATGTTCAAGCGTTGTAGCTGAGACAAAAGGCGATTGAAAACAGTGGGGTTAATTATACCTCTACAACATTCTAGTTTCAAATACTAAATCTGCAATGTACGCCTATAGAAACAGGAAGGTTATTTTAATCTTTATACCCTACCATGCTCAAATACGACAGCTAAGAAAGGTTGCTAATGATATCAAGGAGGTTATAAAGAACATCACGGCTACCATTAAAAGCGTTACTGCTAAAACAGACGCCAATAGCTTAAGAGAGATATTTAAATCTTTGAAACAATACTCTACAGGAAAGAGGCGATGGGGACGGCTCTCCTGATGCCATTCTCAACATGGACTTCAACTAAATACATATTCCTTTAATATCAGCTAAATATATGAGTCAAAATCTTACTCACCAAAATTACTGCGTAGATACAGGATTCACAATTTCACCGATAGGAAAGAAAGTGGTCAAAACTTTGAGTTAACACTGAGTCTTATTCATCTATCCACACACAATGCGCCACCATTATAGGTATGGAGATCAACAATTATCTTCACTATTCTACAACCAAACTGCCATGAGGAATTTAATTGATTTACTCAACTTACAGGAAGATAGAACAAGGCTGCGAAGGAAGACATAAAATATACAGTGCAAACCAATATCCTTTAATAAATAAGTCTGCACACACAGAGGATAAGAGCTACCTTGAAACACTGCCGCGATACCCATATGCTAATTAAGGATCAAGATTTTAATACACCATTACCAACCAGTAGAATAAATCAAATGGCTAGAATTAGCTCCGGCAGTTAAGAAAACTTTAACAGATATAAAGTGCGTTCTGGTAGAATACACACAAAGTTTATAGAGACAAGCCAGAAGTTTTTATAGAGGGACTGGTGAATGTCATGTTTCATTGAATTCTTTTCATATCTTTGATTTGCTTTGTTTATTATTTAAATTTGATATCTTGTTCTAACTATTTCTCTGTTGCCGTGCAGGTCTATTTCAATATAAATTTCAAAAAACTACTAAATTAGAAACTACAAACAAGTAGAAAACCTGGTTTATAGTTTTCGAATTCAAACGGAGAGAGATTCCTGAACTCGCAATTGAAAATCCTCTATTTTCCCCAAAAACACAAGCTCTTTAAATCCACTGCCTCCCACTGATTTACAATGTCGTAAAATCTTTTTCAGTAGTATTGCTGTGCAAAAATTTTCCTCCAAGCTGCTGCTGTGAAAGTTCTTCCCGAGAAATGTCGTGTATCAAAATGCAACTCCTAAAGGCTTATTAATGTCATTCCTTATCTCAAGTCACAACTTACTGTTTGTAAACATGCATTCCTCAAATTTCTCATGCAGTTAAAAACATTAAATATCAAAGATATTTTCCTTCAGGTCATATTTCAGATATTTTAACTTTTCGAAATCAACTCTTTTTAAAATACTTGTTTTTCACTTAAATTATATTTGTACAAGTAACTTATTAATTACTTTTAAAGAAATACCTTTTCACAATTTTCACATTTTCTTTTAATCCAATGACTTGCTTAATTTAAATTAATAAATTAAACAATAAACATAACATAAATGTTTATTCTAATATTTAAACAAATTTACATTTAATCATATATCAACAAATTAGCCACTTAACTAAATTACACAGTAATTAATTTCCAAATAAATAACACTGACAAAATTGACACGACAAGACAAAACAACAATGACAATGGGCGACAATAGGATACTCATTCAAAGAAGAATGATAATTAGACAAGGACCAGACACTCTCCGAATCAACATGATTTAATTGGATTAGGGTACGCTTAGACCTATCAAGCAGGTGGAGCCGATACTCGGTACCTGTATCTGCATAAAACATCACCTGTTAAACATATCATCATATATTAGAAAACACACCGTGAAGAAGAATCGCAATGCAACAGGATACTCACAAGTGAGTAGTGCTACACTATCTTCTTCACTAGGACTGACAGGCATAATATCTTAAACATCAAACACATCATGATATCCACATTAAAAACTCAGAAACAACATATCCAAAATGCACGTGCATCCACCACAATGTCCTCATACGAGCTTAACCAAATAATCTTGATATTTAATAAATCATCCACAGGGTTTAACAACCAATATAACATTAATGTCGTAACTAGGGGCAATACAAAATAGTATCCAAAACAGCTACACGACTAACAAATAGACACAAGCAAACTGATACACATAGCAACAAACGGAGGGGTACTAAAAAGCACGTGATTATGATATAAGAAATGAGGGTATGAAAGAGAAAATTTCTTGTTTGCATATTACTTCTCCAAATGGGTTGCATAGGGATGAGATTGGACATGATCCTTCTTCTATGATGCTTACATAACCATTCAGTCTAGAAATAGGTGTAGGAAGAGAAGATGATGAGGGTATAGATTTGGTTGACCATCTAAGGCATATGAAACAAGAGATTTAAGCACAACTTGTGATGTAACAACCAAAACTTGAGATGTAAAAGGAACAACTTGCTCTAAATTCCCAACTATTGAATTAGAATAATGCCTTCAAAATTCATACCACAAATAAATCAAAATTACATCGCAAATGTTCAAAATCAGCAATATAATCATCAAGGAAATAATCAATTAAATGAGACCCCCATTCAAAGGGAAAGATCAAATATTTCATCCCATTATACATGCTTTGGGAACTAAAAGATATAAATGGTTTAATGTTAATCATAATTCTTAGTTACCCAAATATTATTCCAAATGAAATAAGAGAAATTTAATAAGATTTCAAGTTAGAAAAGTAACTATAGGAGAAGAGAACCTTTAAGATACTCCATTAATACCACCATTGAGTATGAGGTTGAAGATGCAGATGTGATAATGAAGTTGGTTGTGGAATCTTTGGAGGAGAGTGCAAAAGAGTGGTATAGAAACCTTCCAAATAATAGCATCCAAACATGGAAGGAGTTTATTAGAATCTTTATATTACAATATGGAGATAGAATAGATCTCAAACTCTCTATTTGTTAACTCGCAACCACCAAGAATGGAATAAATAAAATGGTGGTTGACTTCCACAACAAGTTTGTCATGACAATGAGGAAGGCACCACCAAATTGTAGACCAAATGACTGTATGTACCTAGTCCTATAGCAATGCCTATGATACAAAAATTAAATATTTAAATAAAAAATACAAATACTCTAAAGGAGGCACATGATACAACTATATAAATTAATATAATCTAGAAAGAATCTCAAAAGGGAAAATGTCAAGATCTCACAACCGAGTAGAGAAAATGCTAGTAATCCTCTCACTACTCAAGAAAAGTTGGTATAGATTAATTGGTGTAGCTAAGGATCTATCATGCAAGGTAGTAAGTAATGATAAAAGGCTACATCCACACAATGCTACAACTCATTACAATGAAGTTTAATTCTTGCATAACAAATAGTACAATATTGATTGGTCCAAAAGACCACAATATAATGATAGGCATGTAGCTCCTAGGCGAGGGAACTTCAAGTCTTAGGATAGAAAAAACCTAACCATTTCAATACACCTCATCATGGTCTAAAAGTTATTATCTACCGCATGATCAACCCAATTGTGTAGTTGCAGTATCAACAAAGAAAAAATGAAGAATTCCCTAATGAGGAAGGCAGTGTATAATATTATGAGGATGAGCTTCACCAATTAAATACATTTGATTATAACTCCATAAAGGAAGATACTAAATATTTTGAATATATATGTTCAGTAACTAATTAAATCCTCTAATATGATCATGATGCAAGTCTAAGTCAATATGAACTACCCACTAATGATTTTGAGCACTTACGAGAACTCGTGAGGTAAAAATACAAAAGGACTACACCACCAATTAAAGAAATTAGAGCCCTCATAAATGCAACAATAACTAAATTGTGTAGAATGGATATCAACTAAGAATAGGCAAGTCCTTACAAAAGATAAGGTTGTTTATATACCAATAAGGGCTAATATAGGTGTTGACAAAAGAAAGAAAAGCGGGAAAAAATAGGCTAAGAATGACATCAATGCAAGGAAGATAGTGAAGAAAAGAAAAAATGTGATACAATAGTAGGCATCTAAGATTACCAAGCAATAGGTCCTCAAGGATTGCAATTGTTTTAAAGACGATGGGCATTAACAACAAAGCACAAAAATTCAACCAATGAAGGGACAAGTTGATGGAGACAAAGAAAAGAAGAAAGAGATGAAATAATGACATCAATGCAAGGAAGATGGTGATGAAAATAAAATATATTACAACAGTAGGCATCTAAGAGTACACATTACCTAATCTCCATAACCAAGAAATAACCTCAAGGACTATAATTATTTCAATGGGGATGGAATTGAACAACAAAGAACAAAAAATCAATCCCAAGCAAAGAAGGGACAAGATGGAGGCAAAGGAAGAAAGAGATGAAAGGTGAGGATAAATCCTCTTGTAGTATAGGCATGCCTTATATTCATGATGCTAGTGAATTGAGTATTCTACGTGATGCACCCTTAATTACAACCCTATTGAATGTCCCAATTCATGAGTCAAATTAGAGTTTCATTATCAATAAGGGAACTCCTTAGGATTCTCAAACATAAAGAAAGGGTTTTCTCTTATTTAAATCCTATAAAAGGGGCAAGTCCATGCCTATTGTTATTGCCAATGATGTAGCAAATGACAAAGAGAAAGAAGAAAATATTGATATTTACCTAGGAAATGCCTTAGTTAATAGCCAACTTAATGGTGACCCCTTCTACACAATGTTGGTGATTAATGGATAGTTAGTTCATATGTTTATGTTCAACTTCGTAACTTCATGTGTCTAGAGGTTATGAATGATTTAGGTTTGAAGGTGTTAAAGTTATATGGAAAATGTTTTTGCATGGATTCTAAAAAAGTAAATGTTGTGGAAATTGTGAACAACGTGAAAGTCCAACTGGTTGCATATCCAAACAAATCATTCCTAACAAATGGATTTATCATATGCTACTTTACCATTGCAAGGAGAAGAGGTAAGACTTTGTATGGACATTAAAACTTTGGATATCAAGTCTCTCAAAGAAAAGTGTGTGATAGAAATATGTGTGTATCAAAATAAAATAAACAAATCACACAAAATGAAACATTAAACTAAAGAAAGCAAGATAATTGAATTCAAATAAAACAAACAGAGCTTCTTTAGAACCATTCCATTTTTCTCTATCTCCAGGGATTTGTTTGAAGCTGTTGCTCTCAAATTGTGTAAGCAAAGCTTCTCAGAATGGCAACCTGCAGAACGAGTATGCAAAGGGAGAGTGTTTCTCTATCCTATATGCTGGTGGAGTGAAAATGTTGATACGGATATGCACAGGGGCTGTGGATTATGCACAGGGGCTATGGATTATGGATGTTATTGAAACTAAACTATGAGGATGATTGGCCATGATATGGAATGAGTCTACAATCTATGAATGCTAAAAGACTATGCTATGAATGCTTGAAAGCTATTTGACTATAGTTTTCTTGTATGAAAGCTTCTATATGATTTCAAAGACCCGACAGTCCTTTTTATAGCTTTTTGCAGGCAAGAGCCTGGCTGGCAAAGATCAATGGCTGTGAGATTGTCTGGTAATTTTGAATGGTGATAGATGGAGAGGTTGAGAAGAAGATGGAAGATGTTGGGAGGTTGGAGAGAAGAATGGAGACTTGTCTTCAACCCATGGGAACAAGCTTGCACAGGAACATAGAAATTAATTTTCTGTTTTGGAAGTTTTTTTCACGGTTGTTGAAGATAATCCAAGATTAAATAAATAAATTTATTTAATTTCATGTGAGTTTGATTTTTTATTTTTAGAACTATAGAAGATTTAATTAAATATTTGAGATATTTAACTGTAAATAGGACTTTAGAAAAATTTAATTAAATATTTGAGATATTTAATTGTGAATGGACTTTAGAAGAATTTAATTAAATATTTGAGATATTTAATTGTGAATGGACTTTAGAAGAATTTAATTAAATATTTGAGATATTTAATTGTGAATGGAATTTAGAAGAATTTAATTAAATATTTGAGATATTTAATTGTGAATGGAATTTAGAAGAATTTAATTAAATATTTGAGATATTTAATTGTGAATGGAATTTAGAAGAATACTTAATCTTTATTTGAATAAAATATTCAAGCCAAGATTATATAATAATTAATATAAATAAATCATAATATTTATTTAATTAATTAAGAAATGGATAAGAAAAGTGATTAAATAAACTTATTTATTTAATCGAAATGAAAGAATGAACAATATAAATAAATTATTTAAATTTATTTATATCAAATTGAATTAGAGATTTAATTAAATATTAAAAATATTTAATTAATTACCGATTATGTGATGTGACCATTTTTAGGTGTATACATTTTGCCCCTCTTTGAAGTGATGTGTTTTACGCATTGCTTCAAAGAATTTTGAAATTTTCCCCAGATGCTAATTGTCGAATGTTGATAGGTATATGCCCCCTCGGACGATGAATCGATAAGATTTTGATTTTTGTGAAAAAATTTTGAATTTTTTTTTAGAATTTTTTTATTTTTATGATTTTTAAGATATTGATTCATCGTTCAAAAATTATGATGTGAAGAAATTGACGTGGAAAGATGTGAGATGAAAAATTGATGACCTAAATTGCCCCTGTTGTGATAAAATGTGATAAAATGCCCCAATTTTGCATATTGCAATGCCTTGATTTGATGATGTTTTGTCTAATAAATTTGTTCCCAAAGTTGTTGGAAAACAAATAGTAGCTGATAAATTTGCTTTTAAAGTTGTTAAAAACAAATAGTTGTTTGATAAGTTTGCTTCTAAGGTTGTTAAAAACAAATAGGATTTTGATAAATTTGTTTTCATGATGATGAAAAACAAATAGGTTGTTGATAAGTTTGCTTCTAAGGTTGTTAAAAACAAACATGATTTTGATAAATTTGTTTTCATGATGATGAAAAACAAATAGGTTGTTGATAAGTTAAGTTTGCTTCTAAATTTGTTAAAAACAAACAGGATTTTGATAAATTTGTTTTCCATGATGATGAAAAACAAATAGTTTGATATGTTAAGTTTGCTTCTAAAGTTGTTAAAAACAAACAGGATTTTGATAAATTTGCTTTCATGATGATGAAAAACAAATAGTTGATTGATATGTTTGCTTATAAGGTTGTTAAAAACAAACATGATTTTGATATATTTGCCTTCCATGATGATGAAAAACAAACAGTTGATTGATATGTTTGCTTCTAAGGTTGTTAAAAACAAACATGATTTTCATATATTTGCCTTCCATGATGATGAAAAACAAATAGTTGATTGATATGTTTGCTTCTATGGTTGTTAAAAACAAACATGATTTTGATATATTTGCCTTCCATGATGATGAAAAACAAACAGTTTGATATTCAGATTTGATTGATGAGTCGTGATGATTTGATATTGATTTTGCTTTGTCATGATGATGTGTCAATAGGAGAGATTGGGCGTTTTGCAGTTACGGGAGACATTCCTGAAGACATGGGGATTGATTCCACAGCTGGTACAGGCAAATAGAGATATTATCGAGGCATGTGGACTGACTTCATTACTTGAGATGCCTGAGGTGCGTCTCAACAGAGCTTTATTGACAGCACTTGCAGAGAGGTGGCATAGTGATACCAACACATTTCATTTACCGACCGGAGAGATTATCGTGACTCCAGAGGATGTGTATTGCATCTTGAGGATTCCAGTTATGGGAGAGATAGTGAGTTTCGATGTCCGAGAGGTAGGAGGTACGGATGCCTTGAGACGGATATTCGGAGATGATGAGATTGCAGGATATTATATCTCATGGAGAGAGATGACAAATTCATATGCACCCCTACCATCTGTACTTGCTGGTTTCATTGGAGGTGTTTTGTGCCCCGACCATAGGTTAAAGGGGTTCGCAGTTGGGTGGGGTCGTGTTCTGGAGAGAATGGTGATGCAGGGTACATGGTATGCCTGGGGATCGTGCATGCTTGTGCATTTGTATGATGAGTTACACCATATTGTATACGATAGAGGCCAAAGTTTTGGTGCTGGTTGTTCGTTATTACAAATATGGGCATGGGAGCACTTTGCCATTATGTGACCGTTGACTCGTGGGCCTGTCAGTCGATCGTGCAGATGGAGATATACCGATATTATTGCTCAGCCGAGACTGGGAAAACTGGATCATTGGTAGCGTCTCTTGGATGATCTTGATACAGTACATTGGCGGCCATATGTAGATTGTGAGGCATGGCCAGAGGATGCGAGGGAGATTCCCTATGTCTTTACTTCCAAATATCTTATTGGCCGCACTCCATGGATTATTGAGAGATTTCTTATTGGATGAGTGTGTCGGCAGTACGGTCAGCCTCAGGGTATGCCTATGGGTTCTGCTATTTATGCACGGCAATAGTAGGAGATTACAGTGTGGGGTCCACGAACTTCTTATGAGGCAGCGGTGGCAGAGTTCACTAGTTTAGGAGTACATATGTGGGATTACCGAGCTGATATTCTTGACAGAGGGACAATGCCAGAGTATGGTCAGTATGTGTTAGAGCATTTTGCACCACGATTGTTTGATCCTAATGAGCCTGTTGCTCCAGTTGCAATACAGAGACCACAGAGAGGTGGTCAGAGACGACAAAGAGAGACATCTTCAGAGGGTGATGATTCAGAGGGAGATGATGATGAGGAGGAGAGTGGAGGTAGTGATGATGAGGCAGAGGGAGATAGTGATGATGAGGAGAGTGAGGGAGGTGGTGGTAGAGATGGTAGAGGTGGTGGGAGAGGTGGTGGTAGAGGTGGTAGGAGAGGTGGTAGAGGTGGACCGCGGATGAGACATACATATCCATCATCTTCAGTAGATCTAGTGGTGTCGAGTCAGATATCTTCTTTGCAGAGTACAGTGCAGAGCTTACAGGGTCAGTTAGCACAGGCACAGACCTTGATTACACAGCTTCAGGGATAGTTGACGATAGTTACTACTGAGAGAGATACAGCCAAACAGCAGGGTAATGAGGCTAGAGTTGTAGCTGATAGTCTAGAGAGAGCATCAGGAGATGGTATGGTGAGAGAGCTAACTAGAGCTGTTCGAGAGGTCACATTCTACAGGATCAGATATCATGATGTAGTGCCACCTGAGCAGAGGGAGAGTTATACACAGTCTCAATCTACTCATAGTCATTCTCGGGCCACTAGCAGGGATGTGACACAGCCATTACCTCTAGGAGGTCCATCAGGGATAGGTGGAGCAGGTCCATCAGGTGCAAGTGGGACAAGTCCTAGACCAGCACCATTAGAGGATAGCACTGCCTAGTGCATTGTACATGATATTCTATTGATACCCGTTTGAGATATTTGTATACACATTGATATGGTCCCTTTTTTTGATGATGTATACCTTTGTACATTTTGACATTCATTTTTGAGAAATATGATATGCAGTGATGATTTCGTATATGATGAATGCATCTATTTTCTATATGCATGATGTTTATAATATGATTTCACGATGTCAATTCCTATGATGTATATGTATGCATGATTTTTGACATGATGAATGAAAGTGCAATGTTATGATATGATTGCAATCTATTGATGAATGAATATGAAATGTTGTGAATATGATTTATGCTTTGTTTTTATGATTTTCTGATGCAAATATGTATGAAATGATGTTTTTTTTGAATGTCAACATGTATTCAGGCATGTATTCAAAAGTTATGAAACATTTGATACTTTTCCAACTTTTGGGAAAATTTATAAATGCAAAATGCATATTCTAACATAAATGCAATCTATACTGACCATGTAGGATATTCGTACAATATTGCCATTTTGAGAGCTTATTTGTGCTTTTTGTATCATTATAGAGCATTGAAATGTTGAAAGTTAATACAAGCATCAAAGGGTATGTTAGCACCAGTGATGACCTGAGTATTGCTTTCATGGATTTTGATATAGCAAGATAATACAAGCATCTAGGTATAATTAAACTAAGATGACCTGAGTATTGCTTGCATAAACAGACAAGAGTTAATCCATTTCCTATGCAAATTTCGAAATGTCATCAATGATGCGTAGTAGAGCATGTCTCACGACCAGTTTGCATAGTACTAATGATTTCCTCACAAATAGCAGACAAAGAAAAATCATACTCCTTCCTTGCTTTTCTAGTTCAGTACATCATTGAATTGCTCCAAAGATATGATATAAAATCAATCAACCATTCAAATTTTTGCTAAAAATATTTCAAACATTATTCAAATTAAGATCATCCAACTTGGTTATCAACATTAATGTTCTTGTTTTGAGTAACATTTGTTTGGATCATGTTGTTTTGATTTCATTGGCATTGAATAAGCGCGTTATGGTTGATTTGATGCGGCAATGTATATTATGACAAACCGTCTTTTGTTTGTTTGTGATGTTTAAAAAGCTCGTTGCCCCTCTCTTGTTCAGTCTATGTTGCTACCCCCAGTGTAAACACAACCTAAAGATTATGGATTTGTACAAATTTCAGCAAGCCATGATGAAACATAAGGATTCATGTTGTATGATATGGATATGAAAGATCTGTACAGATGATAGATATGGATGGATGATGCCGAAAGTGAATGCAAGACATAAGCTAATAGATGGAGGAGCCTATTTTGATCACAAGTAGCGCCTGTTTGCCAGGTTTTCACCATGTGTTTTTATTGCACTTTTTTAAGACTTTTTCTGATTTTTATAGATTTTTTCAAGACTTTTTCTAATTTTTATGATTTTTTCAGGACTTTTTCTGATTTTTATGATTTTTTGAGGACTTTTTCTGATTTTTATAAATTTTTTTTAGGACTTTTTTTTATGATTTAGACATATAACTTTTTCAAATGAATGTTGTTGATTGGTTCTTCAAACAGGTCCCCTTCTGACGTAGATAACTGATATGCACCAGAACCATATGCTGCAATGATGACAAATGGACCAAGCCAATTTGGTTCAAATTTTCCTTTCTTTTCTCTGTCTTGTTGATTATGTGGATTTTCTCTCAAGACTAAGTCACCTACTTGAAATGTCTGTGGTTTAACTCTGTGATTATAGCTACGAGACATAACTTGTTGATAACCTTTCAAATGATCAGTTGCATGTTGACGTCTTTCATCTAACAATTCTAGCTCTTGCAGATGAGATACTCTATAGTCTTCATCATTTATCAATCCCTTGAGTGAGACCCTAAGCGAAGGTATTTCAACCTCTAATGGTAAGATTGCTTTTGCTCCATAGACCAAGGCATATGGGGTAGCTCCTGTTGGCGTGCGAATACTGGTTTTGTATGCCCACAAAGTTGAATTTAACTGGACATGCCAATCACAACTGGCGTCATTTACTGTCTTCTTCAAGATCTTCAAGATTGTTTTATTTGAAGCTTCTGCTTGACCATTACCTTGTGGATAGTAAGGTGTAGAGAACCTGTGTTGGATGTGAAATCTTTCACAAAGTTCATCAACATCCTGATTCTTGAAAGGCCTCCCATTATCAGTGATTATAGAATTAGGAATTTCATATCGGCAGATGATGTAATTTAGGATGAATGAAGAGATTTGTTTACCGGTCACGGTTGTCAAAGGAACAGCTTCGATCCATTTGGTAAAATACTCTGTAGCTGTGATGATGAATTTATGCCCATTTGATGATGAAGGATGAATTTTTCCAACAAGATCTAGTCCCCACTAAGAAAAAGGCCATGTCGGAGTGAAAGGTTATAGTTCCTGTGCAGGTGCATGAATAAGATTCCCATGGATCTGGCATTTAGAACACTTCTTGATAAAATTAAAAGATTCTTTCTCCATGGTAGGCCAATAATATCCCATTCTAACAAGTTTCTTGGCTAAGGTCAGACCACTTGAATGAGTTCTACATATACCACCATGAACCTCTTGTAAGGCTTGTTCAGATTCGTCACGTTCAAGACATCGAAGGAGCGTACCATCAAGACCACGTCGGTAAAGGATTTCGGCGATCAAGGTATAACGGGATGATTGGCGTATGAAATTCCTTTTTTGATTTCAGGATAGATTCGGAGGTAAAATATTATTTTTCAGATAGGTATAATTCTTTCCATATAAAGGTGAGTCAGAACCAGTTAAATGACATATGATTTGGATCTTAGGATTATCATAGGTGGGAGAAAACAATTGTTCCACCAAGAATTCATGCTTGGTTTGATCTTCTGATAGTTGTAATAAGGAAGCAATTGTAGCCATTGCATCTGCGGCTTTATTATCAATCCTTGGGATTTGTGAAAACTTGATTGACACAAAATACTTTTTAAAATCATCCACCATGTTCTTGTAAGGTAGCAACTTATCATCTTTAGTTTGATAATCATCATTGATTTGATTAATGACAAGTTGTGAATCACCGTAGACTTGCAGCTTTGTAATCCGCCATTCCAAGGCTATCTTTATCCCTATGAGCAATGCCTCATATTCAGCTATGTTATTTGTGCAAGGAAACATCAATCGATATGATTTTGGAATGGTATATCCTTCAGGTGTGACAAAAAGAATCCCTGTCCCCCAGCCTTATTGCATGTAGGATCCATCAAAGTACAATGTCCATGAGTTCTTAATTGTTGTTGTGAAGACGTCTGCATCAGGAAACTCAATGTGCATTGTATTTTCTTCTTGTAAAGGTGCTTCGGCCAACTGATCTGTGATGACCTATCCTTTAATAGCTTTTCGATCTACATAGTGAATGTCAAACTCACTTAAGATCATTACCCATTTTGCAAGTCTTCCTGTTAAAGTAGCTCTGCTTAAAAGGTATTTTAGTGGATCAATTTTGGTTATCAGCTTAACTATATGAGCCAATATATAGTGTTGCAACTTTTGTGAAGCAAACACCACTGCGAGGCAAGCTTTTTCAATGAAGGTGTAGTTTAATTCATGACTTGTTAAAGTTTTGTTGATATAGTATATGGCCCTTTCTTTGCCTGTAGAATCCACTTGTGCTAGTAATGCTCCCAAGGATACTTTTGTTGCTGAAATATAGAGTATGAGTGGCTTTCCTGGAATGGGTGGAATTAAAATTGGTGGGTTCATAAGATATTGCTTGATCTGATTGAATGCTGCTTCACATTTTTCTTCCCATTTGAATGGGACATTTTTATGCAATAAATGTGTAAATGGTAAGCTTTTGTCTGCCAATTGAGCTATAAACCGCCTGATGGACTGTAGTTGTCCTTGCAATGATCGAAGCTGACTGATATTTCATGGTGGCGGCATGTCCATTATAGCTTGTACTTTTTATGGATCAACCTCTATGCCCTTTTCTGAAACAATGTATCCTAGTAGTTTTCCAGATGTAACGCTGAAGACACATTTCTTTGGATTGAGTCGAACATTGAACTTCTCCATTCTGATAAATATTTTTGACAAGATTTCTAGATGTCCTTCTCATGTGTTGGATTTTGCAAGGAGATCATCAACGTAATCTTCCACAAATGTATGCATCATATCATGAAAAATTGTCGTCATTGCTCTTTGATAAGTGGCTCCTGCGTTCTTTAACCCAAATGGCATTACGTTCCAGCAATAGGTACCCCAAGGGCATGTGAACGTTGTTTTATGTTGATCCTCTGGTGTAATTTTTATCTGGTTGTATCCTAAAAATCCATCCATTAATGAATACATTGCATGGCCAGCAGTTAAATCAACAATCATATCTATGTTTGGCAAAGGGAAGTCATCTTTGGGACAAGCTTTGTTCAAATCTTTGAAATCTATACAAATTCTAATCCTTCCATCTGGGTTTGAAACAGGTACAATATTGGAAATCCATTCTGCATAGTCAATAGTCCGAATGAATCCAACATCTAAAAGCTTCTTTAATTCCTCTTTAACCAATAACGCAACATGTGGATGCATTTTTATGATTTTTTGCTTCAGAGGTTTTGCCCCTGCATTTATAGATAAATGATGCATTATCAGATTAGGATCTAACCCTGGCATATTAACATATGACCAAGCGAAGTTGATTTGATTCTCCTTAAGAACTCCATGAATTTTAGTACTTCTTTGACTGTTAATGATGCTGCAAGTTGCAAGATTTTTGGTCTGCTCTGTTGTACTTATGTTGATTGATTCTATTGGTTCGATCAAAATAGAAGATCTTTCATGATAATGCTTGGGAAGAGTGTCAAGTTTCTCATCCTTCAGTGCCTCAGAAAGGTTTTCACTGTCGGATTCGCTCTTTATTTTTCTCTTGTTGTGATCTACCACTGCCATTTTTTGGTTTTCACCGATAGATCCATCTTTTATTTCATTTATTTTGCAGCTAAGAGACTTGACACCCTCACTATCAAAATCGTGAGTATGAAATTCTTGGATGAAACAATTGTTTTCCTCATTAGAGGAACAAAGGAAATTTATAATGTCCTCATCATCATGAAATGTAGGGATATGGATAGGTGCATCATTGTCCCAATCAATAATTTCTGAATAAACTAAAGGCATGGGATCATTAGGTTGGGTAAGGTCTTGAGTTGTCAAAGTCATGATGTGGTTGTCATTTTCATGGTAGACAAGGTCTATGATGGTATTCTCTTGTCGATTATCAATCTCATGAAAATCTGAATCATCCTCAGTTGAGTCATCGTTATATCGTGAATCAAATTCAAGTGATTGTGTTCCCGAGCTTTCTCTTTGTATGAGAACAGGTGTATATTTGTGTATGGTATCAACTTGTTTGTCTCTCCAAAATTCATCATTATAAATGGTGTCCCATTCATATTCATTAGAATCAGTATCTGAACCGTTCTGCAATTGGAAAACTGATCCATAAGATTTTTGTAGAGTGACATCTGCATGGTGTTTATCTGAAATTGATTCTCTTTCATGAGTTTGTTGTGCTTGCTGTAAAGCTAACTCTTCTATATCCTTACCATATCCCAATCCTGTTTTATCATTTGGATGTATTGAAATAGGTTGAATTGGTTCCACGATTCCTTCTCTTCTTTTTCCTATAGGACCATTTCCTTCATAGCCCATTTTCTGCATGATAGCGTACCCCTTACCATATTGTTCTATAGGTAACTTAATGTGCAAGAGAGATTCATCTTCATCTTTGTATAGCTAACTTAGGATGTCCCTATCTTCAGCTTCTTCCTCAGTGGTGCTGGCTTTAATGAATTTTCCATCAAACTTTGTGATTGGCATAGAAGCTTGGTACGTAGAGGTTGTTGCAATCTTTTGATTTGATAAGGTTGGCTGACCATGTGACCTTGGAGAAGGAGGTAAGGTAGAAAAGAGCGAATATTCACCTACTTTTAAAATTTAGCTTAGTGTCAAGATTCTTTGTCAATTCTTGCAGTTGGCCTTGTAGATTAGAAGAAGCAGTAAGAGCCTCCCTATTGTGTGGCACAAAGGCATCCTGAGTTGCTCGAAGATTTGAACAAGTTTGGGTGCTATTGTAATCAGCTTGTATAGTTATTTCTTGTCCATCATATGGAAACTTGAGGCATTGATGATACGTTGATGGTACTGCCTGCATATCATGAATCCATGGACGACCCAAAAGTATGTTATAGGAAAGATCACGATCTAGGACCTGACAAAATGTATTTTTCACAACAGGTCCCACTCTGATAGGTAGCATTATTAGTCCTTTGGAAGCTCTTTCTTCATCATCATATGCCTTGATAGTTATTTTCCTTCGTGGATCAATGGAATTTTCTAATATTCCTAAGGAATGTATTAACTTTAAGGTACAAATGTTTAAACCAGCTCCTCCATCTATTAAGACACGTCTGATTTGGTGTTTATGGATCATGACTTCAAGATAGAGCGATGAATTATGTGGATGTGTCATGGAGGCATCATCTTTTTCAGAAAATGAAAGACAAGTGGGGGAAGACAAATATCCCACCATGGCTTGAAATTTTTTTACATCCAGATCAGTGTTGACAGTTGTGTTTACAAGAGCTTCTTCTAAAATATTCTTGTGTATGGGAGATATTTTGAGAAGTTCAAGAATGGAGATTTGAGCTAATGTTTTTCTCAGTTGATCAACTAGATTATAATGATTTGGAGAAGGAATAGTTTTCTTAGATGAACTTCCTTTTAAAACAACTTTTGCTTGCCCTCTCGTAGTCACATTAACCTGATGATATTCTTGTTTTCCCTTTATTTTAATAACATTAACTCGCTGATCATCTACATAGATGTGACGGATTATATTGTCTTCAACATTATGTATGCTTTTTGCTTTAGTATCTGATGTTTCCCCTTTTTGATAGTTTGGTAAAGGATCTTTGAATGCTTGATGATCATCATTGGTATGATGTCCTTCAATTGAAATGGTTCCATTGTCAATTAAATCTTGTACTAGATTTCACAAGGCTTGACAATTATTTGTTCTATGACCTTTACATTGATGATAATTGCAATAATACAACTCATTCCATGATGGTGGTTTGACTCGTGGCTCATAATCTCTTTGTGTTGGTAAGGTGATAACCTTATTATCAAGAATCTCCTTGAGAGTAGACTCAAGAGATTGACCCAAAGTGGTAAAATTTCATTGATTTGAAAAGAATGGAGGTCTGGACGGATTTGATGTTTGGGTATTGCCAAGATTGTTATTGAAATTACCATGATTTTGATTGGTATTTTGATTGGTCATGCTTTCTCGATTGGAGTTTTTTCCTTGATGTTTGTTGTTTCCTTGTTGGTTGGTGTTTCCTTGTTGATTGGTATTTACTTGTTGATTGGTTCGTAGAGCACTTGATAGGTTGAAGATAGATTGTCTTGTTCGTAGATTATTTGCATCTACTATACCATCATTGACAACATTTTTATTTCTGTTCCAAAACCTTGTTTTATCATTGTTGTTTTGGTTGGATGAATTTGGATTATCAAGTTTTATCACTCCTCATTTAACCAAGGCCCCTTCAATGGTGATTGTGTTTTCAATCAATTTTTCAAAGTTATGAGGACAATGAAGATTAAGCCTGTAACTTAATTCTTGATCTAGGCTATTGATGAAGATATCCATCTTTTCCTTTTCAGGAATAGGACGGGAATATCGTGCAAACAACCTTCTCCACCTTTGCAAAAACATAGTGAAGGATTCTCCTACTTTTTGTTTCACTTTACAAAGATCAAGCATTGTTATCTGGTGTTGGATGTTGTAGGCGTATTGTGATATAAACTGATTTATTAACTCCTCAAAGGTTTTGATGGGGGGAGTGATCTTGGAAAGACACTCCATGGATTGTCCACCCAGACTTCGTGGAAACAATCGCATTAAGTAGGTATCGTCGTAAGCGAATTCTAGACTCATATTTCAGAAATCCCTCACATGTTCAATGGGATCATTTTTTCCATTGTACCTATCAAATTTAGGGATTTCGTAATGTTTTGGAAAAGGGACCATTTGAAGACTCCTATCAAATGGATAAGGAGATATGTCATCCAAAACATACTTCTTTGTTGCACCCCCTTGCATTTCCTTTATTTGCCCTTGTAATTATTTTATCTGTTGAGTAAGGGCACTAAAATCATTAGAAGGAGTTTCAGGATTCTGTTTAATCCCTTCTATATCGAAATTGTAAGGTAACTTAGCTCCTTGATTAGCTAATGAAAGAAAATATCTTTCTTTGTTTCGTTCTAAAATCCTTTCCATAAGATTATGGAATCGGGGATCTTGCTCTGCTTCTTGAAGCTTTTCTTCTGTTAATTCTTCAACATTAAATGTTTCCTCTTCTTTCTCATTATGGTCACCCATTTTGCTTGTGGTAGTTTCTCCTTCGTCTTTTTCCATGTGTTTTCGAGATCTCGTGACAACAGGCATAAGCTTTGTTCCAAATTCTACTAACTTTTGATGAAAAGAATGGAATAGTGCAATTTGTGATAGATATGAAAGTCAGGATAGAATGAATTTTCTATGACTTGAAATATTTCTAGCCTTTAGCTTGTGTTGTTCCCTAATTGAAAGGATGAAAATCCTGTTGGCGGGAATTTAAGCAAAAGATCAAGAAAAGGATGATTTTGCACTTTATGAAGTTTGATCGTAGTTTCGTAAAAATGGATTTGTGATGAATGCCTAATGTGATTGAGTTCTCTATTGCAGAAATTGATTTGGACGAGTAGAATATTCAATTGCAGGTTGGGGAATATAACAAAAATGAATACGTTGACTATGGTTGTGCCTTTGAGAAAGGGCTCTTCTTTGAAAGAAAGCTCGTGAGTATAATGGTTCTACAGCATAATCATCAGTGAAACCTCTAACAAAGTCATGATATCGATGAAGAAAGGTTCTATATTTAAGTAAAACCTTTCAGCTTTGGTACAAGAATCGTCTTTTCTTTAATAGTTTCTTGTAGCTGGGTATGTGCAGGATCATGGTGCGCCAAAAAGTAGCAATATTATGAGGGTATGTGGCTGACGACTTTTTTTTCACCCAAAATTAATGAAACGAAAAGGGTTTTTAGAGGAGATTTTCAGGTTTCCAAAAATATAAATTATGATTTAATTTGAATTTAATAAATAATTATTATTCATTTTCTATTAGAATTACTTTACTAAAGTCCCGACGATAGGCTGACTGAAAAACATCTATAACTTTCAAACGGTATCATATTTTTTGAATCCAAAATGCTTCACATACTATAGGATTAAAAAATAAAATAAATTTCATGAAGTTTTGACCAAGAAGGTGGTCAAAACGTATCTAGTTTTTATATTTTCTAAAAAGTTGTAATAAAAATTCATAATTAATTATTTACTTGGAAAAAATTACAAAAATATGCATCACATCCTGACATGAGTCCTCTACTTATATATAAAATCTTACAAAAATATTATCATTTTATTATGGTTAGGGTGTAATCGCATTGCATTACTATTACTCTTATTTTTTTCCCTAAAAATTTAAGTACTAATCGCATTGAAATTTCAAATTTTCACCAAATAGATTTTATTTATTTTAAATAAACCTATTTTAGAAACTACATTCAATTTTCTTACAAATTCTATTTTTACATATTTTTGAAATAATATAGATAACTTATTCAAAGATACGCCAAGCCGTCAACACCGATTTTTCTAAATTTTTGCCACTCTCTAAGGGCCTCGCTTTTCGCGACGCATGATCCTGCATACATGTACCCAAAATTTTTAAGGGCTTTGGCTTTGATCCGCTTTGAGACGGATTTCTTTAACAAAGGTTGTGGATTTCCAATCTCATAACATGAGAGTAATCAAGGTAATCGTGAGTTTTGGATGATCTTAACTGAATTAATATTTTGAAAACACTTCAAACAAGTTATAGAATAGTTGTTTTTAATTCCTATACTAAACATCAAGTGTATGATCAAAATGTTTTTCAAAAATTGCTTTAATAGGTTTTACACATGATAAATAGTTCAAACAAACTCACTCTTAGTACTCAGATAGGTCATCATAGTAATCAACAAATTTCACACATCTTAGAACTGGTCGATCATTACGTACCGTGTCAATTCCCCAAAAGGGCTTCGTGTTTTTGTATTTTCCGTGCAAGCATCAGAGTGACTAAGTGGGATACTCGCATCCCCCATAAACAAATATCGCGCTATATGGTGAGTATCTTGGGGGTAGATTCTTCCCTTCCTCGCACTATGATTATTATGATGTTCGTGAACTCGACTTTGCTGGATACTGACTAAGTTCAGAGGTGCTTCCGTCGGCGGCGCAAAATGATATACTCCCTCGAGACCTCCCTACCTTTAGAACAAAGGCTTTGGGGATAGTTATCTTGCACACTACCGGCCAAAAAGAGGGTTTCCCCAATTTTGTTTCTTTTAAATTTTATAAGGGGTGGACAGTCGCTTTGGCTTGAACCCACTTTTAGTCGCTCCTCTTGGTCGAAAGTACTTTTTCCCACAAGAGTAGGCTCTCTAAAAGGTATAATAAAAACTTAAAATTGCATGAAATGAAATAGATGAGTTTGGCATTTTGATCACCTAGTAAAGGGGAGAGCAAAGCAAACAAGAGTTCAATTTTAAGCCCAAATAAACAATTTGCTATGCTAGGTGAAGATGTTGCTTCACAAAGACACGGAGTTCTTTTTAGCCCAAAATAGAAAATGAAGTGATTATCCTAGGATTGCTTGATTTTGAATTATGTGACTATCCTAGGATTGCTTAATTTTGAATTATGTGACTATCCTAGGATTGCTTCACTCTTTTAAAGTTCTTATTGTCTGCGGTCGCGTCGGATCCAGTCAAATTATATTTAAGTTACAGATTACAATTGCTAAAACAGACATCAAGGGTGCTAAAATAGAGTTTACGGGAGCTGCAGGATCTGTCACGAGCGTTGCAGGATGGGTCACGGGCGCTGCAGGAACTGTCACGGGCGCTGTAGGATCTGTTACGGGCACTGCAGGATCTATCAAGGGCACTGCAGGATGGGTCACGGGCGTTGAACTGGGTGTGAATTGTGTTGAAGCATGTTTATTGTGCTAATACGCTGTTTTAGCCATGACCTGTCAGAAAAACCTGCAAAAAGATGTTAGAATTGGGGCAAGAGCCCCACGGTGGGTGCCAAAAATGTGTGATAGAAATATGTGTATCAAAATAAAATAAACAAATCACACAAAATGAAACATTAAACTAAAGAAAGCAAGATAATTGAATTCAAAGAAAACAAACAGAGCTTCTTCAGAACCGTTCCATTTTTCTCTATCTCCAGGGATTTGTTTGAAGTTGTTGCTCTAAGATTGTGTAAGCAAAGCTTCTCAGAATGGCAACCTACATAACGATTATGCAAAGGGAGAGTGTTTCTCTATCCTATATGCTGGTGGAGTGAAAATGTTGATATGGATATGCACAGGGGCTGTAGATTATGCACAGGGGTTGTGGATTATGGATGCTATTGAAACTAAACTATGAGGATGATTGGCCATGATATGGAATGATTCTACAATCTATGAATGCTAAAAGACTATGCTATGGATGCTTGAAAGCTATTTGAATATAGTTTTCCTGTATGAAAGCTTCTATATGATTTCAAAGACTCGGCAGTCTTTTTTATAGCTTTTTGCAAGCAAGAGCCTGGCTAGCAAAGATCAATGGCTGTGAGATTGTCTGGTAATTTTGAATGGTGAGAGATGGAGAGGTTGAGAAGAAGATGGAAGATGTTGGGAGGTTGGAGAGAAGAATGGAGGCTTGTCTTCAACCCACGGGAACAAGCTTGCACAGGAACATAGAAATTAATTTTTTGTCTTGGAAGTTTGTTTCACGATTGTTGAAGATAATCCAATATTAAATAAATAAATTTATTTAATTTCATATGAGTTTGATTTTTGATTTTTAGAACTATCGAAGATTTAATTAAATATTTGAGATATTTAATTGTAAATAGGACTTTAGAAGAATATAATTAAATATTTGAGATATTTAATTGTGAATGGACTTTAGAAGAATTTAATTAAATATTTGAGATATTTAATTGTGAATGGACTTTAGAAGAATTTAATTAAATATTTGAGATATTTAATTGTGAATGGAATTTAGAAGAATTTAATTAAATATTTGAGATATTTAATTGTGAATGGAATTTAGAAGAATTTAATTAAATATTTGAGATATTTAATTGTGAATGGAATTTAGAAGAATACTTAATCTTTATTTGAATAAAATATTCAAGCCAAGATTATATAATAATTAATATAAATAAATCATAATATTTATTTAATTAAATAAGAAATGGATAAGAAAAGTGATTAAATAAACTTATTTATTTAATCAAAATGAAAGAATGAACAATATAAGTAAATTATTTAAATTTATTTATATGCAGATTGAATTCAGAGATTTAATTAAATATTAAAAATATTTAATTAATTACCAGACTATGTGATGTGACCATTTTTAGGTGTATACAAAAAGTATCCACTCCTAAGCATGGATTGCCTACTATAAAAGATAACTAGATTAGAGTTAATATTCGTGATGGATGGATTCTTCAGATAAAACCAAGAGGTGGTCAATGAGTTAGAACAACACATGCTTGCATTCACTAATTCTTGGAGCATGTATGTCTATGTGAGAATGTCTTTTGGGCTAAAAAATGTAGGTTCTAATTTCTAAAGAGTCGTGGATGTTGTATTTCTGAGCCTCAACAATGAGATCATGGTGGTTTGCCAAGATGATCTAACATCATATTTCAAGAAAAAAAAGGTTATTGCAAACACTTAGAGTTGATCATATGAAGATGGCTTGAGTATGAGATTTCCTTAAATCTCAATACATGCATATTTCATGTAGATGAAGATAAGTTGGTAAGAAATATTGTATCAAAGGATGGGATGAGAATAGATCTAGAAAGAATAAAAGCAACTGACCTCATCTACCAACTTAAAACAATTGAGGGGGTGCAATTATATTTTGGGTAAATCAACTTTATTAAGAGATTTATCTCTAACTTTGTTAAGAAGATAAAAGAAATCTTCAAGATGCTGAGAAAACAAAATCAATCACACTGAGTGATGAACCAATTGAAGCATTCATGAAGATCAAAGAAGCACCAATCTCAATAAGTCTAGACTATTTCAAATCCGTCTAGCTCTTCTCATTTATCACATTTCATACTATTGATGTTGTACTGCTTTAAAAGAACAAGGATGAATGCAATCAACCTATCATATTTTTAATAAGTTTTTTACAAGGTGCTAAGTTGATGTATTCATTAATGGAAATGCATGCTTATGCCCTTGTCAAAGCTATAAAGAATTATAAACCATATCTAATAACTGTGGGGTGATCCCACAATAGTGGGTTACACTTTTTGGCCAAATTTCACATTGAAAGCAACATTGTGAGCAAAATTTTCACTTTCTGACACTTATAGTAGGTAAATTGTTAGGAATTTGAAGATGATCCAAACTAGTGATTTGTGAGATTTTCTATGTAGATTTTAAATGTATTTAAAAAAAAAAAAAAATTGTAATTTTTTTGCATCTCCTTTGATAACTAGTTTTTAATAGTAAACAACATTTTTAAAAAGTGATGTGTACTTTCAATCGCATAACTTGTTTTCTACAAAGGATTAAGTTATGATTCTTTTGAATTTAGGCTGGTAACACTGATATTTAGGGCTTCCATTTCATTTCATAACGTTTTGTTGAATATTTTTCATTTGATTAAGTTTTAAAGTCAAAATAATTACAATTTAGACATAGGTGCACTTTCAATCCCATGACTTTTTTTGTATTTATTGAAATTCTTTTTTTTTTTGAATGAGGACATAAATATTGGTGTGTACATATTGTTCCAAAAAAAAAAATCGTTTATTAACTATTTTTCCACAATAGTATTTCACCGAACTTGATGTTCAATGAAAAACCTATGTTTAGTAAAACTAAAAAATATAATACAAAATAAAAGTAAAATATATCAAATTTATAGTTGTTAGGAAGCTTGTTTCCAGGACTACGATTCTCCAACTTGATTCATCTATTTCACCCCATTTGCACCTTCAAATCCAACTTTGAAAGTCAAAAATGCATTAATTTCGTAATTAAAGAAGCAAAGTAAAAAAAAAGGGGGGGGGTTCATTAGAACCCTCTTTCTAATGAAGGGGACCCCTAAAAGGCCGCTAAACTCTTCCCCAAACTAGCTATTTTTGGTTTCTTTTTCATCTTTCAAACGAACCCTTCAAAAAAAAACATTATATCAACAACTTTTTAGCTTTTCCTTTTTTTTTCAAATTTTTTTTTTTCTAAGTTTTTCAAAATGATGTAATGATTTTAATATTAATATTAATAGTTAAGTGTAATTTTAACTTTTTTTTAATATTTTAATATTAACAATTAAGTGTAGTTTTAAGTTTTTCATAATGCATGTAATGATTTTAATATTAATATTAATAGTTAAGTGTAGTTTTAACTTCTTTTCTTTTTCTTTTTCTTTTTTGGATTTTAATATTAATAGTTAAGTGTAGTTTTAACTTTTTTAAGTTTTTCACAATGCATGTAATGATTTTAATATTAATATTAATAGTTAAGTGTAGTTTTAATTTATTTTTTCAAATAGTTTTTTTTAGATTTTAATATTAACAGTGAAGTGTAGTTTTAACTTTCTTTTTCTAAGTTTTTCAAAATGCATAAAATGATTTTAATAATAGTTTTTTTTTAGATTTTAATATTAAAAGTGTAATTTTAACTTCTTTTTTTCTAAGTTTTTTAGAATGCGTAAAATTATTTTAATATTAATATTAATAGTTAAGTGTAGTTTTAACTTCTTCTTTTTCTTAAGTTTTTCATAATACACAAAATGATTTTAATATTAATATTAATAGTTAACTGTAGTTTTAACTTCTTTTTTTCCTAAGCTTTTCATAATGCATGTGTATTAATAGTTAAGTGTAGGTTTAACTTCTTTTCCACCAAGGATTTTTTAAGAGCCCTTAGGAATACATGTAATACATATTGAAATTAGATTTGTTTTCTAATATATTCACTTAAGGTTTAGGAGGATTTGGGTTGGGGCCCCTAGTTAGATTCTGGCTAAATCTTTCTGTTGACCAGAGAGGTTGATCCTTGAGGTCTAGTCTCACCCACCTGTGAATACCAGTATTGCTTGGGCATCAGTCTCCGCGTTAAAAAGTTTTACCAGGTACTCTGTTTATATATGAGACTGCGGTCTATACGTCAAAAAGTTCAGTTTTAGCTTTTTTTCTAAGTTTATCAAATGCATATTAATTAGTTCTCGAAAAAAAAATTAATATTAGCAATTAAGGGCATGTCCCCATGGGGTTGCTTGGCTTATTTTGGCTAGCAGCCACTGCTTAATATTTTTAGGAGTATTTTGTGGAGCTAGTGGCCCCATGAACTTTATTTTTTTGCTTATTTTTTCTACTTATTTTTAAGCAGTCAATTTAAATTTTATTTTTTCAATTCTATAATTTTTAACTATTTGTTAATTAATCTAGGGTCTAATTAGTGCAGATTTGTTATGTATTAAACTTTTACTGAGGTCTATTTCTCTGTAGTACTCCATTGTGTTAGACTAATACGGCCAGAGAACGTTTTTATAAATTGAAAGAAAAGAAAAATCTATTTAACCGAAAACACAAGACCAGGGACCTTTATCCACTGCTTCACAGATTAGAAGCATTATAAATGAAACTTAAAGAAAAAAAAAATCCGATAATTGTGGCGTTTTCTTTCTTTTCTGAAGTGGTGAATTCTATAATTATTTAGGGATTAGAAGCAAAAATTGATTATGCAAATATAAAGCATGATATACTCATAATACATAACATACCTTAATAATGTATCCTTCATAAATTGTATTCACAGAGAAAACTGTATTCAGATTCAAGAGCAGCGTCAACAATGATTTGAGGGAGGCAGAGAAAATGTAAGATGGTCTTTTGTGCAGGAAGGATAAATTAGGGGGAGAAAAATGAAATAATATAAAAAAGGAGGGAAATTAACATGTGGTGCCAGATGTCAATTTTTTTCATTTGCAGCAGCTACTTATTTCCAACCCCCCAAATTTTGCAAAGGCTATTTACAATTTTTAAGCAGTTGTTGCTTTACCAAAATAGGATAAGATTCCAAATTATCCAAATTCCATTAATAAAAAATTTTCATGGGGACACTAAACTGCTTAATTTTAAGCAGATAATTCAGTTAAGCAGCAGCATGGGGATAGGGGGTAAGTTTAGTTTTAGCTTATTTTTCCTAAGTTTTTTAAAATGCATGTTAATCAGGTTTTTATTTTAGAATTGAAATTATAGGGTTTTTTTTTAAATCATTATATAAGTAAGAGAAACTCACAGGAAGGATATTTAGGTTTAGAAGACAAGTTTTGGAGAAGAGAAATAGAAAAATTGTGAAAGATATTTTTGTTCTACAAAGCAAGTTTTGGAGGAGAAGATTCAGAAAAATTGTAAATTATTTTTATAAGAGGATAAACAGGTTTTGAATGGACCCGAAACCATCAGGTTTTAAGGGGACCCGAAACCCACACCAAGGAGAACAAGTTACCCAAAAGAAGGAAACAAAAACCACCAGCAGTGAAACAAGGGCCTAGCAAGCCAACAACCAGCAAAAAACCAGTAGGCTGCCCAGAACATAACCAATATTACATGAATCTTGACTTCATTGGTTTTGACGGGACCAACAACCCATTACAATCCATTGGTTTTGACGAGACCAACAACCCTTGGAAACTAGGTTTTGGCAAGGACCTAAAACCCAAACCTATGGATTTTGAAGGGATCCACAACCCTATACATCTAGGTTTTGGCAGGGACCTTAAACCCAAGAGTATAGCTTTCAGAAAATAGATTAGGAACGAAGCTCCAACAACAAAAGTATCGAATCCCAGCAAAACACCCCTTCCACCTCTATAGGAAAGGTAATCACAAATGCACAAAGCTCCACCCTTTCCACCTCTATAGGAAGGGTAATCACAAATGCAAAAAACTCCAACAGAGTTCATCAAGATACTTTTGTTCTCTCCACCTCTATAGAAGAGAAACCCGAGCTCCTCCATACCATCATGGCTACAACAACCATTAAACTTGAGACTGAACACCTCAAATATCAGCTTACTTTTCAAGATCTCCACCTCAATAGAAGATAAAGAAAAGAATACAAAAGGAAGGCCATCATTAACTCCCAAGCAGCCACTAAACAAGGCTTCATTAGCCCCCCCACAACACTTCCAAGCATAACCAGTCACATCCTGCTCCACCTCAAAAGGAGAAAGGTCACTTCCAGCCACATCCATCTCCCCCTCAATAGAAGATAAGACCACCTCCAAAGGAAAGACCAAAGTAACCCAAAGATGCTCCAATAGAAGCGTAAAAAGCACAGCCATGGAACCAAGAGGGAAAAGGACAACAAAACCCTCACCACAACGAAACCTAGAGGTCAAAAGATGTAAACAAAGGAGATTAGATCCCAACATAAAGGAGATCATAGACCAAAGAGATTCCAAAGGAATCCAAAGCAAAAGAGCCTCTCCTGAAAAACCAAAAAATACTTCAAGGAACAAGGAGAGAAGAGAAATAGTTAGATAATCATTTTTCTGCCAAGGGGACAAAGTTGAAGCTGAAACAACAACCCTCAGATAAACAAACAATGAGCTCTTCCGGTTAGGGCAGAAACAGCAACTAGACATCCCTGCAGAAAAATAACAAACAACAAAACCCTCTAACAGGAAAATGAGACCAAAAGAGAGCAGGGGCCAAAGAGGAAAAAAGAAGCCACCATATTTCTGCAAAGAAGACAGAGGAACAAAAACGGCATCCACAAAGGCCCTCAAATAAACAAATGTGATGCACTCCTAATCAGGACAATGTTGGCTTCCACGCAGTCCCCCAAAAATATAGACAACATCCAAAACCCCAATCATAAAAATGATGCCAGAAGAAAGCAGGGGCCATAGAGAAGGAAAAAAGAAAACCCACACAAGATCTGCATATAGATACTGAAGAGGAAGGACCTCCTGCCAGAAAGAAGCCAGAAATCCCCAACCAGAGGGAGAAACATTCTCACCAAACTCAGCATCAACTCCTTCAAATCCAGTCTCACCATAAGCCTCAGCAAAAGCCCTAAAACCTCCCGCACGTGTTGCTCCCACCATTCTGGAGACACGGCCCCAACAAACCACCTCGTTCTCCCACCGGCCTCTAAAAACCTCCTACACAGGCCTTCCAACAGCAATGAAGGCTCCACACAGTTGAAACACCCCATCAGAGTCAAAATCCTCCTCTCCCACCTCTGTGGAATTTGAAAAACCACTGCCACTTCTCGTCCCACTCAAGCGCTCCATACTCTTATTGTTTCACCTAGGATAGTAGTTGTTATTATGAGTTGTAATGATTATTTTTATTTTTATTTGAATTGTAAATTGTTAATTGTTAATTTACAAAGGAGATAAAATTGTAAATTGTTAATTTACAAAAAAGGAGATAAAATTGTAAATTGTTAAGCAGTATTTTACAAAGAAGGAGATGGGGAACAAAAAGACAAGAAAAAGTAAGACTGCATGAAAGAATAGGAACAAATAATATGTGGAAAAAGCTTGCAAAGTTATTATAGATGTAAACAAGGTATATCAAACTTGAGCCTCTCTCAATATTATTCCTTTCATTTCCCTTTAGAATTTTAATCTAGTTTAGATTTAATTTAGATTAAATTTATATTTTTAGATTCTAGATTTTTCTAATTTAATTTAGATTTAAATTTCTAATTTAGATTTTATATTTAAGTTTCCTATTTTGGTTTAGATTTTTTAAATTTCGAATTTAGTTTAGAATTTTAAATTTCTAATTTGTTTAGTTTTTAAACTTTCTAATTTAGTTAGCTTTTAAGTTCCTAATTTGGCTTAGATTTTTAAATTTCTAATTTAGTTTAGAATTTTAAATTTCTTATTAGTTTAGTTTTTAAACTTTACAATTTAGTTAGCTTTTAAATTCCTAATTTAGTTTAGATTTTTAGATTTCTAATTTAGTTTAGAAATAACTAGTTTAGTTTTTAAACTTTATAATTTCGTTAGCTTTTAAATTCGTAATTTAATTTAGATTTTTAAATTTCTAATTTAGTTTAGATTCTAATTTTTAATTTAGTTTAGATTTTTAAATTTCTAATTTAGTGTAGATTTGAGATTTTTAATTTAATTTAGATTTAAAGTTTCTTAATTTAGTTTTAATTTAAGTTTCTTAATCTAGTTTTACTTTAGATAAAATTTAGATTTTAGATCTTTTACACTTCAGAATTTAGAGCTAAATTCTTCTAATTTAGTTAGATTTAAATTTTTAAATTAGATTAATTAGATTTTAGATTAAATGTTATTTTTTCTTTTTAGTTTAGTTTTTTTTTTTAAATCTAGGCTAACTTTGTTAATTTGTCTTTTTTTTGCAAGTTCATTTGTCCAAGCTTGAAAAATCAAAAAATAAAAACTCTTGTTTGTCGAAGAATATTGATTTAAACTACTAATGGGTGGTTTTGCAGGTTTTCACGTGTCCAAGACTTTATTCTTGAAACAACTAAATCTTGTTTGTTTTAGAGTAGATCACACTTCAATTGGTGCTTAAAAAGAACAGCTATTTTTTTTCACATAGATTTAACTAGGGGGTTAATAAACCACTATTTTTCGTGCTTGTAAGATGGTAGGTGTATGCTCTCACCTTCTGCAAACTCAATGATTAGAAGTCAGACCCATCTATTTTTGTGTTTACCCCTTAGAGGGCCCGCCATCCCACTTCGAAAGGTGGGAACGACCCAAGCAGAAGTGGGCTAAAGCCAAGTCCTTCCGGACCGCTATATAAATGTGTGGTTGTGATGAAAATTGTGATCAACAGGAAGTGGTACGTGATAGCTCTCCCCCAGTATCTTTATTATGTGAAAAGCCCTTGTTCTAAGGGTTGGGAGACCTCTTGAGGGAATTTATCATAGTATCCCCTGAACCGGATGCCCTTACTAGAAACTTTTGTGTAGAAAGCCAAAATCCTTCTATTTGTTGGCACAGGAGGTTGGACCTCTGAAGTCGTCCCACACTTTCACAGTTCAAAGTAGAGATAGAAAATTCCTCTTTAGGGAATTTGGAGTTTGGTGTACCCGAGAAGTGAGTGTCATGGAGGGGAACCAGTGTCACCAAACTCCTAAGCTATCCACTCTAAATAGGCGCAACTAGAGAAATCCAAGTGGGAACCTAGAAAATATTGGCTTGGCTAGCCATAGGTTGTACTTGTCTTCAAGTCAAGTCAAAACATTTAGATATTGTGCTTTAGTGTTTGAATTGTATTCTTGTTGCAAACATTTTCAATCACACTCAAACATCATCACATATCATAACCTTTGAGTCTCATGCTTCATCCATCATAATAATCATCCCTAAACCATCTATAACCTTCCCAAAATTTCACTAATCATCCAACAACATCCTAAAACTTTCCTCAAATCCTTTCTAAACTTTCCAAGATCATTTATAATCCCCTTTCAAAAACTCTCAAATCCAAATATGTCTTCATCCCTATCTTCCACATCATTTTCTACTAAATCTTCATCTAAACCTAAACCAATAATCACACTTAAAGGAGTTCCTAATGGCATTCCTCCAATAAAACCAAAAGTTGTGCTTAAAGGAGTCCCTAATGAAATTCCTCCAATAAAACCAAAAGTTGTGCTTAAATGAGTCCCTAATGGCATTCCTCCAATAAAACCAAAAGTTGTTCTTAAGGGAGTCCCTAATCACATTCCACCACCTAAACCAATAATCACACTTAAGGGAGTCCAAGCACCACCCTCTCCATCATTCATGTCTTCCTCTTATCCTTCACACACATACACTTATTCTCCAACCTCTAATCTTAATCCTCCATATTCATCCCCGACCTATGTAAGTCCAAATTCCAAGAAAATTCATACTATCATGGCCTTGGTTATACACCTCGTGCTCAAGACATTTGTACCCATTGTAAGTCCAAATTTCATCAAAATAAACCTAAGTATCCTAGTCCATCAAACCTCCCATCTATCTTGGTCCTTATAATCCAAAGCCTAGTTCATCAACCCTTCCATCCATATTGGGGCCCTACATCCCTCCATCTCCTATTCATCGAGAACAACAAAGGTACACATCCTTGATGCCCAAGTTTCAAAATTCTACCCACATTAACCCATCCATAATACCTCTATATCATTCATCTCCATCCACCCTTTTCATTTCTCTTGGAAGCAATTTGGGTGCCAAATGTCAAAAGCTTCCATATCAAAATCCACATATATCAAAGGATCAACATGTCTCCTCAAATACAATGCATTGAATTTATTTGAATAGAAGGGCATAGCAACATATTGCACAAATTTGTATATAGTGAATCCTAAGTAGGAAGGGATTGTATTTGTATTTAGTGTATTTAGTGAATCCTAAGTTATTTGACGTGTTTTTTTGTAGGGGCTCAACATACAAAAATTGAAGTAGTAGTCGAGCCAAATTTAGATCCTAGAGCAAATGAAGTTAAAGAACACATAGTTGATGTTAGGGAGGAGGCCCTAGTGCAAGGAATGGATGTTGGAGAGGGGTCGGGATCGCTTCTGAATACTATCATGGAAGAGCATATGAATCTACCTAAAAAGGTTAGGAGAAAAACTTCTTCTAGAAAATTAGATCATTTATTTCAAATGTATCATGGAAAATTGAAGTTTTATGCTGAACAACCTAAATGTACTACAAAGAGGTCAATGAACAAAATTGAAAAGCAAATAATTTCTCATTTCAATAAACTTGATACACTCAATCAAGCCCAACTATTGTCAATTGTACTCCTTAATAATGAGCTACAAGAGCCATTACAATTGTTGGGTGTAGATACGAGTGCAATAAAGAGGAAAAGTTCACAGCTACAAAAAGACATTGTTGAAAATTTAGAAAAATGTTTGGGTTCTAGTGGGAAACAATCTCGATCAATAGATAAGGCAATTTCAAGAAGAGTCATGTTGACATCGATCTTAAGTGAAAAATTGGCCAAAAAAGGAAAAATCTCTTCACTTTCAACTGAGATTAATTTTAGCAAAAAGACACTAACACAATATGTCAAAAGGAGAAAGGTTCTCGATGATAGTACCTCAGAAGGCAATTCGGCAATTATGTGTAGAGCTCCTCGATCTGACAGGATTCAAGATGTTTTTAGGATCTTCATCTCAAGTTTTTGGAATGATCATACTTGTCCTTCATCAAATAGAAGAGATGTTATCAAACAAAAGATTGGGCCCAACAATAATGAATTACATACAAAACATTGGTTAGACATAACAAAACATGAGATGTATGTGTTATTTTGTAATTCAAATCCACATGTAAAGATTGGGCAAACAATGTTTGAAAAGTTAAGGCCATATTATGTGAAGACAAAAAAGGTTTTTGAAACTTGTTGTCATCATCATATTGAATTTGATCTCTACTATCAGGTGTTTCAAAAGATTAGAGAAGAAAGTGATGGTTTTCATAATGCACCTCCTAAATGGGAAAGTCAATTCATAGCATCCATCCTATGTGATAAATCAGATGATGATAATGCATCCAGTCAAATTAGTTGCATAAAAGGGTGTGTGAAACATGTGGAAATTTGGCTAAAATGTCTTTGAGAGACGAAGATACCGACCTAACAAAGTTGGTATCTTGCAAGAGTTGCAAGTACATCAAGTTTCATACCAAAAGTGGCAAAGAATCAACAAGGTTAGATTATGTAGAAGAGGAGATGCCAATGGGAACATTGCTTATGAAAAAGTTTAAAATGGGATACATTTCACAACCATGCAACGTTATTTTTTTTCTAAATTGGCAAGCACAATAGTTTTGAAGACATTAGAGATGCTGCTCCATGGGGCATTGATAAATTTATTTCACAGGAATTTACTCATGCGTCAAAACAGATTTAAAATCCACGGAAGCTACTAACCCTGAAGCAATCTCTATTGATGCAATTATTATTTAATCCTAGGCATACTGCAGAGTGGTTTAGATATTGGTCTCACGAGACCTATGGAAATATTCAAATATTAACACCTATATTAGTATTGAAACCTGACCCAGAGCGTACTATTTGACATTGCTTCAAAGAGTTTTGCGAATATCGGCTTTCATCGAGGGTCAAATTGAAAAGCATTTTGTATGGTCAGATGGATGTACTTCACAATTTAAATCTTCAAGGCCATTTTATGCACTTTGTAGATATCATCGAAATGACAACATACCACATGTTTGGAGCTTCTTTGAGAGTGGGCATGGAAAGGGTGAACATACTGATAATGATTGTAAACTTTATCAAGCCGCTCTATAGGCATCAAATATGAATTATAGGGGTGCTGCAAAAGATGCATGATGGTAATTTGTGGATAGATTATGAGAGCAGCTTTAGCATCATAAATATGGTATATCTTAAGCCCGATATATGCATAAAGGAGTGTTTGAAGGAGTCCCAGGAGAACATGTTTTGTTTAAAATGTAAATGCTACGAAATACGCCACTATTAATAGCCAATGCATTCAAGAGTTTTGTATGTGGTTTCAATACTCTATTCGATTACATTCCTTTAATGCAGAATCTTTGTGAGTCATGAATGAGAATCGATACGTGGATACAGGAATTTGAGAGAAAACAAGATCGTTGCATTCCGTCATGAGTACAGCTAGTTTCCCATGGACATTGCACACTAGGGATTACTCATGTTTTTGTTATGACTGCATTTTAGAAAACTATGATGAATGCAACAACCAACAACAAGGATATGTCAGTGGAAGGAATTTTGTGCCACTACATGTTAGTGACACATACAATGAAGATGAAGATGAAGGCTTTGAAGACATTCCTTTGATTTCAATTGATTATGACCATATTTCAGGACTGATTCAAATAGGTACATTTATATATATTTATATTGTGCATGTACGATCTTGTGTAAATTTGTAGCTTAATCATTTTATTTCCATTTTTGTTTGACTCTGGCCCGTATTACATAACTTGGAAATAAATGGAACTCTAATTTGTTTTCGATTTACCACTGTATAATTTTGTTTTGAAAGAGATGTTTGATCATCTGCTATAAGAATCTCAAGAAAGAAACTTTATAAAGGTGTTAATTCATTATCTATGAGTTAACTAGAATGAGAATGATAGCGAAAGATAAAACAAGTGATGTGGAATGCTATTCCCCACAGGAATTACATGCCAAAATAAATGAATCTGTTCGCAGTTTATATATTGGATAACTGTCATTTTGAATATTTTGTTAGCTTCAAACAGGCGCATATGCAATATTTGCTATATCTTACCTTGGAATGTTGTTGGTTCTGGCCACAGGACGTTGCAATTACACGGGATATGTCTCAAACAAATCCAAAGTCTAAGGTTCATTTCATTTGGTTATCTTTGAAATGAAATTGTATTAAATCACTTGTACTACATGGTATTCACCCACTATGCATTCAATCGGTCCATGGGCCGAAGTGTAGTATGGAACTATAAATGAGCAGTGATACAATTCATGGGAATATTACATGTTATTGAAGGAAGCAGACCATACGAGATTGGAACTTTAGATAACGAGATGTGTATATGTACTGGAGTGGACTTGGAACAACCTTATATATGTATTAAGAAATTGTTAGAAGTTAAATAACTCCTTCGAGTAAGGTTATTCTTTATTATGCCTTCATTATTTATTTTTGAGGCTTCCTTTGTCAAGGAATATATGCAACCACAAGAGGTTATCGTCTTTAGGTATT
The DNA here is from genome assembly GCA_007258455.2 of Sequoia sempervirens. Lineage (NCBI taxonomy): Eukaryota > Viridiplantae > Streptophyta > Pinopsida > Cupressales > Cupressaceae > Sequoia > Sequoia sempervirens. The sequence goes on along the minus strand of VDFB02000017.1, from coordinate 160,721,593 downwards.
TTGCTCGATATTCAATAAATATTTGGGTTTTCTTGTTTCCCTCTATCAAATTCTTGTGTATCCTTAGCATTTGGTGGTGCTTGGTTTGGCTACTCTCTCTTTGGTAACATTTTTCCTTCAAACAATGCTCATTAGTTAGTTCTTTCCTTTGTTCAATTTATTTTTTCTCTCATAAACACTATAATATATACATTTAAAATGGAGTTTGAAATGGAACACTATAATTTATACATTTAAAATGAAGTGAGTTTGAAATGGAATAACATGAGAGCATGCTTAGTCAAGAGATGCTTTGTTAAGAAAGTTGAGAATATGAAACATGTGAAAAATTGAAAGAAAGTTTGAAAGAAGTGAGTTTCATATTGTCGACTTTTAATGACTTTTAAGTGGACCATCCATGCAACTCATGAGAGATGGGTTCTTATTACTCACTTGAACCACTACTCATGAAATATGGATCAACAAGTTTTACTCAAAAACTTAGAAATGAAACCTAATAAAACACCACATAATTTAACATGCTATGAAAACACCGCCTTCTTGATAACAATTCCATTGCCTATTCATAGTTGTGAATTCACCAAATGACAAGTTTTTGAAACATAATGAAAACACAAAGAAACATTATATGGTTGAAACTACATAATCTTATAGTCAAATTTATTGAACTTTATTTCATGAGTAGCAAATCACAAGGAACCCATCTCTCATGAGTTTTAAGTGGACCATTCATGTAGCTAATGAGAGATGGGTTCTTATGAACCACTTCAATCACAACTCATGAAATATGGATCAATGAGTTCACTCAAAAAAACTATTAAGTTGAAATCTAACAAAAGATCACATAATTCATGACACACTATGGAAATACCACCTTGATAACAATTTCATTGTCTATTCATAGTAATGAAGTCACCAAAACACAAACATGGCAAGTTTTGACACATAATTAAAACACAAGGAAACAATAGATGGCAAGCAACATACATAGGAGGTAACTAGATGCTCTAAAGGGTAGACAAGCAAGGTTTTGCATTAGACATGTAAAATGTTATATCATCACATTTTATGTTATATTGGCTTCTTTTTAGGATTTTGATCATCATTGAATATGTAATGTTGGCTTATAAAATTTTGGACATTTACATTACTGATTGGTTTGTTATCTAAAACAAGTGGAGTTGTGATTAAGCTAAACTAAGAATCAATACTCTTTTTTATGGTAATTTGAAATTTCTTCCATGATCTAGAATACTCTTTTTTGATAATTTTTTGCTAAATGATGGTTGAATTCTTTTTTTTAAGCTCTCTTTAACCTCCATTGTGTCCAAAAAATTTAATTATATATCAATTTTGATAATTTATATATTCCATTTGATATAATTTATTTTCTTACATAAAATTTTTTATAAAATCCATCCATAATTAATAATTAGGAGTTTTTCATTCCACCAAAATCATCCGGATCACAAATTTATCATTCCATGAAAGTGACAATCCCAGCCTCATCAATGTAAAAACCCTTTCAAAAGCTTTAACATAAGCAGCACACCATCAATTCACATATTTCTCCATTTAACACTTATTTATCTAGCCAAAAATTGTCTCCTAAGAAGAACAATCTACTCTTGCCTGTGAATCACATAATATCATTGGACACGTTTATGTAAAAGTTTGAACTCAGTTTCATGAAATAAGAGCGAGACTCTGTTTTTTGATACAGTTTTCTATACAGCAATGGCAGCATAAAAGTTTTGTTTTACAGAACACCTCATTTCCGCATTTAATTACTTGATCTCCTACCTCATTTCCGCATTTAATTACTTGATGTCCATATTTCCATCTGAAAGTCACTATCAACTGTGCTTATAATGGGTATGTTATTTTTGCAACTTATGGGTATAAATATATATGTATGGTTGACCCTGGGAAAAAATTGCCGTACTGCCAAACTCAAAATCCAAACCCCAAACTGGTAGCTTTGTTCTAAAATATGGGAAAGTGAACATGTGTATTTGTTTTATGTATACGATCCATCTTGACAAATGCTTTCAGCAGATTGACTCAATATGGTCCATCTTGACAGGTGCATTCAGTAGATAGATTCAATTGACGTAATATGTCTAAAAAAAGGACCTCAATAAACCATTTCATTTTTTGGTTTCTTTGTTGTTATAAAGTGCTGTTTCAACGTAGACTTATTAATGCAACAGGAACTTGGGGTATGCCAGTCAACCAATCTCTTACAAGATCAGGTCCTATTGTTAATGTTAAATAATATAATATGGAAGGCTTTTGTGTGGAGATAAATTTTAGACTTCAATCTGTGCATATTTTAGCCATGCGTAATCCTCTTGTCGATTCATTCTTGAATGCATATCTATTAAGAATTGTGTCAGTTTTCATATACCAATATTTCTTTTTGCTTTTATGATATACTGCCGATGTAATTGACCATGATTGTAATAACCTGGCAGCATCCACTGTCAGAGCTTGTATCATTCCCAATTGTGATTATAACGCATGCATGCCAGGTGATTACAATGGGTTTTGATTAAATTCCATTTCATTGATCATACGAATGGGAGGAATATGCCCTTGAATAAATAAAACTTTTTATTTACATATATGATTCTTTCACCTTTCTGTTTCTGTTAGATTTGTTTTTCAGTTGAAATACTGATGATGCATTTATTTCTCTGATTTGAGAAGAAATGAATGCAATTCGGTCCTGTATAGGTACAGCATGATTCCAATAATGATATTCTGTATTGTCAGATAGAGGAGTTCCATCAAGAAAGAAAATCTTCTTCAGATTGGTTTTTGAATTCAACTGCAGGTACCCAGCCAGATTGTAAGTTTTTTAGATTATATTTCTTTTGAACATTAATTAGTATGGAATTTTTTCTATAATTACCTTACATGTCGAGAATCATTATATTTGTTATTAGACCTTGATTTGGTTCAAAGCTACCGAAGGAAATAAATCAGTTGTAGGATCTCAGAAATAGCTTGTCATGCAGTCATGATTTAAAGAGAAATAAGGCTTGTCTAATCTAAAAACTGGAATTGCTTATTATGCCAAGGAAAGATAACAGCATTGCAGGATCATAATTAACTCTTGGCACATCTATCCTTGGAAGAGTGGGCAAGTTCCTGTTAGGACACTATAATATGCACAATAATCTCGTTTGTCAATCTGACATAAAGTAACACGTGAGAGTTGCAAAGGAAGAAATTGTTTTCAAGTCCATTTAAAAGGTATAAAAAGATGTCCCTTGGACTGTGATATACCAGTAAGATTGGGCATTTTCCATGACAATGACCCAGGTTTGAACCCTGGTGGACTTTACAAGTATTTCAACATTTTTTCTTCAGCTAAGAAATGGGGATTTGCTAATGCTGCTTATTGAGACAACTATATAATGCATCTATTTTGTGAGAGGTATCTATTTTGTCAAAATCATCTACAGCTGAAAGCTAAAGATTAAGAGCTATCCATTCCACCAAAATCATCAGGAGCACAAGTCTTTTAGACAAAGCACCAAGGTATCATATTCCATCAAAGTAACGGAGGCACATTCTGTATCAGGGCCCAAGCCTAATCAACGAGCAAGCTAATGAAAACTATGAATTAGGAGTTTTTCATTCCACCAAAATCATCCGGATCATAATTTTTTCATTCCATGAAAGTGACACAATCCCAACCTCATCAATGTAAGAACCCTTTCAAAAGCTTTAACATAAGCAGCACACCATCAATTCACATACTTCTCCATTTAACACTTATTTATCTAGCCAAAAATTGTCTCCTAAGAAGAACAATCTACTCTTGCCTGTGAATCACATAATATCATTGGACACGTTTATGTAAAAGTTTGAACAAAGTTTCATGAAATAAGAGCAAGGCTCTGCTTTTTTATACAGTTTTCTATACAGCAATGGCAGCATAAAAGTTTTGTTTTACAGAACACCTCATTTCCGCATTTAATTACTTTATCTCCATATTTCCATCTGAAAGTCACTTGGATTTGCATGGTGCATTATCAAGCAATGCTGTGGATGTGCACAAAAACACTAGAACATTATTCTTCTCAGCCGATGTCAATTCCTGTGATGTGTTGGTAGCAGTCATATCATGCTTCAAGAACTGGATAATGGAAGAGATGCAGTGTACACAGTGGGGACCCAAAAGCTGAATTTGGGTATTGGAAGAAAATGCAGCATAGACAGTGGTGGTACACAGTGGGGGACTAGAAGAAATCCAAAATACACAATGGGACCCAAAATGTGAATTTGGGTATGGGGAATTTTGGAAGTAATTCAGAAAGCAGCATACACAAATGGGACCCAAAAGCTGGATTTGGGTGTGGGGAATTTTGGATGTAATAAAAGTAGCAGTGTACAGAATGGGACATGGGGGACCCAAAAGCTGGATGTGGGCACGGCGAGTTTTGGACGTGATGTAGTATGCAAAATAAGTATAAAATGTTTCAACTACCTGAAAGGAGAACGAAAAAAAAGTATAAAATGTCAGACAAATGCAGAGGCACCATTAAACATTCAAAGAGGACAGCAGATAGCAAACAAAGCTCTTTTAATCATCACAAACAAGATATCATATATGTGTAGAATGCAGGACATGGACACCAAAACTGTATATTCTAATTTCTCATGGACTAAATCTAAAGATAAATTGTATGTCATTGAGAATGAGTTACAGAAGATGGATTCCATACAATGGAAATAGCATGATTTAGAATTATAGAATCTACAATGCAGTTACAAGAGGGATCAGTTCCAAGAACTATTGCCGTGCCAATTGGTTTAGCTGCCCAAACTATTTTGACCCAGGAAATGAAGTGCCATTTGGCTGGTTACTCGAAAAGTGTGCTCAGTCAGTGTCTTGTCCTTGTCTTCTTGCTCAGTCAGGCTCTTTCTACATGCTTTCTAGCAGGACAACCCCAGACACTGCTGCACTTGTAGTATCCTCTGAGGAAAGCAAGCAGTTGCAAATATCAGTTTACATTGAAATTTACCAACAGAAATAAAAAGTACAATAAATCTTGACCAATGAAACCATAGGAGCCTCAATTACAGAGGCACTGCTCATATCTGGATACCTATGACAGCCATAAAGCCTATGCCAAAGAAGGAATTTTATAAACACTTTGGACAAGATAAACCAACAACGCTTATTGAGTACAACAATCATACCTTGGATGTGGAGAACCCTTGATAGGTTTCTGACCATATTTTCTCCAAGAGTATTCATCTGGTGGAATATCTGCCATCTTGATACTGATTGCAGGCACTCTAATGGTCCTTTTCAACCTGGATTTCCTGAAAACCAAACATTGAACAGAGAAATCAGCTTTTAACTTTCAAATACTTTTGGATCACCAATTAGAAAGAAATTACACCCATGTCTATGGATTTGTATATACAAAGATAGTAACTACAATGGAAAAGGAAGTAAAAAACCATAAGAAAGGGCATTGAAATTTGGGCTTGAAGACCACAGCATGAGCGCAGAGGACAAAATCCAATGGCATAACAAATTCTTTTAATATTTAAGGGAATATGGTTTAAGATACAAATCATTCTAAAATTACTTAAAGAAATCTAAAAAGGGAAATTCTAATAAGGTTATCCAATAAGAGTAGAGCTTGACAGTGAAATTAGATAGCAAAATATAAGTCCTGGGTCAACAAATCTTTGATAGAAACTCATCAGGAAGAACAAGAAAAAACCATTGATTGAAACTATGGCAAGTGACTCACCTCAAGATTCTATACAAACTTTGTTGTGCTCTTCACAATGTCGATGGGAAAAAATAGATTCCATACCTATAGATTCCAAAAAAATCACTGATTGAAACCATGGCTTTGACAAACTGAAGATTCGCAAATTCAAAAATGGTGCCAGCTTTTTTGGATCTTGACAAAATTGTTAGCAGCAAAGATGTAGTAATTTATCCATCAATAAGCCATCAAGACAAACTAGAAGCACATACCAAATAAATTTGATTTGGACCTGCTCAAATGTAATTAATTAGAAAAGAACCATTATTATATCAATTAATCAGAGTCCAGAAATAAGCGGATGAAACTATGAGAGTGAGCAATTTTCAAGAGACACATAAAAAGTAGAATCTTAGCAAATTTACCTTTTGTACCCAAGAATGACTCCTCGTACATGGAGCCTAGAAAAGACATGTGCCAAAGAATTAGACCCTAGATAAATTACCAACATGTTTAATTCAAAATTTTGAGCAGCTATTGTGAAAACATAATATAAACATTGCATCTTGTAGCTACAACTTGTTTACCTATTAATTAAGTCAAGCTCCGACATGGTCGTCATGCCGGCTCCGAATCGAGCGACCCTCTGAATGAGAATCTTGCTCCGATGGATGCACTGAGCCCTAGAGATAGTACAAGACATGTAGACAATCTAATTACATTATGCCAAATTGGAATAATGTTCTATATCTATATACATGTGTACAAATTATATACATACCTGAGTACATGATTTAAAAACTTAAAACTCACCTGTCCACTAACATTAGTCGCATCATTTGAATTACGACTACATACACGCTCCGTCCTCACACTAGGTGTAACATGAGCTAACTCTCTACAATATATATATAACATAAATGTGTACATTAGTACTATCTACCATTTAAGTAAAACAGGTAATTTAAAATTTAAACAAGTTTAAATTGTGCATGTGTGTACATACATACATACCTTTGTATCACGCTAGGTAATTACGACTACATACACGCTCCGTCCTCACACTAGGTGTAACATGAGCTAACTCTCTACAATATATATATAACATAAATGTGTACATTAGTACTATCTACCATTTAAGTAAAACAGGTAATTTAAAATTTAAACAAGTTTAAATTGTGCATGTGTGTACATACATACATACCTTTGTATCAGGTGGTGCAGGATCCGCTGCAATGATCCTATCTGTCAACTCGGTTGTATCATGGGTCTCCCTAGCTTGCTCCAATATTGACGAGTGTAGTGGACTAACCATGTGAGATGGCATCAACGACATATCTCCACGTAGCAGCATATCCACATAACCTGACAATCCCATCGTCTGCAACTGATCCTCAATTGCATCTAGGCCCTGAGATGCATGATGTTGAACACTCGTAGAATGACCAGTAGGTGTATCCTCCTCTCCAGCAATCGAATGATCTGTAGGTGGATATGTAGGATTTGCAAAGCTACCAAGTTGATGTGAATATGGTGAAGGACCTGTAGCTTGGTTGGATCCTAGATGTGAATGCAAAGCTCTACCCACATGTCCTTTGACCTCATGTATTGGGATCCCAAGCTCTGCCGCAATGAAAACATATGCCTCTAATAGGTCGTCTGACAAACAACGAGTTGTACTCCAAAGCTACAGGTTGAAAGGACACCTGCCATACCATAAGAATCAGTAGCATGATCCGATGATCTAGATCGTGTTGAATGACTCATCAAATATCTACCCACACAATCAGTAGATATCATAGATGCAACAGCAACTATATCACCAACACTATCAATTGCTTCCCTTTGAGAAGCAATGATAACCTGATTTGCAATAGGCTCAAGGGCTAGGGAGATAGCAGGCGATCTCTGCCCAACCATATCCCAATAAACTGGAGGCGGTCGATTTGCTCGATGAAAAGCATCCCTATTAGCTACCCTACCATGCCCTTGACCATAATATTCTGGTAGGTCTAAATAGTTGACATTGAGGCCCAAATGAACCTCAGCATACAACTGTTGTGCAAAGTATAAAGGAATTTAGTCGTTATTTGTATATTGACCAAATTCTGCAAGAAAGCATGGGTATATCAAAGGGGCCATCTAACGATCAACGCATCGAGTCACCTAATATCCCTTAACCTTGGATCTACCAACGTAAAATGGAAAACATTGACTTTTGACGGTTTCTTTTGGGACTTGCAGTTGAACATCTGCAAGAGAAGCCTCACCACTAATCTCTTGCTGCATCTGACCAAGAATAACTGCTATATTTTCAACAAACAAAGCACGTTTTTTCTCAAATGTCCATCTAATCTTCTCTAAGCTATGTAGAATGGACACACATGTATCCATGTAAACCCTTGTGGTGGTGGACTCAAGTAGAATACGGCGTAATTTACAGATCTCGATATCTGTATTGGTAAATATACGACCAGGTGGTGGTTCCTAAGCTGCCATATCGATCCCTGATTTGTCCAAAAAAATAAATTACTTTAAACATCCTAATGTTTAAATTTAAGTGAACAAAAATAAATAGACTTCCTCTTTTCCATGCCAAAAAATAAATTAGAAATAAAATGACAGACGAGGGAAGAGATATTGTCTATAATCTATTTTCCATAATCTCTGCAGAAAAAATTAAATCAGATTGCATTCAATAATCTGCCATCAGAAAAAATAGAATCTATTTTCCATAATCTCTACAAACATATTCTCTACAGGGTCACTTGATAACACTTGTTGGTTTGTGGGATTTTAAAGGTGTCTAAAGAGCCATTTAGGAGAATACTATGTCTGTGTAATAGTTTTAAAATATGTATCCATGATTGCTAAATACTTCAAAGTGTTGATTTGTCTAGCATGTTCAGATTTGCAAATACTTTTCATGGCAGTATGAAATGTTTGTGGCATTCTCATGGACTTGCTATCAACTTTACCACCAAAATTGAAGAAATTTCCCCATTGACAGAAGATGATAATGAACAATTGATAAAATATGCCACCATCACAACTCATCTGTAACTAAGGCATGAATCAGGTGTAATTGGCAGCAAGAGTTTTAACCCATCAGAAGCTCATTTATGTTATCTCCTTATAGTTTTCTAATGTTTTACTTTTTACTGTTAAATGGTTCATATGTTTCAGTTGCAGATCTCTTTTCATAAAAATCATATTCTAGCTAGATTTGACTGGATAACGTATTGAATCAAAAGTTTAGCTAGATCTTTTAGCTAGAAGTTTATGGTTTGAATCAGGTTTTTATTATTGCAAACCATTGATTCTTTTTTAGTATTGAATTGCAGTTTGAATCAGGAGGATCATGCAGAAAAGCACACAGGTCTAGTTGTGATGCCATTGGATATCCTTAACAAGGCTGATTGCAGTAACAGTAATGACATTGATGAGGCCAAAGCCTTGTTGGGCTGCCTACAGACAAAGGATCAAGCACAACCAATTTGAGCATGGTTGGCATATACTGCTTTAGTTTTTTGTATTCTCATTTGATACAGTGACTTTGTAAGTCTATGACCATATATTGTATACTATACAGTAAATATGAATCATGAACCATGATGTATATCTGTATTTTCATTTTGACATTGTATCTACCACTATTAATAAGAAAAATATTGACTATTTCAAACTTTTCCACTGTTAAATTTATTTATTTTCTAATTATTTAATTATTATACTTTTATTTCTTTTGTACAGCTATTCCCTTTTTCAATAATAGGTTATTGCAAAAGCAGACGTTTGACTGCTATCACAGTCAAGCAGCTGCTCCACATACCAGCTGCTTCTAATAAGGCTTATAAAACCCTTTGTAATCTTCCTGGATGATGGTTATCTAGAACTGTAAACACACCTAAGAAAATAACAATTGATATTCATGTAGTAGATAGCTAGGGGGCAGAAAAAAGAAGTCTATAACCCAAACAAGGGAAATAAATTACTTTGAGCTTAAATTTTTCCCTCACTAGGGACCCACACTTGTCCCATATGCTCCCACTTTTCTTAGGATTATGGGGATACTTCCAGCCATCGCCAATTTGTCTCTCCCTGTTTTCTCATCCTTCCCCTCTCTTTGCCCTTGTCAGTATCCTACTTTTCCACCCAAAACAGACTTCGTGGGAGATTATGAAAATTTCCTTAGCCCCAAAAAACCTTTTGCACTCTTGTTGTTACCCACTAACAATTACATTTTGCATCTTCTACCAAATGTTATAAAGCAGCTACAAGGCAAATGTCATGATGTAGTTACAACATGCAAATTTGATCCCTGTCATTAAGGTGCAAGTCATTGAACCTTTCGACCTGAGCCTCCATGTTTAAAATGATGAACTTGGTGGAAGATGGATCAAAATCCTTCATAGCATCAAAGAACCTGTTGCAGTCTTATTCTGTCATTGACAATTACATTTTGCATCTTCCCTTGGGTAATGCAACCCAATACGTGATAAAGTAGCTACAACACAAATGGCACGATTTAATTCCAACTCCTGAATTTAATCCCTATAGTGAAGCCTTTGCACTTGGCTTCTGATGTAACTATTGACATGTTACAAACATAATTACACGACACGGTACAGATACATTTGAGGTGTCAAAATTGGGGCAGAATGTGGCACATTCTGTAATCCATGGTCTCTCATGAGCCACTTTTTTAGGTTTTTATTATTGCAAACCATTGATTTTTATTTTAAATTTATAATTGCAGTGGCAGTGCCTTGTGATACATTTGGAGATTCTTCTATGAAAAAGTCTGAAGATTTTCTGCCCAGTTTCATTTCTTCTTCAAAAATCAACAAGACAACAAGTAAAGGGGAGATAGATCCTAGAATGTTAGTGAAGTGAACGAAGGAGGCTTTAATCCTACATTATTTCATGAAAATCAGAAGAAATATTACCACTATAATTTATAGAACATTTCTTCAAGGTACCAATCTTTCAAAACTTTGTCCACATCTTCTTGAAGCTTTTACAAGAGTTCAATTGGATTAAATAGGAGGGCATTTTCTTAGAGTTAATTTACTGGGGAATAAATAACCCTAAACCACCATCAATTAGAAATTATCAAGAACTTCTCATTCAATACTAAATACTTCTAATCAAACTATTGATCTTAAGTTAAATACTATAACCTATCAAATAAACAACTATCAAGAAATATCCTATTTGGTTTGGATTTCATTCCACTAATCATATTTCTTAGTTTACAATGTTTGTTAAAAGTTTAGGGCATTGAGTTAGAAAAATCATGTGGGCTGGAAGATTTCTTTCCTAGATAATTCAATAAACATAGCAATTCTTCGGCATGTCCTAGAAATGACATTGCAACAGGAAGAAAATTGACAACCAGATATTTCTGAACAAGGGCCATTGTCAAGTGCTCCTTTAAATGGATTGAGACAATCTCTATAATGTTCCAAATTTTCAAATTGAGTTATTGTAATCTTAGCTATGGAGTTTTTGTTGGACCGTCTTGTGTGGGGTTTCTAATCCTCTATAGTACACGAGTGATTTGCATTTTGGTGAAAAGGATCATAAAGTGTGAGAGAATGGAAGGATAACCATGACCTACAATTTTGCCATGTTTTACTGGAAAATTTAAAAAACTTGCCAATTATTGTCTTATAGTATTCTTTAATTTTTGGTGGCCTTTTACACTGAATTCTCATTTATTGTTGTTTCTCTTTTTGAATTGGCATTGTGTAGGAATCTGATGTTGTTTGACATTCTTCTTTTACATGCCAAATTTTTTTATCCAAATATACAGATTCACATTTGGCCAAGTAATACAATAAAATGTAAAGCCTGTTGTCTAATAGAGAAGAGCATGATATTCTTTACAATGTTTTTATTTCTTTGTGGAGTGATCAAATACTATATTGAATGCCATAAATCAGGATGATAATTCCTGAAGTTCAACTGTTGAATTTGATAGACCTTGTTATTTGTGACCATCAGAATGCTTTGCAGAAAAATAAATGAATCTACAATTATGTGCATATGTTTTTGTATGAAATAGAAAGGCACTTCTAGCTAAAATACCTTTATAAAGAAATTTGACAAAAATTTTGCTCTTGTTATAACAATTAGACATGCAGCATCCTAGGATTTGCGATGTCTGCCTTTGAGCTTGCATCGGTTCCACATGTACTTAATTACTCGAGAACAATTTTGAATCTATAAGATACGTGCAAATCTCTAGCCATAGGCCACTTTCAACTATTGGAGGTTTAAGTTTCAATATATTAAATATCTTTGTTGTTTAACATATAATGTTATCTATTTTGTGGTTGTATAATATGATTTCTTGGTTAAACATGCAGGTAAATTATGTTTATTTACAGGTGATCTCAGTAAACCTCTCACATCATGTTTCAAACAAAGAAGTTTATGTCTATCCAGTAGCCTTGTTCCTCAAAGGCTCCATGCACCTGAGCAACGGAGTTCAGGCCCACTGGTGGATCCTTCCAGTTCAACTGGTAGTCCAGCTACATCTGGAGGTAGTGCATCAGCAAAACAACGATTACGTTGGACACCTGAATTACATGACCGATTCATGGAGGCAATTGCTCAGCTTGGTGGTGCAGACAGTAAGCTACTTGTTGATCTTGTGTTAGTTGTATGGTCATATGATCCAAATAAAGTATGTATATGCATGAACACTAATCTTCAATAAAAGTTAAGAGTTTTGTGTTTTTCAAATTTGAAATTGGCATGCAAATGATCAGTATGAAGGTTTACCTATTGATTAATGAGGAAAAGTGTAGCTTATAAAAGAAATCATAGTAACTGGGAAGCACATGGGTTGATTTGTTTTGTTCCCAATCAGCATATGTTTAATGCTATGATCTTCTTCCTTAATCTCCTTCCACTCCTTGGAATGAAAATTGAATAGTCAGTTGTGACAAACTTGCAACATTGAGTAGAAAAATAGTGGAAACTCAACTTCTTTTTTTAGAGGTTAATTTATTTTCTTCAGTTTTGGATGGATTTATCTTAGATACCTAAATCTTTAACCTGAACAGTAAGATGGGAGCCATTGAATTCATTCCCTAACTTCACATGCAGATGCCACACTTCTAAACAGGTCAAAGTTTATGTTATCCCAGCTGAAAGGGATGTCACTCTGTATTAGTCAATTCAAGAGGATGCTGAACATATAATCCCTAGTTGTATTAATTCTGGTCATCACAAAAGCTCTATGCAGCACATTTCATACAGTTTGCCTCAACGAGCTTCCCTTGGCAGTACCTAATGCCATTTTAGTGCATAGTGAAAATGTCTACCGAACAGCACTCATGAGAATTGTTTTTGTATTTGAATATTTTGAATAATGGGAAGAAAGAATACACTGGACTGACAATGAATCACACCCATGAACAATGTCATTCTACCACTGTTGTCTGTCAAATTCAAAGTCATTGGAACCAACAAGAACATCAATAGATATGAAGTTGCAAGCCTACAACAATAAAAACCAACTATTTATCTAATAAATAAAAACTGAAATAGAGGAAAAATACATACCATACTGTGAATTTATACTAGAATGGCAATTTTTCAAAGTGTAATTACACGATGTAGAATGAATCAATTCATCATAAGAGGATAAAGGTAGAATGTGGCATTACCAATACAGATGTTGGGAACTACTCAATAATGCTCGAGGATGAACCTTGCTGACTTGGTGGATCTGTATAATATAGTCAGGCTGTTTTGTATCATGCTCCCTACTGTCAGCATAATTTTCATGCATTGACTATATGCCCAATGTTTCTATTTGTAAATTTGTAATCTTACACAAAATGGTTCTTACATCAAGTATGTGGGCTAAACACAATGATAATAAAGTAGTAGCAATGCTACCTATCCTCCCCCAATGTTGACCTAACCTTCCCACTTAATTATTAATTCAAAGTTAATTGATGCAATAGGAGGAACATCAACGGTTATAGGAGAAATATCAATGGTAAAAGCACACTTGAGCTGCAATTCAGTCTGTATATCAAAGTCAGAAAAATATGTCATACGTGCTGGAGCAATCTCTGAGGAATCATTTGTTTTCTTCTTGTAAGGTGGGGATTTGTCTTAACTCAACACTAGTTTTCTAAATGGAGAGACTAATTGACTTTGTTGAGGTAGGATTGCCACAACAATCTTTGGCTATGGTAGACAGTGGGCCAAGCTTAGGAATGCTTGAGGTATCAATCCTGAAGCTAAATATGAATACATCTCCATTTTAGAAGTACAATAACTATCTAGAGACAAACGAGTTCACTCCCCTTTGCCTTCTTGGGAAAATTGCATAGATAGAATGGTCCTATAGATCAAGAGAGGGAAAAATTGCTGCAAAACTATTTTTAGAAATTGTTGTTACTATCTGGATGATTGAAAAAAAAATTGACACCATTGGAAACACAAATAGAGCTTACACTCGCACATAAAGAAGATAACCTGTCTTTGGTGGATCAGTTGTAAACCTTCTTCCATGTATATAGCCTTAATAAACCTCGTCTTCTATTTCACTTATTTGGCCAACTTCTGCTCCAAACTTGTGTGCTCATCTAAGCCTCAATTTTCCCCAATTTATGCTATAGATGATTGATTATTAGCATAAATATTCCATAGCTAATTCACCAACACAAGACTATCTTATATGAATTCATCTAAATTGATAATGTATGTTGTCTTCTTAGCGTTTTCTTAAGAAAACCATAAGTTTCCTTAAGAAATGTGCTCACTGAAATGCTGAAATTTAGTGTAGGTTGTTGTAAACATGAAAGGAAACAAGTATGAACGGAAATGCACAGTGGTAACTGAGCTCATAACACAAGGGATACCCTAGAGAAACCTAGTGTGGGAAAAATCTAAAATAGTAAGGCTATTCTTTCTCTTGGCACCATCTCGTAAACCTTCTTAATAAACTAAAAGAGTACAGGTAGATTAGTCATTTAAAAGAGTACAGGTAGATTAGTCATTTAAAAGAGTAAAGGTGGGTCAGTCATAAACCTTCTTCTATGTATATAGCCTTAATAAACCTTGCCTTCTATTTCACTTGTTTGGCCAACTTCTGCTCCAAACTTGTGTGCTATAGATGATTGATTATTAGCATAAATATTGCATAGCTATAGTTAGTAGCATAAATATTCCATAGCCATGTATATAGCCTTAATAAACCTTACCTTCTATTTCACTTTTTTGGCCAACTTCTGCTCCAAAATTGTATAAAGTTTCTTCAGACTCTATATGATGCTACGATCCCCATGTACTATAGTTGTTTATGTAATCTGTACCATTGTAGGAAATGATAATAACTTGAAAATTTAGTATATTCTCATTTGTTAGATT
>VDFB02000017.1:160628728-160706350 GCA_007258455.2 Sequoia sempervirens | reverse complement strand
TTCTTTGGGTCATTTATTTTTTGGCTATTGGTTTTACTTTTGAAAGTTTATTGTTGATGCTTCTTTCTCATTTTACAGTATTTTCCCTCTTGCTATGTTGTAAAGGGTTTCGGGTCCCTTCAAAACCCATTTTTCTAATATAATCAAAACAATTTCATCTTCAATGTGTCTACCATAGTTATGAGTATGAATACATATATTTTATTATTATTATTTTGTTTCAATTTACATAATTAGGTATTTATAAACAATCGATATATACTATTTTTGTATGCTATAGATTGATTCAAGTGCTCATGTTCAAGGATAGATATCTCTCTTGATGATGTTTAATATATCACATGCAAGAATAATTAGACTATGAATTTGTTGTGTGTGTGTGTGTTTTTATTTTATTTAAAATAATATTTTTTTTATTTATAGAGTTTGGTATTTTATAAATTTTATATACATTCACTTTCTAATCAAAGAAAGAGAGGAAAAATGTTTCATTAATAATTTTTTCTATATAGATGAATTTTTTTATATTCCTTTATGATGTATTCATAAAAAATTGTAAGGCTATAGATTGATGACATTTTATAGTTCAAGAGACAATATAAGTCTCATAGCAATATATATGAAATTTTGATGACATTATGTATGCCTTCACAGTGTTATCAAGACATATATAAATATTTTGTATGTATTCATAGCTTAAATTACTTTAATGATTTTTACATATTCTATCTCTTTATCTTTCCTTATATCTTCTTCTCTCTCTATCATTATCTTTATCATATGTATATGGTGTGCATAAGGGTTTGTTGTCATAATATCATATGAGTTCCATGCATTTTTTTGTGAAGCATGCATCATGGCTAGTGTGTGCATCAAACTCCTATGGTCATGTGTGTAGTCTTTTATTCATACATCATAGTTAGTGATATTGAATCTTGTGCATGGTTATGAATTTAATATGAAGGGTATAATCAAATATATGGCATTGCATTAAATAGGATTTTATTGAGGGTATGTGTATGGGAATAGGGAATCAAAAGTGACCACTTTTTTCTTCCTAAAATTAGTAAAAAAAGATCTTGGATAATTAATTGAAGATAGCCATGCTCAAAATTTGAAGATGTGACAAGAACAAGATTCATAGTGTTCCTAATCTAGTTTCTAAATTATTATTTTTTAAATGGTGGAAATTAAGAGGTTCAAATAGGGGAGCACACAACATGCTCCTATTTTTTCAGAATAATATATCACAGAATTCAATGTGCTCCCCATAAAATGTTGAATTTTTAAAGTATTTCATAAATCACTTCAGTGGGAAATTATCAAACATAATGTAGTTATGCCTGATTTTTCTACTAATTTTTTAATGAATATATGGGGGTATGTGTAGGATCATCATGGAAAAAACAAGCCCTTAAGTGGTGAAAATTCAGAAAAATCATAGTTAGCAACTTGATGTAAAAATTTGAATAAGTCATCTATATTATTTCAAAAATATGTAAGAATATAATTTATAGAAAATTGAATGTAGTTTCTAAACTACTAGGTTTATTTAAAAAATAAAATCTATTTGGTGAAAATTTGAAATTTCAATGTAGTAGTACTTAAATTTCAGGAAAAAAATAAGAAGTAGGTGTCTGTCTAACCACCCTAACCACAATAAAACAATAATATTTTTTTATAAGATTTTAGATATAAGTAGAGGACTCATGTGCCGATGTGATGCATATTTTTTTGTAATTTTTTTCCAAGTAAATAATTAATTATGATTTTTGTATTACAACTTTTTTAAAATATAAAAACTCATATGTCTAACCATCTTAACTTGGTCAAAACTTCATGAAATTTAATTCTTTTTTTTAATCCTATAGTATGTGAAGCATAGAATGTGACACATGTTTCAGATTCAAAAAATGTGATACCATTTGAAAGCTATAGATGTTTTTCAATCAGCCTATCAATTAGGGCTTTAGTCGTAATTCAAATAGAAAATGAATAACAATTATTTATTAAATTCAAAGTAAAGAATAATTTATATTGGTGGAAAGCTAAGAATCTCCTTTAAAAACCCTTTTCGTTTCATCAATTTTGGGTAAAAAAAAGTTGTCAACCACATACCCTACACATACCCATCATATCGCCACTTTTTGGCCCATCATGATCCTGCACATACCCATGGTTTTTTACTAAATTTTAAATTGGACACATCCTGAAAAATGAAAAGTTGAGCATGCACTCCCTTTTTTTGAAAACTAATTGAAAGTTAATTTTTTAAATATGTATAGAATAGATACTAGAATGCAACAATGTAATTTGTTTTAAATTTGGATGAACAAATAAAAAATGACACCAATAAAACTATACATAAATTGCAAAAAGGAAGACACTAGCAAAAGAAATTGAAGATCAAAACCTTAAGTATTTGAAATGTAGAAAAAATTATATGGTTAGAAAGGTAAGAGGAAGATTGGCGTTATTGTGATATTTTCTCATATCAACATCAAAAAATGTGCAAACTTACTAGAGAGTGTGCTTGACATTTAGTTATGCTTCTATATTTTACAAAAATAATATTTTTGGGCATGGACATGCAAGTCGAACCCTTTGGGTTTGATGCCCAAAGAAAATCCAACCCTAAGGGTTTGCAATATCTAAACCAAGTTATAGTGTGAGTGTGCTATAACATACTTGTGTTGGCTCTAGAAAAATTCATCGCCAACAAATTCACCTCCAACAATTCATCATCAATAATTCATTGCCATGTCAAATTCATCTGATGCAACGCGTTATTGGGTGTTGCCACTTCCACTATAATAATTTCTGTATGTAAGAATTATGTGCATCCTATGATTTTGCACTCACATGCTATTTTTTACCCTAAAAAATGTGCATTCTTTGACACACAAATACACTTTTCATGGTTTTGAAAAATTTCAATAGTTGTTTCACTAGTCTATCACATTTTCTTCTCTTATTAATGTAGAAGTTGAAATTGCATGTTTTTAAATTGAATTTGATAGTATCAATCATTATTTTCATGTTTTGTATTTGAATTTGGTAATTGTTAGTCATTGTTTTTGATGAGTACACAAAATTTTCTTGTTAACTATGTTTATTCCTATTCCATGAAACATCTCCTCAAACATTCTTAGACT
This sequence comes from Sequoia sempervirens, assembly GCA_007258455.2. NCBI lineage: Eukaryota > Viridiplantae > Streptophyta > Pinopsida > Cupressales > Cupressaceae > Sequoia > Sequoia sempervirens. The sequence goes on along the minus strand of VDFB02000017.1, from coordinate 160,703,195 downwards.
CTATGACTAATATTTAAAGCCTAAGCACTAAAATTGATAAATAATATTTTGATAAATGTTTGCATGTTTAGACAATTATTTTTGAAATATGGTAGCATATTATGATAATATAGTAATTGTATTATATGTCTTGGAGGAACTAAACCCTCATGTAGCAAGAGTAGTAGAAAAAACGTAGCCAAAGGAATATTGTAGACCCACAACTACTAGACCAACCAGGTGTAGTTGAGGGATCAAACACCTGCAACCAAGGAAGTAGGATGCTCATAGCCATGTCAGAGCCAGAATATGTAGCTATAATTTCATCCATCAACAATAATTTTTTTCATAAAGAATGGTGAAGGAATTCCCCATTAGTAGATAATGGAAAACACTACAACAATTATGCTATTATATCTATTATGACATTTTTTTGTACATGTCAATAATTCCAATTCTCTAGTCACACTTGAAGAATTGTATTAGGATTCTATTTCCTAAAGTTTTAATTATTTTGAAGTTTCCTATCTATGTTTTCAAAATAAAAACAATCATCTACCTATTTTCTAGTAATGAGTTGACAACTGCAATCTAGTTTGTTAGGTTTCCAACTAGTTAAGGATAATTAAGATTATTTAGATGAAACTAATTCTATATATATCAAAAGATTTTAGAAAATAAAATAATGTGATTTTTCCTAGCAATTGTATCATTTTCTAAATGATAATCAAAACCATTTATTTATCGATCAATGTTGATTTAGATATGAAGAGTACAACAACCCAAGAAAAGTTCCACTTAAGGTAACATTGTGACTTTGTTTTTTTAATAAGGTAAGTGTTACTAGTACGGGTAACTCCTATTCAAAATCTTTACATAGCATGCAATATGGATTTAGTTCCATTTGCCAAAAAAATTAATTGACTCCTACACTACAATGTTATGATTTCCATTTCATTGGCTTCCTTAAGTTTTGATCCTTCTTGATGTCTTCTCAAACATGTGCCAATTCTTTCAAACAAAGGAATATAGTAGTAGACCAACTTTGGCCCTTATTCATTTTTTAGGATAAAACATTTGTAACTCAGTAGACCCATCTTTAGTATGTTAATAGACTTAAGGAAAGTCCTCTTTTTTATGGTTCATCTTTCATGACGATAAGTTAAAATTTAAAGACTTGCTAATGGGATCCAGGACTTAACACGCATGCCACCCTGTAATAGTGGCTTTCCTTTTTAGGCCATGTGTAAGCATACATGGCACATCTAAAATTTTCTCCCCATTCAATTATCCCCTTGCTAGCTATATGGCATTATTTTATAATAAACGATATGAGTGATCTGACCCCTTACATGTGTGAGAGCCGAGGGCATAATTAGAAATTATTTGGAGAATATCAATCTTAGAGCCTTTAGTACGAAAATCCTTCAACTCACTCATTATAGATACTCATTAATGAACACATGATTCAGGTTACAAGTTACACAAATAAGGTTCTACTTCCAACACGATTCAGGTTTTGGGGTTTCTCTCTCTAGTATGTGGAATTGGTATCTTAATAGAGTCAAAACTAAACTTTTTAACTGGGGAAACAAGTTCCTTTCTTTAGTTGGCAAAATCCAAGTTGCCAAAAAATATTCTTGGCCACTCATGTTTACTACTCATCCTATTGGATTCCTTCCAATAAAGGTTATGAGGACTTAGTTAAAATTATCCAACAATTTTTATGGACTAAATGAGATGGAAATATTGGCTTTATCACCACTTCTTGTAATCACTGCATTCAACCCAAATGTAAAGGAGGCTTGGGTTTAATAGACCCTAAAACACAAAGGATATGTTTAGCAACCAAATAGATTATTAGAGATATCAAAGGTGATGAACCTTGGAAAATTCTTATATGAAACAAAATTCACCTTGCTTCAACTAAAGGAAAATGGTAGGTCATCAGTTGGTTAGATAAAATCCTTCATGCATCCTTTTTTATTTATTAAAGAATCATTTCCCTTTCAATCAATTTGGAAGGTGTGTATCTCTACAGAGTCAACCTCCACCAGGTGGATAAGCCCTCTCTTTCAGCATGGGTTGTCACTTCCGCTTTGTATAGTGGAACAAACCTTTACCTCATGCATTGTACTTGCCTTCAGTTTTTTCCTAAAAGGTCACCTTTGCCAAAAGAATCAATAATGCTTAGGAGACACAAGTTTTGCTACTTTGAATTGGTTACCTTGGCATACAATTCAATCTCATTTTAAGTTGAGCAATAACTACAAACCATTTGTGATCTTTATGCAGTCATTGGCATTGTTGGAACTTTCCATGAAGCTATGCACCCCCATTCAATACAACTTTTTCAAAGACTAATTATGGTTATTGACTTATCCTTTCTTAGTTTTTCCTGTTGAAGTGAGAAACCAAGATCTTAAATCCGCAACACCAAATATCTTCTAGATACAATAGTGAGAAGCAACAATGAAAGATATTATTCCACCAAACAAGAATTACAATATGATCAAGATGTTATAAAATATGCATGAGATGCCTTGCTTATAAAGGGAAAGTGAGAGATAGGATTATACAAGATCATGACATGTGTCTTAATCCTATCACATGAGACAAATAACTCATAACTACCTAGGATAATGTAAAATCTAGAAAAGACAACTAAGAATTCTAGAAGAAAGCTTATACCCTAAGTAAACTTCACATGTGAACAATTCCCCTAAATCCCTAGTAAGGAATTAACTAGGTGCAAGAATTTATTCACACCAACACCCCCCCTTAAGTGCAACTTAGGGAGGAAAAAACAAATACAAGATGAAAAAGATGGGTCATGACACCAAGTCATGATGAGGTATATGTAAAAAAAACTCCTGGAAGTGAAGAGAAAAACTGCTTGTGGAAAAAGCTCCTCTAAGAAGAGAAAATAAGATGAAGATAGCAGAGAATTTCTGAAAACAAAGTGTCCAAAATAGAACTGAACTTTATGAACATATTTAAGAGGCACAGAGGATTTAAAAATTATTAAAGATAGCACACATAGTGTCATAGACTGACCCAGCATATCAGGAGGCAGTGATCCAGATTCAGAGAGGGGCAAAATTTACTGCACTGAGTTTCCTGGTGCCCTTTCCTTGAACAATGGAGGTCAGATGAGAGAAATAAAGAGGGTAAAGAGTTTACCATCCAATCAAAGATATATATTTTATGAATTTTAAATGTGATCCAATGACACTATAATAGTAGAGTTAAAATACATGTATGGCCTCTGAAGAACCTAATAATTGAGATGGGAGAGGTTTCTCTAAGGCTAGGGAATGCAGAGAGTGTTCATATGGTAATCCTCCCATCTCTCAGTGGCGGTGGCAGTGCTGCATTTACCTAATCTATAGAACAAGCTAATAGATGTAATTCCGCTCCAAGGCAGAGGTGGGAGCAGAGGCTTATTAGCATGAGCGGTATAATATCCCATGGCCACCTGGGAGGCACTTGGCCGGATCATTTGGAAACTTTGGCAGCATCCTGCTTAAGTGCATATAGAGGAAGGAAACCTCCAGGGGTGCAGAAATTTCAAGCAGAAAAGGATGTATAAAAACAAGGCACACATGAGGGAAGAAAGATCATGGATTACGTTATTTATCTTAAATGGACCATAAAAGGTGCTTGATGGAAAATCGTCAACACTAAAACCCCATAGGAACTTTATAATACAAATCTAGAATTACAAAAAAATGCTTACGATATATGCAAAATCCAAAAAATACATGTATACAATAGTGTGGCACTTTATCTCAATGCATTTATATATAAGAAAGTGCTTACAAATGATGCTCAAAATATCCAAAAAGTAAAAAATTCTAAAAATATATATAAAGCAACCAAAATGAAGCCATCACATGCAAATAGTAGGATTCCAGGTGCCAAAATATCCAAGTAATTAACTAGAGTGTTAAACACAAAAATATGAATTAATTATACTAGGGGCTAAATATAGAAAAATTGCATAAGTAACTATGAAGAGCTCTAACAGACCTTTCCAATGCTGCAAGATAATGACAAAATGGAGGAATGAAGCAAAATTTATGAGCTTGGGAGCCAAAAATGGAAATATGACTTCAATAGGCTATAAAATGCACCAATAGAAAAATCTAAAAAAATTATGCACCATTGCATAGTTCTCGAAACCAGCTTTCCGTAGATATCTCATTCGTAAAAAACTGACTCCTGGATCACAATTTATGACGACTTTCTCGATCATGCTAAAAATCCCCAAAAAAGGAAAAAAAATTAAGCCCTCCATTCTGGGCACTAGTTACATGGATGCAACTAGGGGCAGACTGCAAAAGGCTACGCCCAACAAAAAAAATCCTCATAAATAAACTTTTCAAAATATAGGAAAATTTTATATCAAAATTCGTAGAATCGGCCTCCTTGATGCAATGGAAAGGTTTTTTTTGGCCAAAAATGCCCCTGTAAAAAGTTGTTTTCGAGATTTGAGCTTCAAACCCTTGTTTGCTAAAGTTGCAAATGGTGACCAAATTTAGTGAAACAAAAGCCAAATTTGAATTTCTCGAGCCTCCTGGACATAATGGGATAGCCAAAAATACTGCCACTATATCCAAAAGTGTTGCAATCACCAAATATCACCAAAAAATAGATCTTTACAAATCCTTTATGATTCTCCAGATTGTATTAAAATGCAAGAGAAGAGCATATAGGAATTTACAAGATCACAAAAGAAACTCAAATAATAGTAAAAAACTTGATGATGGAAACTCTCTATGAAAAAAGGAAGGGGCTTGCCAGATTCAAAGCTCTGATACCATGTTGAACTGAGAAACCAAGATTATCAATCTACAACACCAAATAACCTCCACATACAATAGAGAGAAGCAAAAATAAAAGATGTTATTCCACCAAACAAGAATTACAATATGATACAATATGATGAAAGATGTGATCAAGATTTTGTAAAATATGCATGAGATGCCTTGGTTATAAAGGCAAGGTGAGAGATAGGATTAGAAAAGATCATGACAAGTGTCTTAATACTATCACATGAGAGGACTAACTCATAACTACCTACCTAGGATAATATAAAATCTAGAAAATAAAACTAAGACTTCTAGAAGAAAGGTTATATCCTAAGTAAACTTAACATGTGAGTAAGTCCCCCTAAATCCCTAGTAAGGAATTAACTAGGTATAAGACTATTCACACCAACATTTCCTTTAAAATTGTAGTTTCTCCCTCATATTCCCATGAAATCTTGCCTAATCTTGAAATGGAGTTGCAAATTAGGTGAAAAAAAATTGGGCTAAACTTTCTGTTCAAATTGGGAAGTGAAAATTCAATTCTAAGGCTCAATTAATGGCTTGGAAAATTTTACATTACAAACTGCCCATTGGGGGCAAGCTGAAGTGTATAATGGTCCAACCCCTTAATTTCCCTTTTTACTAGAAACATGATGATATGTGGTACATTTTTTGGGGATGCCAAGTTGTGAAAAAATAATGGAACTCTATGTTTAATACCTTTCCTGTTATTTTTGAACATAAAATTAATTGGAAAGAGGCCTCGCTTGGAGTCGAGTTACATAATAATATTATTGTTGATGGGGTTTGTCATGTTATCTTGTTGCATCTATGGAGAAATAGATCTAAAGCAGTGTTCAATACTAGTAATGATCACCAGGAATTTATAGTTCTAAAGCTTTACTCTGACATACTTTGTTGTCTTGCTTCTCTCTTCTCTCTTTTACAAATGGATTCCAAGAAGAACACAAAGATGGATTCTCAAATTCAATGCATCAAACATCAAGTGGATCACTTACTCAGAAATCAAAAGATTACTCAAGGGTTAAGGCCTTTTTTTCTATTGTAATTCTATTGGATATGTTGTTATGGATAGTACATTTGTCAATGGTTTCTATGGTCTTAATTGTTGTTGTTCCAGCTTATTGTTGTTCTTGTAGTCTTGCTGAATTGTATACTGTTGTTCTTGCTTGTTGTATTGTTGTTGTTCTTGTATTCTTACTGAATTGTATTTTTTTGTTCTAGCTTGTAGTAGTGATGTATTTTTTTAATCAAATCTATGTTTTGTTGCTATGTACTTATTAATCTTGCAGTTTTTAACTGCATTTTCATCCTTGTAATCTACATTTTTCTCAATAATAATAAAAAAACAATTAGGATGAGATCTACAACCTCTCTTTTGTTCATCACAAATATTAATCAATCTTATACTTACAATACAATCCATTTACAATATTATGATAACAAATATATCCTAGACAAATTTTAGTGCAATGACAATAACAAAATATAAACACAAAACTACATAACAACTAGCTCAAGCATACATCACATAGTGACTAGTTAATAATAAGAAGTGGGTGCAACTTTATTGCATGCATCTTCCCATTACTTAGTTCACTAACACACAAGCCCTTATAATAGGATGAAAATAGGTAAATGAAAACTAGTGCATCTGATACCATACCATGGGCTCGTTATTTACTAGTTCACAGCTAGTTGTGATGATGAGACAATCATCCTATACTACTTGTTGTCATCTTTGGTAAAGGCATAAGTGTAACAACACACACCACATGTGACTATTAATTTTTTTTCCATGGATCACTAATTTTTTGAGTATGTGGATCTTGTCATTTATCACTTGCATGCTTCTATTGAAAATTGATCCAACCTAGTATGGGGTAGCTCTTGCAATCTATCACCTACATGCTATTGGTGAAAGTTGGTTATCTCTAAGATATGATAGCTCCTTACATTTATCACTTGCATGCTATCGATGAAAGCTAGCTAAACATCACTTGTATTGAACTTGGTTGTAGCATGTGGAATAATGTTATAGCCAAATAAATATAACTTGGATATCTTATTTCACTTCACCAAAGATTTGTGGTTGTGATTTCAACCATATATACATGTTAATAACTAGAACATTCAGAACCATACATTAAGCAAGGGTGTGCGTACCAAATTGTTAGATAACAAAGTGGCCAAATTAGTGATTTTTTCCAAATGCAATCATATTATTGAAAATAGAAATAACACGATCATGTTATGGCTTGCTAAATACCAAGTCATAATGTGATTGCATTTTATGTTCTATAAAATGTGATCATGTTTTCTAAAGTTAGAAAAACTTATTATCCATTCATGGTCATGGCCGAGGGAGGAGGAGAACATGTTTTAAAAGCAAAACCTGATCATGTATTATAAAATTCAACTCCATCCCAATTTTTTTAGCAATGCCACTTCAAAGGAGATGTGTGTAGAGAAGATCTTCATGTTTTTAATCAAATCATATTTAAACTTTCATAAATTTGTCTATTTTGGAATATTTCTTATATCTTTTTTTTTAAATACTAGTTCTTCTAAATCTTAACCCTGAATCTAATATAGATGAAGAGATATATGAAGAGTTCCTCACATCAATCCAGTCTCCTCCTACACTTCTAAAAAACCTTAGGTAAAGCTAAGAAGAATTATTAGGGTATTTGTAATAAAATAAAATTTAACTTACAAAACTAATTTCATCATTGAAGGTGTCTATAGAAAAGCCACACCATACATCATTTGATTCATTATTGGAAGCAATGATGAAGAAAGATAAATTATTCATGAGTCAAATTGATAAATAGAAAACTCATAGAGATTCATGTTGCCAATTTTATGTAATAAAGTTATCTTAAAATGAAGTGAAGAGAAAAATAACAAAAGCTCAAATTTTTGATCTTTTTATTGATCCCAAAACCAATGCACCCCTTCTAGTGAATCTAAAGAGATTTCCAATTCATTGGTCTAATCATCTTGATATAAAAAAAATTAAGATAGGTGGAGAATGGCCTTTGGCCAACCTCCATATAATAACTATGAGATTCCACTTTAATTTTTGAAAAAACTTATCGCAAGTTTGTCTTTCATGAAATTCTCAATTATTTTGATATGAGGGAGTTTCAGGGTAGAGGTGGAGGATTTGCCTAGGCTAGACTAGAATCTCATTGAATAAAAAACTTTTAATGGAGATCACTATCCCAAAAGTCTATACATCATGTGATGGAGCCATTAATCATCAAGGAGACTAGGGAGGTATAGACTCTTTGTGCCATTGCTAGCCATATGGACACCCTTATATAGCATGACACACACATGTTTTATCATTTTGATTTAGTATATGATTAGGAAAAAGTATCATTGGGTTTTAGTGCTCGTAACTCCCACCTATGCTATAGGTGTTATCATTTATGTTCTAAACTAGATTGCGATGTACATAGTGCATAGGGTGTCACTTTCTATAACTGCACTCACCATCATTATAGATGTATTGGGAGCATAGATGGTGATCAAATAGTAAAAGGTGGTGGGCCAGATAGTATGGTGACTAATTATGAGACCTATTAAATAATTTATTTAGTGATCATATAAGGTATTTTAATATGAATTTGTAACATATTTTACATTTTATACTCAAAATTTTAACATGCAAACTGATCTATAATCTTAGCATTGAATTAACAATTATGCATTTATTATATATTTTAGGGTCTATTTTCACAAGGTGGTACATGTCATCAACCATCCCACTAGTAAATTACATAATCTCATTAATTTTGGAGGAAAAATTATAAATCACAATAAATTAGTAGTTAGTTTATATTTAGAATAATTTTATATTTTGAAATGTATTTTTTGTTGAATAAGTGAGCATTACAACACCATCCAACATACATGTTCATAGTGTTAATTGTGACATTAGTATTTATGAGGTATGTATTACAGTGTGTTTTAAATTTTTATTTTACAAAATCTAATTTTATTATTTTTGTGCAATTTGTTTTCTTAGTTAAATCTATTTTTATTTATTTAGCTAATGAATGAACAACTATCACACCTCTTGGTTTATGTGAAAAATTAGACATTGATGTTGCTGCAACAATTTCATCTTCAATGTGTTTACCATAGCTATGAGTATGAATACATATATTTTATTAGTATTATTTTGTATTTATAAATAATCAATATATACTATGTTTTTTATGCTATAGATTGATTCAGGTGCTCATGTTCAAGGATAGAGGTTTCTCTTGATGATGTTCAGTATCACAGGCAAGAATAATTAGACTACGAGTTTGTTGTGTGTTTTTGTTTTTATTATTTTTATGTCATTTTAAAATAATATTTATTTATTTATAGAGTTTGGTATTTTATAACTTTTATATACATATTGAGTTGAAAAATAGTGAGGGGTGTATGATATTAAAATAATGTAAGACAACATCCAATTCATGGGATGAAGGTTCACTTTCTAATCAAGGAAAGAGAGGAAAAATGTTTCATGAAAATATTTTATATTCTTTTATGATGTATTCATAAAAATTCATAAGGCTATCTAGATTGATGACATTTTATAGTTTGAGAGACACCATTAGCCTCATAGCACTGTATATGAAATTTTGATGACATTATGTATGCCTTCAAAGTGTTATCAAGACATATATAAATATTTTGTATGTATTCATAGCTTAAATTGTTTTAATGGTTTTTATGTATATTTTATCTCTTTATCTTTCCCTATATCTTCCTCTCTCTCTCTATCATTATCTCTTCCTCTCTCTCTCTATCATTATCTCTATCATATGTATATAGTGTGCATAAGGGTTGGTTGTCATAATATCATATGAGTTCCATGCATCTTGTGTGAAGCATGCATCATGACTAGTGTGCATCAAACTCCTATGGTCATGTGTGTAATTTTTTATCCATACATCATAGTTAGTGACATTCAATCTTGTGCATGATTATGAATTTAATATGAAGGGTATAATAAAATATATGGCATTGCATTAAATAGGATTTTATTGAGGTTATGCGCATGGGAATGGGGGATCAAAAGTGACCACTTTTTTCTTCCTAAAATTAGTAAAAAAATAATCTTGGATAAGTATTTGAAGATAGCCATGCTCAAAATTTGAAGATGTGACAAGAGAAAGATTCATAGTGCTCATAATCTAGTTTCTAAACTATTATTTTTAAAAAATGGTGGAAATTAAGAGGTTCAAATAGGGGAGCACACAACATGCTCCTATTTTTCCAGAATAATATAACATATCATTTAGTGTGCTCCCCCTAAAATGTTAACTTTTTAAAGTATTTCACAAATCACTTCAATGGAAAATTATCAAACATAATGTAGTTTATGCCTGATTTTTTTACTATTTTTTTAATGAATATATGCTTTTTTACTAAATTTTAAATTGGGCACATCCTGAAAAATGAAAAGTCGAACATGCCCCCCTTTTTTTGAAAACTAATTGAAAGTCAATTTTTAAATGTATATAGAATATATACTAGAACACAAAAATGTAATTTATTTTAAATTTGGATGAACAAGTAAAAAATGACACTAAAAATACTATGTACATAATTTTTTGGGAAAAAAGGAAGACACTAGCAAAAGAAATTAAAGATCAAAACATTAACTTATTTGAAATGTAGTTCAAAAAATAAATGGTTAGAAAGGTAAGAGGAAGATTGGTGTTATTGTGATATTTTCTCATATCAACATCAAAAAATGTGCAAACTTGATAGAGAGAATGCTTGACATTTAGTTATGTTTCTATATTTTACAAAAAAACATATTTTTGGGCTTGGGCATGCAAGTTGAACCCTTTGGGTTTGATGCTCAAAGAAAATCCAACCCTAAGGGTTGACAATATCCAAACCAAGTTATAGCATGATTGTGCTATAACATACGTGTGCTATAACATGTTCACACTATAACATGAGAACATTTCTTTGTACGTAAAAAAGGGTAAAAAAGTATGTGCATCCCATGATTTTGCACTTACATGCTATTTTTTACCCTAAAAAATGTGCATTCTTTGACATACAAATAAAATTTTCATGGTTTTGAAAATTACAATAGTTGTTTCATTATTCTATCACATTTTCTTCTCCTATTAATGTAGAAGTTTAAATTGTATGTTTTTAAATTGAATTTGATAGTATCAATCATTATTTTCATGTTTTATATTTGAATTTGGTAATTGTCGATCATTGATTTTGATGAGTACATTAAATTTTCTTGTTAACTATGGGTATTCCTATTCCATGAAACATCTCCTCAGATATTCTTAGACTCTATGACTAGTATTTAAAGTCTAAGCACTAAAATTGATAAATTGTGTTTTAACAAATGTTTGCATGTTTAGACGATTATTTTTGAAATATGGTAGCATATTATGATAATCGTAGTAATTGTATCATATAAGTATCTTGGAGAAACTAAACCCTCATATAGCAAGACTAGTAGAAAAAATGTAGCCAAAGGAATGTTGTAGACCCACAACTACTAGACCAACCAGACGTAGTTGAGGGATCAAGCACCTACAACCAAGGAAGTAGGATGCTCATAGCCATCATAGCCAAAATATGTAGCTATAATTTCATCCATCAACAAAATTCTTTTTCATAAAGAATGGGGATGGAATTCCACATTAGTAGATAATGGAAAACACTACAACAATTATTTTATTACATCTATTATGTTGTTTTTTTGTACATGTCAATAATTCCAATTCTCTAGTCACAATTGAAGAATTGTATTAAGATTTTATTTCTTGAAGATTTAATTATTTTGAACTTTCCTATTTATGTTTTCAAAATAAAAACAATCATCTACTTATTTTCTAGGAATGAGTTGACAATTGTAATCTAGGCTGGTAGGATTTCAACTAGTTAAAAGATAATTAAGATTAATTATTTAGATGAAACTAATTCTATATATATCAAAAGATTTTAGAAAATAAAATAATGTGATTTTTCCTATCAATTGTGTCATTTTATAAATGATTATCAAAAGTAGTTATTTATTGATGGATGTTGATTTAGAGAGAATGATAATCAAAAGCAATTTTTTTTCGATGGATGTTGATTTAGATATGAGAGAATGAAGGATGAAAGTGATTGATTGATATTTCTACAAGGTAGAGGAGTACAACAACCCAAGAAAAGATTCACTTGAGATAACATTGTGACTTTTTGTTTTTTCAGAATCTTTACATAGCATGCGATATGGATTCAGTTCCATTCGCCAAATTTTTTAATTGACTCCAACATTGCAATGTTATGATTTATATTTCATCGGCTTCCTTGATTTTTTATCCTTCTTGATATCTTCCCAAACTTGTGTAAATTGCTTCAAATAGAGGAATATAGCAGTAGACCAACTTTGGCCCTTATTCATTTTTTAGGATAAAACATTTGTAACTCAGCGGACCCATCTTTAGTATGTTAATAGACTTAAGGAAAGTTCCTCTTTTATGGTTCAACTTTCTTGACAACAAGTTAAAAGTTAAAGACTTGCTAATGGGATCCAAGACTTAACAAGCATGCCATCCTACACTAGTGGCTTTCCTTTTTAGGTCATGTGTAAGCATACGTGGCACATGTCAAATTTCCCCCGCCATTCAATTATCCCCTTGCTAGCTGTATAGTATTATTTTACCATAAATGATATGAGTGATCTGACCCCTCACATGTGTGAGAGCCAAGGGAATAAAAAGGAAAAAAAGGAAATATCCTTTTATAATCCACAATACTAGGCGATCTATTTTTGGGTCTACAGATGGCTTATAGTATATGGGAGTACTCCCAATATAAGGGAGGCACCTAACTCTTGCTCTACAATACGAAGTGTACATACCTTATGTAACCAGAAATTATTTGGAAGATATCAATCTTTAGAGCCTTTAGTATGCAAATTCTTCATCTCACTCATTCCAGATACTCATTAATGAACACATGATTCAGGTTGCAAGTTACACAAAATATGGGTCTACTTCCAACACAATGAAGAAACCACATTTTGCGAACATGGAGACACCCATCTGCCTCACTAGTGAGAAGAGCCAATTATATTTTATGGGAAGAATTACAGAGCAACGATTGAAAATGATGTTACAAGAAAATAAATTTTTGACCAGGAAAGCAATGAGGTTGATTCTGGGTAAATAGTTTCTATTTTATGAGAAGAGGTATGGTGTAAATACTGATATTACATCTCACTTTGTAGCATCCCTACTGGATATCCATGTGTCTAATTAAATTATGATTGAGATGACCCAGGAATTGTTCAAAATAAGTCTTCTTGGCAGATTAGATGAAACTGTGGAGGCATCTTGGCTTGGCATTGGGATTCCCAGACCCAAATATTTGGGTCATCATCACGACCCATTGGCTAAGTGCCTTCCTTTTCTGTTGGATTTATCTGGCAACAAATTATGGGAGCATTGAGACTAGGTGTTGGAGGGTTTCCACTTTTTGAAAAAATTACACCATTACGAGCCTAGTCAATAGTTCAAGTGGTTGCAAGATTTTGTCGCGTTTGAAGAGGATTAGGGTTTGGATCTGATGAATTTTTGTGTAAGCTCAATGGAGTACCCTTTTGTAATAAGGGATCCGGTAATGTAGTCATGTTTTCGTTACTTCTCAAATTTTGGGTTTCTTGAAATTATGGTAAGAAACCCTAGAAATCTACTAGATATCCACTAGACTAGTTGGGGGAGCCACACTATGCTCTCGTTGTCTATGCAACCATCACACTGTATATTTGACCGTGTTTATTAATTTATTAGAAATAAGAATCCAACTCATTTTGTATTTTCAATTAATTAATAAATATAGTCAGATGTGCAATCTGATGGCTGGATATAAGTTGCCCACTATGCTAGGGAGCGTAGGGAGCCTAGGTTTTCTAGATGGAAATATTATGTGAAAATGTAGCCCTATGCATAATTTATCTTTGTATTTGAGGGCCAAGCTTATTAGAGAATAATATATTGTTATAATTTGATATACTCTATAGACTAAACTAAAAAAGACTTTATATAAATAATATGCTATGAATACTTGTAAAGTTTGCATGCTTATGTTCCTATGTCTATTCTCTATTAAGCTCGGGTTTGCATTTTCTGAAATTTCTCTATAGTTTCATTTGAAAGCTTTTTGAAAGATTATCTATTTTTGTTTAGGAAAATGTTCCAAAGTTTGGATTAAAAGTGAATTTTTAAAATTTTTTGTTCCAGAAACCCTAGTTTTAATTCAAATGGAAGTATTGAATAATGATTGCAATTTGAGGCGTAGAAAATCATTATGTTCCATTTAAGGCTTTTGAATGTTAAATTTTATGTAATTTGCTTGGTTGCACCCTTAAATCATTTGCAAGCATTCTGAATGTTAATTTTGTCAGTAGCATGCATAGAAAGATACCCTAGTTATAATTCAAAATGCAAAATGATTGCAAGTATAGGGTTAAGGAAAAATGCATTCTGAAAAAGGGGATTAAAGAGAACGCAACAAATATTATATGAAAACGTATCCCTATGCATAAATTGTGTTTGTATTTGAAGGCCAAGCTTATTAGCAAACAATGTATTCTACTAAACTCTATAGACCATGGATAAACTAAAAAAAAATTATGTAAATAAAATGTTGTGAATACTTTTAAAGTTTGTGTTAAAGTTCCAATGTCTATTCGATATTAAGTTTGGGCTTGCATTTTTTAAATTTCATTATCAGTTTCGTTTGAAAGCTTTTCGAAAGAGTATCTATTTATTCTTAGGAAAGCGTACCAAAGTTTAGATTAAAAGAGGATTTTTTAATTTATTTGTTCCTGAAAACCCTAACTATAGTTCAAATGGAAAAATTGAATTTAGTTATTGCAATCTAGGGCGTAGAAAACCATTATGTTCCATTGAAGGCTTTTGAATGTTGAATTTTATGTAATTTTCTTGGTTTCACATTTGACTCATTTGCACTTGTAAATTATGAATGTTAATTTTGTCATTAGCACCAAAGTTGGGATTCAATGATGAAGAAACCCTAATTTTAATTTGAAATGAAAAGTGATTGCAAGAATAGGGTTAAGGAAATACATGGTTTGAGAAAGGAGATTAAAGACAATCCACCACAAAATAGGTATTTTAACAGAACTATTTACAAACGGTAATAACTATGGATGATGGGAAAACAATGACAAAACCTGGGTAAATTGACCAAATTATGAATGAAACCTAGAAACCTTAATTTTAATAAAGATTATAAAAGAAATAAGAACAAGGGTTTGGGTTGGGACAAGCCCAATGTTGAGACAAGAAACCATGATTAAAAACCTAATTTTATGGTCCATGCTTAATATCCAAGTTCACATTTGATTTTGTTTGTATATCGATAGGTTTAGGATAAGAAAAAGAGTCATGTCATAATTTTTTAAGGGCAATAATCATATGACCTAACAAGAAAGCCATAGTTCTAGCCAACATCCTATGGATGGACAGTAAAAGACCTATGTAGGAATTAAAAAAGTGTCAAGTTATGTAGAAGGCATAAGGCAAGAAATCATAAATCTTGAATTACAGACTTCAGAAGTGAAAGGATGTTATTTTGTCAAAGGAGGGAACTTGTAGGATTTACCAATGACTATAACCTAAAGGATCAAATTCAAATTACTTGAGATCTGGATTCTTAGATTTTGAACCTATTGTGTGAGCGGCATCTAACCCTTATTGGTTTTAGTTATATTATGCCTATTGTTATATTCCTCTTTTTGATATTAAAAAGGCTGTAATGCCTTTTGTGATATATACGATTTACCTCTAGCTATTGCTTCTTTATTTGTTGTGCTTTTCATTTTAAAGAGGGGTCGGTATACTTAGTTGTTCCTTGTTTGTTCTTCTATTAGTAATACTTCCAAACCTGCCCACTTCTTGGGATATGCATCCATGATAAGCTCTTGGTCTTGAGTGACACCTAAATTGGCCAAAAGATCAGCTACCCCATTAGCTTTTTCGTGTACATGCAACATTGTGGAATCCTCCAATTTCTCTAAATATTCCCATATCTATAACACCCAACATTTTAGTTTCTAGTTTGGTGTTTCATGGTTTTTTATTGCTTGAATACATAGTAATGAATCGCCATCTATATCAACATTCTTGCTATTCTTTTCTTTGCACATCCATAGTCCCATGGATAGGGCCTCCATCTCAACTTCGTTGTTAGTGGCAAAACAAATTCTTTTAGATAAGGCCCAAATGCATTTACCCCCACTATCCCTTATGATGCACCCAGACCCTATTGGTTCAGGGTTACCTTTTTTTGACCCATCAAAGTTGATTTTGTATATTCCTTGTTTCAAACTCTTCCAGATTTCCTCTTTTTTGTTTTTGTTTTTTCTTTAAAATGACCTTTGGGTATTTTTAATTTAATCCATCTTTTCTACAATTACTCATCCCATCTTGTAAATTTCATGCTTGTTTTTATCATACTTTTCACATTTTGTAGTTCACATAGACTTTCTTCTATCTTTTGCATTAATTTACCTCCTTCCATGCTCTTTTCCTAGAATATTCTACAATTTCTTTCTTTCCAAATATGCCATATGATCACTTAGGGGGGAACAACCCATAAATCTACCCATAGTGAATCCTTCCTTCCTTTTGGCCAACTGGTCATCCATTCATTTAGCTTTTCCTATCTTGCTCCATTCCAACCTAGCACACCTTGGATCCTGTCCCAACATCTTGAAGCATATGTGCATCCTAACAAGAGTGATTGATTGTTTCACAATTTTTATAACACAGTGTGCACTTGTTAGAACCGTGAATGCCAATGGTACTCAATTTCTTAGTTGTTAATTTTCCAAGCCAAATTTTCTGTTATAAGCTTCCTAGTATCCCATAAAAACTTCCATATGGTAGATCCTCCACTAGATATATCTATGGTAAGGATCCTTTTTGGGTTTAGGTTGTCTAAATACTTGTTTTAAAATATCTTACACCATAAACAGTACTAATCCTTGTACATTTTCTAAGATAGTTTAGCTCCTAGTTCCAAATTTTGCTCTTTCATTTTTCTCAGACCTATGCCTCTAGTTGCTTTTGGCATGTACATGCCTTATCCCAATGCACCAAAGGGACTTTATTATCCTCTTTTTCCCCTTCCCATAGGAATTTTTGAAGAAAAAATTCTAAATTAGATTCTACTTAGTGTGTACTTTGAAAACATGGCATAACATGTATTGGCACTGTTGAAAGGATCGATTTAATCATTATTATCTTGCTTGCTAACGTTAGCCATTTATTTTTCCATGTTGAGGCCTTATTTCTACATTTTTCCAAAATATCCACTCAATATTGTGATCAACCTGAGCTCTAAAAATTAATGGTGTGCCTAGATACTTGGTCGGAATTGTTGCAATTGTAAAGCCAAGGTGATTTGTTGTTCTTTTCTGAGTGACCTTTTTGGTGTTAAAAAATAATATTGAGGATTTTTCTTTATTTACCACTTTCCCTAAGCACCGTTGTACTCTTTCAATGCCTCTTTCATTACTACTGCCTCTTGCATACTAGCCTCCCTAAATAAAACTGTATCATAATTTGCAAGTTGTGTGTGTTATTGGACTAATATTTTTGTGTCACTTTTATGCATTTCCATATATTGTTTTTCCTTTTGAACTTAAAGGACCTTCCGATGGCCTTTTCCATTACAATGAACAAAAATGGGGATAAAGTGTCTTCTTGCCTTAGTCTTTTTATTTCATAAAAGAAACCACAAATAGAGCCATTTACATTGAATGAATATCTTACTGTAGATACACAATGTTGTGTGAATTCTATCCAGGACTGATTGAAGCCAAATATGTTAAGAACTTCCATTTAACTTTATCATATGCCTTACAAATATCTAATTTAATCATCATTGTATTTTTCCTATAGAAATTGTATGCACTATTTCATTGGCTACTATGATCTATTAATGATTTCCCTGCCTGGAAAAAAACCACTTTGTTCTTATGAGATAATAGAATTTAGCATCTTCTTTAGACAGTTGGCTAGTACTTTGGAAATGATTTAATATATTGTGTTGCACAAATAAATTGGCCTATAGTCATTGAAATAGTTGTAGACTTTTTTTTTTGGATGAGGGATATTATTGTGTTAAGATTTTTTACAAAAAAAATCTTGATCTTGAATTCCTCAACCACTTTCCACACTTCCTTCCCTATAAGATGCCAATATTTTTGATAAAAAATGCTAGAAATCCATCTAGACCAGGTGCTTTCTCTAGATGTAGCTGAAAGGTGGCAATACAAACTTCCTCCATTGATATTGTTTCTTTTAACATGCGATTATTTGTCTCTATGACACATTTTGGGATGCAGTCAAGGATTGCTTCATTGCTACATGGTGTAGAGTTTTGTTTAGTCCCTAATATTTTCTCAAAGAATCTCACTGCATCTAATTCTATTATTTTTTGTCTTTAACAAGATTACCATGCTCTTAATTTATCTCATCAATTTTGTTCAAAGTCGTTCGTGCTTTTGATGTAGCGTGAAAATATCTAGAATTTGCATCCCCTTTCTTCGACCACATTTCCTTGGCTTTGTCTTGCCAAAATACTTCTTCTCTTGCCAAATTTTTTTATGGTATTTCTTCAGTTGTGTTTCTTTTTGGTAATCCTCCATGAACATACCATTTTTAATTACCTTGTTGTTCAATTCTTCTAGCTCCTTTTCAACCTTCTCTTTTTCATGGAAAATGGTCTTAAAAGTCTCCTTGTTCCATTGTTTCAACTTTGATTTTATCATTTGTATCTTTTTCATGAATACATAGCTAGGAGTGCCACTAACCTTACACTCTTTCCCCCATGACTCTGTAGAAGGCATCAAACTTTCTTCTCTCCACGACATGTTCTCAAATTTGAAGTATGTTTTTGCTAGTTTGGGTCTAGTTTTCATTTCCATGAGGATTGGAAAATGGTACGATATAGAGATTGGTATTATAGTTGATTCCATCATTATAGCTTCCTCCATCAATTTGGTTGAGATAATAAACCTATCCAATCTTTCTGCAATGTTTGTAAAATATGTTATGCAATTTTTCCAAGTATAGATTCCATTTGATGTTTGGCAATCTATGCCCTTTATTGCATCCATAAATTCTCTAAAATCTTGAATATTTCTATTGATTTTCTTGAGACATCCACTTTTCTTAGAAAGGTGTGTGGTTGCATTAAAGTTACCTCCTAGTATGAAGACATGATCACCTAGTTGACTTATTCTATTACTGATTGATTTCCAAGTTTATCTTTTGTCCTCAGTCTTAATGGGGTTGTATACATTAAATAGAGCAAATTCCATATTGGCATTAAAATCTATAACTTTGCATTCCATCCAACTGTTATGTGCTTGGACTAGGTTTATTGCAACACTAATATTCCTCCAAAGAATTTCCAAGCCTCTAGCCAAATCATTGGCTTCTTGAAAGAATCTTGACCATGTTCTACAATACTTCAAAAATTTCTTTGCTTTTGAGTTATTTAATTTAGTTTCCTATAACATTATTATATGTTAATTTTTCTAAATGATTCTTAACTAAGCATCTCTTGTCAGGGGTGTTTAAACCCCTGACATTCCATGAGGATATCTTCATTACCCTTCAAGAGAGGTTTTCCCTCCCTTGGTTATTAGAAAACTTGAGATGCTTTTCAAACCCTTCTTCATCACTTCCTCTTCCCTTTTTTATTTTTTATTTTCCTTCCTTTTCCTTTCTTTTCTTTACCCAACACCTTGGCAAAGGTCTAACTTATACACCTTGGGTCAATGATTCCCAATTCATCAATTTCTATCATGTCTTCTTTTGTGAATATGTCGTAGTCTGAATCTTCTTCAAATAGACTTGGGATTTATCCAAATTATCCTTTGAAATGATTGGATTAATTTTTTTTTATTACTGGGGACTTCTTTATAACTGGTTCCACAACATTTACTGTTACCAACTTTCTTTCTACACTTAGGACCTCCTTGATATTGATGCTTTGTACTACAATTTTTTTCTTTGGGAGACTTTGTGAATTTATAGATTGTGTGGTGGAGATAGGATTTTTGCTGTTAATATTCATTTTCCACACTATTTTGAGTGGTTCCTTATTTTTAGGGTTTTTTTCAAAGACTTTTTTGCAATCTTTCTCCTTATGATTTTTGTTGCGACACTTAAGGTAGAAATTTTTGTTTTCTTCAATTTTCATAGATTAACACCAATTCTCACCTTCTATACAAAACAATACTTCACTTGGTATCTTCCTAAATGTTGGGAATTCCAAATTTTGTAAGTTTGAAGTGCCCATATTGAGAATTTTTCCTTTGCACTCTCAAAGGTGCACTTGAAAAACCTGCTTTAAGTTACCTACTTTGGAGGGTCATAATATGAACCCTGTTGATTCCCATGCAAAATCCTTTTGTGGACCCATTCATGTGACATATGTGAGCGTTCTTGTCAATTTTCAGCTTTCCATGATGAGTTTTGACAAGATTTTGAAAGGTGAAGCTGGAGGGTTTTGACACTTTTTTGTTGTTTGCAAACTTTCAGTTCTGCAAAGTAGCCTCCTATTTGAGATGATATTTCACAACTGAATGGTTATCAAGCCAAAACAACTGTTGTTCCCCATTCTCCATATATTCGTGAGCTCCCATGTTAGGTTTCAGAGTCTCATGATTTGATTTGTTATTTTTTCAAGGTCAAAAGCAAACACAATTTGTTCAATTTTGCACCTGTATTTTCTGAAACCCTTAGAGGAGATCAACTTTGACCTTCAATATCTTTTGATGAATGATGATTCAAACAAATTCCTCTTGCACATGTGCTCACTGTACCAAAATGATCTTATGTTTCCAATGGAAGCCTCTCAAAAGTTGATTTGATATTTTTTCAAAGTGGTGACTTTGAGAGCATTGATTGGTTTGGAGCATAGAAAAGCTGCAGAAATGCCTGAGTGAACAACTTTGTAGATTAATATTTTTCACCTCGGGATCTCTTTTTCCAAACTGTCTTCTGCACTCCATTCTTGGGTTAAATGGCTACATGTTTGTTGAATTTCATGTCTCTAGGATAAGTTCTGATGGGATTTTTAATTGTTTTCTAATCACAACATGGCCAAAAATTGTGTTTTAGAAAGTGTCAAATTTTGCAAATCTAAGGACAACCCATTTCTTTTTTTAGTTTGAAACCTATACATCTCCATTTTTATCAACGGAAGTCATTTGATACATTATTTTAATGTACTTTTATCGCAGTTAACATGTTCCTGGCCAGTTTACAAAGGAGGTACCTAAATTTTTAGGGTTAGGAAAAATTGGAGGAAATAGGTTTTTTCTAAATAATTAATTATGATCCTATGCAAATTTTCACAGCTCCAAGTGTCCCAGTTTTCTTGCAATAAATTTCTCCATTTATCTTACAAGTGAAATTAAATTTTTGCCTAATTTTAATGTTTTAAATTTTTATATTTAAAACATTTTGAAATATCTCAAGATGATTTTAGGGCATTAATTTCTTCCACATTTGAATAAGAGACAATTTTTTTTTAATTATTTCATTTCATTGGCTAGAAGCTCTAAAATAAACTTTGAAAAACTTCAAGCTCTCAAATAAACTCATCGCGGCTTCTCTTAAAAATGTAAATCCAAACCAGCCATAGTTTTTTCTTCTCCGATGGACATACAAGAGACAAAAATGCTCAATGTTTGGACAACAGAGGATGCGCAGCAAGAGGGAAGTTGCACAGAACATGGCAATGAAAATGCGCCAGCAGGGAAACAATTTGCGCATACAATGAAAATGTATCTGATATGTTTGAAGATATTCTTTTGTATCTGAAACCAACCAGTTGTGAGAGGCTCGAGGCTTGTTACATTATTGAATGATGGCGCGGCAAACACTTTGTGTAGGCATCATGAATATGGAAGCGTTGAAATAAGAGATGGACAACCATCGAAACATAAAGGATAGTTGATGCTGCCCAACACCTGTGGCTGCTTGAATGCATTTTGGAGGGATTTAACCATCACAGAATGAATGGAGCCCATAAAGAGCTGAATGCTTGAGCCTTTATAGAGCAGGGAAATGGTAAAGATTGTAAAAGAACAACATTTGGGAATGATGCATCTGGCGTGCTCCAATTTCATGTAGGTGGATTACAAATGCAAAGCCAAACATTTCAAGGGGAATTAATGTAAAGAAAATGGACTGTGCATTGATTATTGAAATCCTTTGATGTCGCCATGGTGGAGAAGTTGTAGAGCACGAATTAGGGCAAGCAAGAAGAAAGAGCATGCAACTACCAGATGAAGGAAAGTTAGGACACTTCACCCACGTCGCCTGTTGCCAGTCCCTCCTCCCATTTTCTCTAGAACTAGCGATGAACAGGTGGTTAGCGATGGTGTTCATGTTGATTTTTATGTAGCTTGGACAGGTGTCTCCATTTCCAAGAAGTGCTTATTTAATTATTTAATTATTTTCTAGAGACTTCCAGAAAGGGCTGAGTTGTCTAGATAATTATGTAATTAAATAAATTGATTCCCCTAGAGACTTCTAGAATCCAGTTAGTTAGGGTTTTTAGAGTCTATTTAATCTTAGCCATTGATTGAGATTAAATCATGGCCATTGGTTTTCTAATGAGAAAAGTATAAAAGGGGATCAATGGGCATTTGGAGAACACACAAGTATAGAGTTGAGAAAGACTTGCAGTGATAGCAAGTAAATTTGCAGTGAGAGCAAATAGTCTTGCAGTGTTAGCAAGGGCGCAGTGATAGCGTTGGGGATAGCAGCTGTGGAATTTCAGCAGGAGAAATTGAGGGAAGAATTTCCGGAGAAGGATATTGCCGGAGCTCTGCCAGTAAGAGGCAAGCAGTTTTGTATTCCTTAATTTTGCTGAAGTTTAATATAATTCCTCATCTGCAGTAGTGGTTTTCCCTTCGGGGTTTTTCCACGGACAATTTGTCCAAAAATATTGTGTTCATTATTGTGAATGTTTTCTTCTCTATTCTCTGTGAGTTTTATTGGTGAAGTTGCAGTTGTGTTATTTTTCGATATTTGCTAGAATTAATTTTTCTAGTCAAATAATCATGTATTAGATAGGAGATTAATAATCGAATCGCAATAGAATTTTCACATGGTATCGAATCTGGTCAGCTCAACACAGGAAGGAAAGATCCGCTCTTGTAATTATTATTATTATTTGTTTTCTTTTATCTTTTGAGATGGCCTCAACAGGTTTAAGAGATCAGGACAGATTGGATGGAGCCTCAAATTTTGGTGTCTGGAAAGCCAGAATTTCTTTGTTGCTGGAAGAGAATGGGATCAAGGAATATGTGACTAGTGTTGTACCTGTACCTACAGATCCAGCACAGCTCTTAGCATATAAGAAGGAAGATGCCAAGGCGAGGAGGATGATTCTTGATGGTGTCAAGGATCATATTGTTCCACATGTCGCAGAGTTAGATACAGCGAAGAAGATGTGGGATGCCATTCTGAATCTATACCAGAATGCTACCACTAACCGGAAGCTGATTCTCAGAGAAAAGTTGAGGACTACTCGGATGAACAAGGGAGAGGACGTGACAAGTTACCTCACCAGACTCAGACTTGTCAAGGATGAGTTGGCTGCTGTTGGAGATAATCTAGGTGATGACGAGCTAGTGCGGATAGCCCTAAATGGGTTTACTAAGCAGTGGGATGTCTTTGTTCAAGTTATTAATGGATGAGACACCTTGCCGAGTTGGGATCGACTTTGGAGTGACTTCACTCAAGAGGAGCTTAGACTAAGTCTTGTCAGTGGACCAGTAGCAAGAGTCAGAAAAGTGAGGCAGAACAGGAGAACGTTGCCCTTGCAGGAAAAGGGAAAGCAAAGAAGGGGTCTAGTAAAGGATCAAATCCACAAGGTGAGAAGAAGAAGGACTTATCTAAAGTCAAGTGCTATGGCTGTCACGAGTTTGGCCACTATGTCAGCGATTGCCCGCAAAGGAAGAAAGGCAAGAAGCAGACAGCAGCTTCAGCAAGTGCAGATGAGCTCTCTAGTAGAATGGAGGATGAGTTCACTCTCATAGCTTGTATGGCTAGCTCAACCTCACAAGGTGTTTGGTATATAGATAGTGGGGCGTCATTTCATATGACAGGAGTTAGAGAGTACTTCTCCAGCTATAAGGAGGAGGACATCAGAATACAGATTTCTATGGGGAACATGTCCAAACTCAATCCAGTTGGGAAAGGGACTGTTCTATTTCAAAGGGAGAATGGTAAGCGGATTCCCATTCATGATGTGTTGCATGTGCCAGGCTTGGGTATGAATTTGATTTCCATATCTGTCCTTCAGGATAAAGGTTACAATGTACTCTTTAGAGGGGCAAGTGTGTTAATCAAGCACAAGGATTGGAAATCACCCATAGCTATTGGAGTTAGGAGCAGTCGGCTTTATAGGTTGCAGTTTGATACTCATAAGGCACTGATGAGTAGCAGTAATTCTAGAGATCAAGGAGAGCTATGGCATAGGAGGATGGGCCATATACATCATGGAGCACTTAAAATGCTTCGTGAGGCTGTGACAGGTGTTCCAGAGGTGAGCACAGAGCATGATGATGTTTGCAAGGGATGTGTGTTGGGGAAGTTTGCGAAAGCAGCTTTTCCAAGGAGTGACACTAGATCCAAGGGTGTTCTTGATCTAGTACATTGGACATATATGTGGACCCCAGTAAATGAGGTCTCGAGGAGGATATAAGGTACTTTGTTTTATTGATGATTTCTCTAGGGAAGACCTGGATTACTACTTCTTGAAGACCAAGGATGATGTTTTAGTACTTCCAAGGTTCAAAGCTCTTGTGGAGAATTAAAATAGGGAGGAAGATAAAGGTTCTTGATTTGAGGATAATGGTGGCAGTACAAAGGGAAAAGAGTTCGGGAGTTACGTACCGAGGAAGGAATCAAGAGAATTGAATTTCACTTACAACCCACAACAAAATGGGGTTCTTGAGAGGAAAGATAGAGTCTATATCCAGCCCGGCAAGGGCTATCTTGTATGACCCGGGGATATGCCACGTTACTTATGGGCAGAGGCATGCAGTACAGCAGTGTACATACAAAACAGGGTTCCACAT
Source organism: Sequoia sempervirens (assembly GCA_007258455.2). Lineage (NCBI taxonomy): Eukaryota > Viridiplantae > Streptophyta > Pinopsida > Cupressales > Cupressaceae > Sequoia > Sequoia sempervirens. The sequence continues at coordinate 160,678,202 of VDFB02000017.1, read as the reverse complement.
AAGGTATTGGGCAAGATGACACCAGAGGAGGAGTTCTCAGGGAAGAAGCCAGATGTCAGCCACTTCAGGATATTTGGGAGTTTGGCATATTGTCACATTCTAGGTGTGACACGTTCCAAGTTAGATCAGACTGCAGAGAGGGGGTACTTTGTGGGGTACAGTGAAACCTCAAAGGCATATCAGATATTTATTCGGGGACCCGGAGGACTATAGTTAGAAGTGATGTAGTTCATGGAGGGACGTGGAAGGTCGAGAGGAACACCAGCGGATGGTCGGTGGCGGTTAGTGGGAAGCTCCAAGGATGCGTTCAGCGAGCAAGGACCGGCTGGCTTCGAGTGATGCAAACACATGCACAAGCTCAGGTGCTGAGAATTCGCAGAGTATGGAGCAGCAGATGCAGCAGATCCAAGAGATGCATCAGGGTAATATGGAGGTTGATACTTCATCCTCTACAGTTGGTAGCAAGAACCAACAGTCACAAAGTGATACTCAGGAGGTTGTGGGAGCTCCTAGGATGAGTAGTAGACAACGGAGACAACCAGCCAGGTATGATGACTATATGGCATTAGTTAGTCAGTTGGTAGATAGTGAGCCTTCTAGCTATCAGGAGGCCGCACAGCAGAAAGTGTGGCAAGATGCAATGGTTGAGGAGTATACCTCAATAGTGCAGAACGATGTGTGGGAGGTTGTGCCTAGACCGACAGATAGAGGCCCGTTAGTTGGATCATCTTGGATCCTATAAGATCAAGCAGGTGCAGAAATAATTGCTTATCCAATACAAAGGCAAGGTTGTGGCCCAAGGGAGTTCTCTCTTAGAAGGAGGGAATTGACTATGAGGAGACATTTGCTCCGGTGGCGAGGTATACTTCTATACAGTCGTGATGATCTCTCTTAAGCCTGAGATGGGATGGCAGATCCATCAAATGGATGTCAAGACCATGTTTCTTAATGGTGAATTGAAAGAGGAGGTATACATAGAACAACCAGAGGGCTTTGTGGAACACAACAGTACAACCCACATGTGCAGATTGAAGAGACAATTGTACAGACTCAAGTAGGCTCCCAGGGCGTGGTATGAGCACATTGATAAATACTTGCAGGGAATGGGCTTCGTGAAGAGTGAAGCGGATGCTAACCTCTACTACTTAGTGGTTGGGGGTGAGGTTCTCATTCTTGTTCTTTATGTGGATGACTTGTTTTTAATAGGTTCACTAGGGCTCATAGAGGAGTGCAAGAGGGACCTTGCAGCAGAGTTCGAGATGAAGGATTTGGGGCTTATCCACTACTTTCTAGGCATGGAGGTATGGCAGACAGATGGAGAGATTTTCCTTGGACAAGGGAAATACTGCATCGAAATCTTGAGGAGGTTCGAGATGGAAGATTGCAGAGCCATGTCTACTCCTATGGTCACGAATTGGAAGAAGGTAGAGACATCCAGGGAGAAGGATGTAGACCCCACCTTATACAGGCAGTTGATTGGGTCTCTCATGTATTTGGTCCATCACCAGGGACAAAATATATCCTTTCGCATTAAACTCTCTTGAATGGAGTTCATGGTGGAGCGAAGAGAGTGCATTGGACATTAGCAAAACATGTGTTGCGGTATTTGCATGGTACAATCGAGTATGGAATCAAATATGCTCGAGGTGATGGTATCAGGTTGATAGGCTATACTGACGCAGATTGGGCATGTAGTACAACGGACAGGAAAAGCACTTCAGGGTGTTGCTTTAGCTTGGGATCAGGAGTTGTCTCTTGGTACAGCAGGAAGCAGAAGTCTGTGGCTTTGAGAGGCAGAATACATAGCAGCTAGCATGGCGACGTGTGAGGCGATATGGCTTCGGAAGTTGCTAGTGGCCTTGTTTGGTCAGAGGGTTGAGACTACGGTGATACACTGCGACAATCAGAGTTGCATCAAGTTGTCTGAGAATCCGGTGTTTCATGATAGGTCTAAGCATATAGACATCAGATATCATTTCATCAGAGATTGTGTACAGCGCGGGATTGTTCAGCTACAATATATACCTACAGATCAGCAGGTAGCAGATATTTTGACTAAGGCATTGGGGAAGGCGAAATTCATCTTCTTCAGAGATAAGTTGGGTGTCATGCAGAACACCTTCCTCGCTAAGAGGGAGTGTTGATTTTTATGTAGCTTGGACAGGTGTCTCCATTCCCAAGTAGTGTTATTTAATTATTTAATTATTTTCTAGAGACTTCCAAAAAGGGTTGAGTTGTCTAGATAATTATGTAATTAAATAAATTGATTCCCCTAGAGACTTCTAGAATCCAGTTAGTTAGGGTTTTTAGAGTCTATTTAATCTTAGCCATTGATTGAGATTAAATCATGGCCATTAATTTTCCAATGAGAAAAGTATAAAAGGGGATCAATGGGCATTTGGAGAGTTTCCCCTAGGAAGTATATAGAGTTAGAAAGACTTCGCAGTGATAGCAAAGTAAATTTGCGGTGAGCAAATAGTCTTGCGGTGTTAGCAAGGCCTTGATGATGATAGCGTTAGGATAGCATTTGGCGGAATTCCAGGAGAAATTGAGAGAAGAATTTCTGGAGAAGGACATTGCCGGAGCTCTGCCAGTAAGAGGCAAGCAGTTTTGTATTCCTTAATTTGCTGAAGTTTAATATAATTCCTCATCTACAGTAGTGGTTTTCCCTTCGGGGTTTTTCCACGGACAATTTGTCCAAAAATATTGTGTTCATTATTGTGAATGTTTTCTTCTCTATTTCTGTGAGTTTTTTATTGGTGAAGTTGCAGTTGTGTTATTTTTCGATGGCTATGAGAATTAATTTTTTGAAGTCAAATAATCGATGTATTGAATAAGGAGATTAATGTCATTAAGCTATGATAAATTTTCACATAGTATCGAAGGAAGCGTCTGAGAGAGGCGGTCCTCAACACGGGGAAAAGGAAGATCCTGCCTCTTGAAATTATTATTATTATTTGTTTTCTTTATCTTTTTTAGGAGGAGGAGATGGCCTCGGTAGGTTTAAGAGATCGGGACAGGTGGATGGAGCCTCAAATTTTGGTGTCTAGAAGCGGAGGCTGCTGTTGCTGGAAGAGATGGGATCAAGGAATATGTGACCAGTGTTGTACCTGTACCTACAGATCCAGCACAGCTCTTAGCATATAAGAAGGAAGATGCCAAGGCGAGGAGGATGATTCTTGATGGTGTCAAGGATCATATTGTTCCACATGTCGCAGAGTTAGATACAACGAAGAAGATGTGGGATGCCATTCTGAATCTGTACCAGAATGCTACCACTAACCGGAAGCTGATTCTGAGAGAAAAGTTGAGGAATACTCGGATGAACAAGGGAGAGGACGTGACAAGTTACCTCACCAGACTCAGACTTGTCAAGGATGAGTTGGCTGCTATTGGAGATAATCTAGGTGATGACGAGCTAGTGCAGATAGCCCTAAATAGGTTTACTAAGCAGTGGGATGTCTTCGTTCAAGTTATTAATGGACGAGACACCTTGCCGAGTTGGGATAGACTTTGGAGTGACTTCACTCAGGAGGAGCTTAGACTAAGTCTTGTCAGTAGGACCAGTAGCAAGAGTCAGCAAAGTGAGGCGGAACAGGAGAACGTTGCCCTTGCAGGAAAAGGGAAAGCAAAGAAGGGGTCTAGTAAAGGATCAAATCCACAAGGTGAGAAGAAGAAGAAGGACCTATCTAAAGTCAAGTGCTATGGCTGTCACGAGTTTGGCCACTATGTCAGCGATTGCCCGCAAAGGAAGAAAGGCAAGAAGCAGACAACAGCTTCAGCAAGTGCAGATGAGCTCTCTAGTAGAATGGAGGATGAGTTCGCTCTCATAGCTTGTATGGCTAGCTCAACCTCACAGGGTGTTTGGTATATAGATAGTGGGGCGTCATTTCATATGACAGGAGTTAGAGAGTAGTTCTCCAGCTATAAGGAGGAGGACATCAGAATGCAGATTTCTATGGGGAACATGTCCAAGCTCAATCCAGTTGGGAAAGGGACTGTTCTATTTCAGAGGGAGAATGGTAAGCGGATTCCCATTCATGATGTGTTGCATGTGCCAGGCTTGGGTATGAATTTGATTTCCATATCTGTCCTTCAAGATAAAGGTTACAATGTACTCTTTAGAGGGGCAAGTGTGTTAATCAAGCACAAGGATTGGAAATCACCCATAACTATTGGAGTTAGGAGCGGCCGACTTTACAGGTTGCAGTTTGATACTCATAAGGCACTGATGAGCAACAGTAATTCTAGAGATCAAGGAGAGCTATGGCATAGGAGGATGGGCCATATACATCATGGAGCACTTAAAATGCTTCGTGAGACAGTGACAGGTGTTCCTGAGGTGAGCACAGAGCATGATGATGTATGTAAGGGATGTGTGTTGGGGAAGTTTGCAAAAAGCAACTTTTTCCAGGAGTGACACCTAGATCCAAGGGTGTTCTTGATCTAGTACATTGGACATACTCTTGGACCAATGTCGATGAAGTCTCTCTGAGGATACGAGTACTTTGTTACTATTATAGATGATTTATCTAGGAAGACCTAGATATACTTCTTGAAGACCAAGGATGAGGTTTTTAGTTACTTCCAAGAGTTCAAAGCTCTTGTGGAGAATTCAATAGTCGGGAAGATAAAGGTTCTTCAGTCAGATAATGGAGGTGAGTACAAAGGGAAAGAGTTCTAAGAGTTCTGTACGAGGGAAGGAATCAAGAGAGACTGGACTATTCCTTACAACCCACAGTAGAATGGGGTTGCTAAGAGGAAGAATCGGTCTATATCAGAGGCGGCAAGGGCTATGCTGTATGACCAGGATATGCCACGTTACTTATGGGCAGAGGCATGCAGTACAGCAGTGTACATACAAAACAGGGTTCCACATAAGGTATTGGGCAAGATGACACCAGAGGAGGCGTTCTCAGGGAAGAAGCCAGATGTCAGCCACTTCAGGATATTTGGGAGTTTGGCGTATTGTCACATTCCAGGTGCGACACGTTCCAAGTTAGATCAAACTGCAGAGAAGGGGTACTTTGTGGGGTACAGTGAAACCTCAAAGGCATATCGGATATTTATTCCAGGGACCAAGAGGACTATAGTTAGGCGTGATGTCAAGTTCATGGAGGACAAGGCATTCAGGAGGTCCAGAGATTTGCCAGCAGATGATCAGAGTGAGCAGTTAGTGGAAGCTCCAAGGATCGTTCAACCAGAGCAAGGACAGCGAAGCTCGAGTACAGTTACTAGTACATGCACAAGCTCAGGTGCTGAGAATTCGCAGAGTATGGAGCAGCAGATGCAGCAGATCCAAGAGATGCATCAGGGTAATATGGAGGTTGATACTTCATCCTCTACAGTTGGTAGCAAGAACCAACAGTCACAAAGTGATACTCAGGAGGTTGTGGGAGCTCCTAGGATGAGTAGTAGACAACGGAGACAACCAGCCAGGTATGATGACTATATGGCATTAGTTAGTCAGTTGGTAGATAGTGAGCCTTCTAGCTATCAGGAGGCCGCACAGCAGCAAGTGTGGCAAGATGCAATAGTTGAGGAGTATACCTCAATAGTGCAGAACGATGTGTGGGAGGTTGTGCTAGACCAGCGGATAGGCGTGGATTGGATCATCTTCCGGATCTATAAAGATCAAGCAGTGCGGATGGTAGCATTATGAGAAATACAAGGCAAGGTTTGTGGCCCAGGGGTTCTCTTAGAGCAGGGAATTGACTATGAGGGAGACATTTGCTCAGGTGGCCCGGTATGCCTATCTGGTCAAGTGATCTCTCTTCGCGACACAGAGATGGGATGGCGAGATCCATCGAGGATGGATGTCAAGGCGGTGTTTCTTAATAATTGAATTGAAAGGAGGTATACATAGAGCAACCAGAGGGCTTTGTAGCACACAGCAGTACAACCCACGTGTGCAGACTGAAGAAAGCTTTGTACGGACTCAAGCAGGCTCCCAGGGCGTGGTATGAGCGCATTGATAGATACTTGCAGGGAATGGGCTTTGTGAAGAGTGAAGCGGATGCTAACCTCTACTACTTGGTGGTTGGGGGTGAGGTTCTCATTCTTTTTCTTTATGTGGACGACTTGTTTTTAACAGGTTCACTAGGGCTCATAGAGGAGTGCAAGAGGGACCTTGCAGCAGAGTTTGAGATGAAGGATTTGGGGCTTATGCACTACTTTCTAGGCATGGAGGTATGGCAGATAGATGGAGAGATTTTCCTTGGACAAGGGAAATACTGCATCAAAATCTTGAGGAGGTTCGAGATGGAGGATTGTAGAGCCATGTCTACTCCTATGATCACGAATTGGAAGAAGGTAGAGACATCCAGGGAGAAGGATGTAGACCCCACCTTATATAGGTAGTTGATTGGGTCTCTCATGTATTTGGTCAACACTAGACTAGATATATCCTTTGCAGTAAACTCTCTTAGTCAGTTCATGGTGGAGCCGAAGAGAGTGCATTGGACGGCAGCAAAACATGTGTTGCGGTATTTGCGTGGTACAATCGAGTATGGAATCAAATATGCTCGAGGTGATGGTATCAGGTTGATAGGCTATACTGACGCAGATTGGGCAGGCAGTACAACAGACAGGAAAAGCACTTCAGGGTGTTGCTTTAGCTTGGGATCAGGAGTTGTCTCTTGGTATAGCAGGAAGCAGAAGTCAGTGGCTTTGAGTTCTGCAGAGGCAGAATACATAGCAACTAGCATGGCGACGTGTGAAGCGATATGGCTTCAGAAGTTGCTGGTAGCCTTGTTTGGTTAGAGGGTTGAGACTACGGTGATACACTGTGACAATCAAAGTTGCATCAAGTTGGCCCGAGAATCCGATTCATGATAGGTCTAAGCATATAGACATCAGATATCATTTCATCAGAGATTGTGTACAGCGCGGGATTGTTCAGCTACAGTATATACCTACAGATCAACAGGTAGCAAACATTTTGACTAAGGCATTGGGGAAGGCAAAATTCATCTTCTTCAGAGATAGGTTGGGTGTCATGCAGAACACCTTCCTTGCTAAGAGGGAGTGTTGATTTTTATGTAGCTTGGACAGGTGTCTCCATTCCCAAGAAGTGCTTATTTAATTATTTAATTATTTTCTAGAGACTTCCAGAAAGGGTTGAGTTGTCTAGATAATTATGTAATTAAATAAATTGATTCCCCTAGAGACTTCTAGAATCCAGTTAGTTAGGGTTTTTAGAGTCTATTTAATCTTAGCCATTGATTGAGATTAAATCATGGCCATTGGTTTTCCAATGAGAAAAGTATAAAAGGGGATCAATGGGCATTTGGAGAACACACAAGTATAGAGTTGAGAAAGACTTGCAGTGATAGCAAGTAAATTTGCAGTGAGAGCAAATAGTCTTGCAGTGTTAGCAAGGGCGCAGTGATAGCGTTGGGGATAGCAGCTGTGGAATTTCAGCAGGAGAAATTGAGGGAAGAATTTCTGGAGAAGGATATTGCCGGAGCTCTGCCAGTAAGAGGCAAGCAATTTTGTATTCCTTAATTTTGCTGAAGTTTAATATAATTCCTCATCTGCAGTAGTGGTTTTCCCTTCGGGGTTTTTCCACGGACAATTTGTCCAAAAATATTGTGTTCATTATTGTGAATGTTTTCTTCTCTATTCTTGTGAGTTTTTATTGGTGAAGTTGCAGTTGTGTTATTTTTTGATATTTGCCGAGAATTAATTTTTCAGAGTGAAATAATCGATGTATTAGATAGGAGATTAATAATCAGTAACTGCAATAGAATTTTCACAGTTCATCGCCCATCGCTGGTTTACCTCCTATTTTTAAAAGCAAGATTTTTTAAAATAAAAGGTGAAATATAAATGGGTGATTTTATTTTTACTGATAAGCTTTTAAACATGAAGTGAAAATATGAAGGGCACAACTGAATTTTTATTGGCTAAGTGAAAGATTTTAATTTAAAATGCCAACATTATTAAAAGATAAAGATATGGTGGAAAGCATGTTTAAAGGCCCTCCCTTATAAAATGTGAACACAATATTTTGTTCGTTAGAGTCATTGAAGAGGATAAATGAAGCTTTTGTGGCCAAATATTTTCATTAAGGCCCAAAGTGAAGTATTTTAAAAAATGTCTTCACTGTGAAAATAATTTTTTTTAAATAAGGACTGAGTGAAATATTTTCATGAGAGCAGATTATTTTCATCTTCTAGGTTAAAATGTACTAGCTGAGAGGCATAACTTTTTGGTGGGAAAATTTCTATTGCAAGTATAACCGCCTAGGGTGTAAATGCAATTGAAATTTATTCTAAAATAAAGGCCAAATTAAAATGAAATGTAATTTGCCAATAGCCTGAAGCTTGTCTACTCCTTAATGTATAAAAGGAATTCAAGGCTATTTGGCAGGGGTCTTTTGTCAAATTCTAGATCTAGAAAATGCATAGTGAGAACACATAAATACATTTTGAGTCTGTAGCTTAGGCTTTGGGTTAGATCAGTAAATATTGTCAATTATATGGCTTCTGAGCATACCTGAATATAAATGCTAATCTCTCAAGCCTGTTGTCTCTCCATTTTGATACTGTGCATGAATTATTAATGGATTTGGATCAAGGATTTGTTCGTTAATTATCTTAGTCTCTCACTTTGACATATGATTTAATTGTTGCTTTGATCTAATGGATGAGTTAAATGTTTTAGTTAAGTCATTGATTCATGCTTGTGTCATTTGGATTTGGTAAGTAGTCACAGGAGTTTGGGTGTTAATCTGTAAATTGTAAGGCAATTACAAAGATTGTGGATGTTTAGGATTAAATGTGCCTTGTAGTTCAGTTTGCTTTGGTTAGACTCCATGCCCTGAAATATGGCACTAATCTTAAAGTGTTGAATGCATTTCTTATGCTTCAGGTGTTTGATTTGAGACAATCATTCATAAATATACATTCCTATCGACCTACCTTTATTGTGTGAGAATTCTCAACTTTTAGTTGTTTAATCTTTGAAGGAATTGCCAACTTTTTTAAAGATTTCTTCTATTTAGCAATAAATGAGAATATATCTGCTTAATATGCAATGTATGTGGAAATATTGTGAAAGAGTGTTATAAATACATTGTGGGATCACCCTCTTGGGTTTTGTAGAGTCAGAAGTGCAGGAGGAAAGCCATATTTCTTTCTCTCGTTCATTGGCCTAACCTCTTTTAGGTTGCTAATAATTGGAATTGGAAAATCCATAGGTTTCCTTAAAGATTTGGTTGGTATTTAAAAGAGCCAACACTAAATGTTGTTATTTACATTCAGGCGTATAGATAGGAGTCTTCTTCAATAATCTATGTGTCTATATCAATCAAGGTCCCTAATGAGCACTCAATTTTCTCTAAACATCCTTCAAACCAATATTCAAAGGGTAAGTTATAAAGACAAATCCAAACAAGATGTACATAAGGATCCATCTTGATTGGATTAAATTTTTGGTGCCATCTCTACATATATAATAGATGACCTTCTATTTCCCATAGCCCCCCTTGTAGCACTTTCTCCCTTTCTTCCGAAATAAACACATCAATGGAAAACCCCTTTGGTAAGAACTTGATGATTTTCTGGGCTTTCCATGATTTTTCAACCCATGCCCTGATTTTACTTATTTCGCATCTAGGGCCTATAAATTTGCATATTACCACCATCTCTTCTAAAATGCCTAAATCTTCCATTGCTTCTTTAGATAAATCGATTGTTTGACATTTCTTATGATCTATTGATTCACATTGTTTCCTTGTTTCTGCATGGTTTCCATTTTCCCGCACTTTATTCGATTCTTGAATTTTCATTTTTTCCATACTTAAGGCTTTTTTGTATAATAGGGCTTTTCTTTATTACCTAAAATTGTTTGCAAAAAGTGATTTTTTTTGCAGATCTCTAATTTTTTCACTTAATATTGTGACTTTGTTATTAGTATTATTAGTTTATAATTTTAGTATCTTCAAATTTTAGATCATTAGTTAGTTAATTGTTAGTAAAAGTAATTTTTACTCGTAGAAATTGTTGATTAGTTATATCAATAGAATCCACAACACTAGTATTAGCCCATAGTAATGATTGTATGACAAGAGATTTAGAATTTCTAGAGTCTTTTATATGAATTCCTTTATGAATAAGCAAGTTTAATTCCTATACTCAAATACTTAGGAAAACTCTCAAGAACCTCTAATTCATACGCATGATACTAACACCATCCAAGAAGATACATTCTTGATCTAAAATTAAAAAAATAACCCTCATAACTGGTGAGTCACTTGATAAAGGATATCTTAATTTGTTGAGTTGAATGCATGTTCTAGATGAACCAAATTTATTATTCAATTAGAGGAGCATACATTTTTGGCAAGATTACCAAGGATGGTGCCAATATTTAAGAGTCTTTAGGTCTTTGAATAATCTTTCCTACTTTCCTAACATACAAATTACATTTCTAGTATCTAGAAATATTAAATATCACACCAATTTTCTAATTATATACTAACATTATACAGGGATGTGGGAATTGGCTCACGATCATTACATGTAGAGGAGAAGAGATCCTCTAGGGAGATTTCTTCCAACCAATAACTCTCATGAAGATATATTTGTACCAATGGAAGAAATTGAGGGAGGACAACTACATGAACCATCTATTCTTGAAGTATATTCTCATGAAGCTAATTTAGTTATTACTTCAAGATAAGGGTCCAATGAACCTCATTCTCAAGATTCTCAACCCAAAGTTCAAATTCCACATTACAATGGGAGATGCAACAACATAAGAACCACCTGAATCCATAAATTTCCAATTTTTCATTTTTGACTAGGCAGGACATGTTGACATGAATAATATTCCTCCTAATATTCCTAACTTTCATGGTCTCATCACAAAAGACCCTATTATATTATTGTTTGAATTTGATGTCCTCTATATAAGCTATGAATATATTGTGGATGAACTCCAATGGAAACTATTCCCAGCTACACTAAATGTTTCCACCTTGAGGTTGTTTATGGGATTAGAAAGAGATGCAATGACCAATTGGTGGACCATGATGGAAAAATTTATTAAGAAATACAAGGACTATTGTAGAGGAGGAGATATGAGAGGGGGTGATATCTTTAAGATGACACAAAAGAAGGATGGTCCTTTAGAATATTACTTAGAAAGGTTCTTATTTTTCCTACATAATTCCCAATAAAATTGGCTATCTCTAGATTCCCTCAAAATTATATTCTTAAGGGAAGTCAATGAATATTTCCTGGATTCTCTAGATTTAACTAGATGAGGGAATATCTATCAAGTTGCATGGGATGAGTTCTATCATATTTTCAAAAATTACTCATGTTCCACCATGAAAAAGACATGTAGCCTATAATCAATAACTACCAAGATAGTTGTGGGTGTTTCTAGGATGGAGGTCAACAACTTACTAAAGGACATGGAGCAAGATATAATCAATCACATATTGACTCAGCTGGATACCATGCAAGCAAAGAATAAAAATGAATAAGTAGAGGCGACATTGGCTAAATACAACCCCCACTATTATCATAAGAGGATAAACTACAAATGCAAGAGGGTGGTGAGTGTTGTGCATGTTTTGCACACAAGCCTCGCTGTAGGAAGGGACCCCCTCTTTTAGCTCCTGACGAGTCATTCTCACTCTTGCGCGGGCTATTTTTGCCCTTTTCTCATTTTGCGTGCCCTTATCCCCAAGTCCAAATCAGTCACATGCCTTAAAATGATCAAATTCCCTTTGACCAAATTCACCTACCTAAATTTCACTAAGACTTTTTCCTTTGCGAAAGTTTTGTTGTTGGTTTCCGTATGTGGGTTTTTGTTTCCTGGTTCGCCCCTCCGAAAGGCTGTCCACCGTATTCCTTTCCTCCACCTTCCATCTGCCTTCCACCTTCTATCCACCAGTCATCTTCCTTCCGCCTTCCGTCCGTCGGTCGTCCGCCTTCCGTCCGCCGGTCGTTCGCCTTTCGTCTGCCGTCCTTCCGCGCTTCTGGGTCCACCCCTCCGGAAGGCTGTCAGTTGTCCCCCGTCTGCCTTCCGTCCACCATCTATTATGAAATAACTTGCACAATAGGAGAATATGATATGAAATATGCTGAAAATAGTTGATAAAAACTAAGAATAACAAGCCACTTTGAGGGGGAAAACCTCCAAATATCTCTAATGAGAACACACTTCACAACTTGATTGTGAAATAAGACTCACAACCTCCTATATATACCTATTTATGCCTAGAATATCACCTAGGTTGACCCAACCAACTAAATAACAATATACTAATGATAATATGACTTAATTAAGAGTTAAGATAGCCACAAGCTGACTATTCATAACTATATGCACTATGGAAGTAAGGGCATAACATGCCCCCCACCTTTACAAAAGCATTGTCCTCAACGTTGAACACTTGTGGTAGTTTCTTCATATAATCTTCATCATCCCATGTGGCAACTTCAACTAGAAAATATTTCCTTATAATGAGGTAACTTGGAACTATATAACCGGATGAGGATAACGACCGAGTTCTTTAGATCATCTTTGATTATGGAATAATGATGAACTCTGGATACCTGATGAATATTGATTGAACGCGACTTTCGATGCGGATGCGCGATTTCGATTTGAGATCTTTATTTCGCATTTTCATTTATTAAGCGCGCGATTACGATATTGCTTACGTTTGTTTGAGAAAGACGGACATATGAGTATCAATATCTTCGGTCATCTTCAGGAATATCTTCAATCTTTATCGATTTCATATCCTCGAGTTAACCCCTATTTCAGGATTTTGTTCTTTGTTGTGTGCCTGTCATGATGGGAACCACTAATTTTGAAATAGATCACACAAATGAAACTTAAATTCTCTAAAAAATTTACTATAACTTACTAGGGCCAAAATAACTTTCACTTAGAAAAATCTCCAAGAAATAAGCGGATTTGCAACCTTGAGAGTGATATTTGTGAAAAAATTAATTTTTCAATAACTTGCTTATTTATGCTCTAATTCCTCCAATTTTTTATTGTAACCTCCTTTAGTATGTCTTCAAAAACCCAATAAAAATTAGGCTCCAATTCAACAATATGTGCGAGATATGTAGATTCCAAAAAAATTGTGTAGAAACACTAATTCTACAATAATTCGCTTAATTTTGCTCCAATTCTTCTGAAATATGGATTGCAGCTTCTTTAATATGTTCTTCAAAAACCCTTTAAAAATTAAAAAAAAAATGTCAAAATCTGAAAGATATGCTCTTCCCAAAATTGCTTCCAAAATTGAGAAAAAACTTGCCTCTACGGTGCTAAGATCATGCTCTGATACCAATTGTGATGAAATAACTTGCACAATAGAAGAATATGATATGAAATATGCTACAAATACTTGATAATAGTTAAGAATAACAAGCCACTTCGAGGGGGTGAACCTCCAAATATCTCCAATGAGAATACACTTCACAACTTCATGATGAAATAAGACTCACAACCTCCTATATATACCTATTTATGCCTAGGATATCACCTAGGCCGACTTAGAAACACCTATATAAGACCAAGGCCGACCCAACCAACTAAATAACAATATAGTAATGATAATATGACTTAATTAAGAGTTAAGATAGCCACAAGCCGACTATTCATAACCATATGCACTATGGAAGTAAGGGCATAACATGCAAATGTCTTCCTTGACCTTACTGATTTCCTCATAAGGATTAATATCCTCTATTGCTACCCAATCCTTATGAAGAGTCTTCCCCGATGTGACAACATTCTTTTTGCCCCTTGTTGTAGGCCCCTGTCATGATGGGAACCAATGATTTTGAAATAAATCACACAAATGAAACTTAAATTCTCTAAAATTTTTACTGTAACTTACTAGGGCCAAAATAAATCTCACCTAAAAATTTTCCAAGAAATAAGCCAATTTGCAACCTTGAGAGTGATATTTGTGAAAACCTTAATTTTTCAATAACTTGCTTATTTCTGCTCCAATTCCTCCAAATTTTTTATTGTAAACTCCTTTAGTATGTCTTCAAAAACCCAATAAAAATCAGGCTCCAATTCGGCAAGATGTGAGAGATATGCAAATTCTAAATAAATTGTGTAAAAACCCTAATTCTGCAATAATTTGCTCAATTCTACTCCAATTCTTTCGAAATCTATATTGTAGCTTCTTTAACATGTTCTTCAAAAACCCTTTAAAAATTAAAAAAAAAATCTCCAAAATCTGAAAGATATGCTCTTCCAAAAATTTCCTTCAATATTAAGAAAAAACCTTGCCTCTATGGTGCCAAGATCATGCTTTGATACCACTTGTTATGAAATAACTTGCACAATAGGAGAATATGATATGAAATATGCTACAAATACTTGATAATAACTGAGAATAACAAGCCACTTTGAGGGGGAAAACCTCCAAATATCTCTAATGAGAACACACTTCACAACTTGATGGTGAAATAAGACTCACAACCTCCTATATATACCTATTTATGCCTAGGATATCACCTAGGCCGACCCAACCAACTAAATAACAATATACTAATGATAATATGACTTAATTAAGAGTTAAGATAGCCACAAGCTGACTATTCATAACTATATGCACTATGGAAGTAAGGGCATAACACCGTCCTTCAGCGCCTATGGGTCCACCCCTCCAGAAGGCTGCTACCATCCACCATCCGTTGTTCGCCTTTTGTCTTCCTTCCGCCTTCTGCCCGCCAGCCATCCATAATCAGCCTTCTATCCACCATCCTTCCGTGCTTCCAGTTCCGCCCCTCCAAAAGGTTGTCTTCCGTTCGCTGTCTGCCTTTTGTTCGTTGTCTGCCTTTCACCTTCTGCCTTCCATCCGCTGTCCTTCCGCGCTTCCGGGTCCGTCCCTCTAGAAGGCTGTCCATCATACATCATCCGTCTTTCATTTGTTGGTTGTTTGTCATCTGCCTTTTGTGCTTCTGGGTCCGCTCCTCTGGAAGGATGTCTGTTATCTGTTGTTCGCCTTCCATCATCCTTCCGCCTTTCGTCTGTCGTCCTTCTACACTTCAGGGTTTGCCCCTCCGGAAGGTTGTCCACCGTCTGTTGTCTGCCTTCCATCTGTCGTCCTTTCGCACTTTTGGGTCTACCCCTCTGAAAGGATGTTCGCTGTCCGTTGTCTGCCTTTCGTCTGTCGTATGTCTACCATCCACTGTCCTCTGTCCTTCTGCCCTAGGGGAAGCCAACACCCTCAAACCCGCATTTATGTTCATGATCCAAATGAGCTCCACATATGAATATTATGACCTTATAATGTTTCATGTATATCTAGGACTTATGGAGCCTACTGCAGATCCGTCAAGGAGGCCCATTGGGAGAGCTGTCTTGCTTCTCATTAAATGATCATGATCCGTCTGGAGTTGTATCGTCAGATCTGGGATAGCTTAAGATGCAAATCTGCATGGGGATAGTTTGATCAAATGAAGAATGTTGCAAATCCATCCAATAGAAGGCAACCTTCAAGCAGTTTTAGCTATAGTGAAAAGAGAAATCTGCTAAATGACAAAACTACTACAACACTTGGCCACTACAAGACAAATAAGGAAAAGACAAAAGATGTATTTTAAATTGTTGAATATTGAGGGGTAGGTGAAACCCTAGTGTAAACAAATCGGGGCCACTCATTGTGAATTAATCTTGGCCATTCATTCTCCTTTTCAAAAACTATAAATAGGGGTCTCCCCCTCATTTGTAAAGGGTTGGAGAGCTGGTGTAAAAAGCATTTGCAATAATAGAAGACAACATTGCATGATTTTATGGGTGTTCTCTTCGATTTTGCTAATCTTACATGCATGGTTCTACTTCCCTTTTTAGTTTAGTTGTTATTTTTTTGAATGGAAGTGATGATGTTGATTGTTGTTTCAGTATTTGATGAATTTCCAGCTCATGTTTTTTGTGGTTTGTTGATGATGAATAACTTTACAAAGCTAGTCTAAGCTTCTTTCCTTTATTGTTGCAACTTAGTTTGGTTGCATGTGCATGATGTGTGTGTGTAATCTGAAAATCTACAGTCCTTAGAAGATTGCACTGGTTTTGTGTAACTGTAGGATCCTCTTGGCCAAGCAAAAACCAGTTTAGGGAGTTTGTCTACTGTAGCAGCCTCCATGATCATTGTTCATTCATAGTTTCAGGTCTAGGAACTTCCTCTCTTCCCTGCCCTTTTTTCCTTTTTTTTTAATAAGTGACCTATGCTAGGGTTCATTGCACATTGTAAAGCCAAATCCAATGATGAAATGGAGTTCAAGACTGCTGTTTGAACCTGCAGCAAATGCACAACTCTCCCATCCTAAGAACTCCATTTGCATATCCAACTTCCCCACTTTGTGACTCATTTGTAAGTCCTTGTGATTTCAGTAAATCACATGAAATGACTGAGATATTCCAAGCACTATCAAGACCTGACATTAGAGACCTTGGGATAGTGTTTTGCAATCTGATTATGGAAGATTGTCTTTCAAGAGAGGTGATGCACCTATGCATTACCTGTGTTGAGAAGTGCATAAAAAAACACATAAAAAAAACTGGTGCTAGAAGGAGGGTTGGCATGTTGAGGCTACAAAGCTAAACGTTGGAAGTTGAAAAGAGCACTTTTAAGAAGAAATCCAAGATAAGGAAATATCTTTTAATGCTGAAACTTGAAATTAGAAAATTCTGAAGGCAAACAAAAGCTGAGTTGAAATGGAGTAGTATACATACAAATCAACATCACTCAGCTACATGCAGATTTAAATAGGAGATTCAGGAGACCATTGTAGCAGTTTGCATTGGTGGATAGATGTTAGCTCCATGGCACATGCAAGTACAACGAATTGGGGTGCCTAACTTTCTTGAACAGGATTGAAAGAGTCTTGCAAGGAGAGATTCCCTTTTGGGAAATATATCATCCCTTGTTTCTTTCAAATCTAGAAGAAGAGTTGATGACCATGGCGACAAAGGCATTCAAGGAGTTGATCCAAGAACACTTGAGCAACAAAGATGGATTAAAATTGGATGAGGTGCTAATGTCTACTTGGTGCAGATTCCACAATGCACCCCACTCAAAGTTGACTTGCTCATCACGCATGAACGTTATCACTCAAACCCGGGCTTGTTTGAATGAGTTGGATCATCCAACTTTTGATGAGGACAAGTCATCCCATGAGGTTAAAGAACTGTCAAAATATGGAGGATAGCACATTGAAGATGGACTAAGAAATTTGACACAAGAAGGTGATGGGACAACATATATAGAGGATCAAAACCAATAGGAAGAAGTTGATTTCAGTAGGACAACATAAAGTTGTGATGAAAATTCAGTCAAAAGGGAGTTGGAAAGCATTTCCTCTATCAACAAAAAGCAATCCTCCACTCTAGAGGAGGAATCTTTGACAACTGACGATGAATCAACAAAGTCTACAGTAGCAAATGTTGGGACAACCAACACAAGTGTTGAAGAACTAAGAGAGGAAGAAGTTGAAAATCTTGGGACAATAGAAAACGATGATGAAAGCATAAGTGAAATCAGATTAGATGACCTCTCCATCTACAACGATAGTGACCAAGCATCTAAAAATTTGAATTTGGAGGAGTGGGAAGAACTATAGGTCATAGTTGTTCACCATCCAACTTCCCTCCCAAGTAATGACGATGACCCGATAGTGGAAAGATACAACCAGCTCATCTCCAGATTAGCAAAGGATTGGTCCAAACTAAGATGCCAAGTGGATTTGGAGGTGTTGCTACTCCCAAGTTGATGTAGACTCCATGATTCATGACATTCTGAGTTTGCATGCAAGCTATGCAAAGAGGCTATTGAACAAGTTAGAGGACAAGTGGAGCAGCCAAGTGCCCGACCTCCTCTACTTGCTGCCCAGATCGAAGAAGAAGACCAAAAGCCTAAATCAAGTGATGACTCAGCTGAAGGTAGGCCTCGAGAGGATGTTGGGACAACAATAGAAGAAGGAAAAACATACAATCTCGAGCTTTTGAGTGATGAAGTAGCTCAAACATGAATGTTATCCACCAATCATCAAGAATTTCTTCCTCTTGAAGAGCATTTTTGCACCATGGAGAATAGGCTTTACGATGAGTCTTTGGAGGGAAATTGCATAGTAGATTTTGGTCCCCTTGATGAGGTGCCATCCATTGACGACTTCTTTCCATTGGGAGCTGTATTGCGGAGGTATGCCAACACTAAAGAAGAATACATCTCAAAAGATGGGGGTGATGAAGGCCTACTTCCTGAACCTCTAGACAGTGAAGCATTAGAGTTTCTGGATTGGGAGAGGAATTCCTTCTCCATCTACAGTGATAGTGAACAAGAGGAAACGGGTGAACGTCAGGGTGAAGCGCATGAACAACAAAGGGAAGAAGACAAAGGTGGGGGTGTTTTGATGGTTGCCAACAAGTATGACACACCCGACCGACTACAAGATGTAGCTTGGAGTCCTTCTGCCGTGACCATTGTTGATACTCTTATATGTTTGGGATGCTACAAAAGGATAGATTCGTCCATGTCATTGTACCATGACATTGAACATCATAAAATTAAGGTCGACACCTAGGAAAGGAGACAGGACAACGTGCTACCTTTTGAAGACAAGAACCAAGTGGATACCAAGTTTACAGATGATCAACAAGATGAGGTGTACTTCCTCGAAGAACAACTAGCAAAGGTTGTGGATCCCACATAGGACTTGGAAGGGGAATTTTCTGCCTTGTCCTCCCAGCCCTATCCATGCTCAAGATTAGAAATGTTGCACAATCCAGTGCCTTCACCCAAAGCTGTTGATGCAACGATCGACGGTGTAGTGCTCGCTCTCGACTGTCAAATGTTGATGCCTCCATGTGATGATATCTAGGTTCTATCCTTCCTTGCCCCTGTTATTTATTGTAGTTGCATTTATCATTTTGATTATGGGAATGAGGGAAGGAAAACTTGTTTATGGATTAATCATGAGTTTAAGGAGCCTCCTCAATTGCTGATTTTCCCTGACTGTGCGATTAAATTTGAATGTTGCGATGTTGAACTTCTTTTTTCTGGGTATAAAGATAAATTTGCATGGTTAAGAACGATAACGATCACCTGTTTGCTTGTGCATGCATTGTGAAATCCAATGAGTGTTGATGTCAGCTCGCCTTGCCTGAACATAGTGCTTTGTAAATATCTCTTTGTACATAGCTCATTTTTGAGTAGTGTAGGTTTCCTGTAAATACTTTGCTTTCCTGCTTTCCTTAGGTTAGTTGGTCTGTTGTAGGTTGCTTTCTTTAGAGTAGTTTCTTCGTTGTTTTATTTTGTTGTCCTGTTTTAGTTAGTTTTGGTGTTCGCTTTGCTTCCATTTTGTTGTTGCTTTTCTCGGGGTCCCTCTACTTTTAGATGGGCACATCTGTGCGCACAACAACCACACTTATCACTTGGGGTTGTTCTACGTATTTCTTTGTTGAACTCTAATCAAGTTTTCAGAGTGGATGGTGAAGGTCTTATGTTAGTGTCAAGTGATTTGGACATTTGATTCAAAGAGGATAAGCTATTGGTGGGTCCAATTCTGATATATTCTGGAATCTTATATCTCTTACATATTTTAAGAATCTGGAGGTTGTTGTAGGTCCTTTGTGAAGTCTAGTTAAGTGAAAAATTTAAAATTCTGCTTCAGTGCCACTGTGACTCTTATCCTTGAGCGCGAGCTTCAATGCTTACGGGTTGAAAATAAAAGAATTGAAAAAAGAAAATCAAAAGAAACAAAAGAAAAGTAAGATATTGAAAATCAAAAGAAATAAATTCAAATTTTTAGGGGTATTTGAGCAACTCTATTGGGGCTATGGACACTCGACTGACAGTAGAGGAATGTTCGGGAAAATCACAATGACAACCTTACTGGGCCTATGGACGCTTGACTAGCAGCAAGGAAATGTCTAGGATGCTTTCGGAGTTAGAATAAACTACGTAGCTTAACTTGACGAATATTGGGTTCCTATAGCAATTGAAGGATTGGGAATTAACGCATATGCACACACTTGGATTTTCAGCATACTAAAGGTTGGGTTGACTAGTGGTTTTGATCCTTTGGTCGGGTATTTGGTTTGTTTGCTTTAGCATGAAGATCAGAACCAGAGATTCTAGATTCATGATTCCAGTTTGTCATCGAAATACTCTGGAGCATTTCCCCAGTGAGTTGCCATTTATTATGCATGTTTTGCACACACACCTCGTTGTAGGCAGGGACCCCCTCTTTTAGCTCTTGATGGGTCATTCTCGCTCTTGTGTAGACTATTTTTGCCCTTTCCTTGTTTTGTGTGCCCTTATCCCCAAGTCCAAATTGGTCACATGCCTTAAAATGATCAAATTCCCTTTGACCAAATTCACCTACCTAAATTTTACTAAGACTTTTGCCTTTACGGAAGTATTGTTGCTAGTTTCCGTATGCGGGTTTTTATTTTTGGGTCTGCCCCTCTGGAAGGTTGTCCATCGTCCCTCATCCGCCTTCCACCTGCCAATCATCCACCGTCCACCTTCTATTCGTCATCCTTTTGCGCTTCTGGGTCCACCCCTCCGGAAGGCTATCAGCCATCCATCGTCCGCTATCCTTCAGCGCTTCTGAGTCCACCATCCACCCTTTACCTTTCATCTACCTTCTGCCTTCCACCTTCCACCTTCTGTCCGCCTTCCATCCCCTGGCCATCCGTCGTCCACCTTCTATCTGTCATCCTTTTGCGCTTTTGGGTTCGCCCCTCTGGAAGGATGTTTGCCATTTTCTGTCTACCTATCACCTTTCACCTTCCATCCGCTGGTCGTCCACCATCCGCCATCCAACATTCATCGTCTTCCTTTTGTTTTCCTTCCGCATTCCGCCTTCCACCTTCTATTGGCCGTCCTCCTGCGCTTCCAGGTCTGCCCCTCCGGAAGGATGTCCACTATCTACCATCTACCTTCCGTTGGCCTTTCGTCTGCCTTCCGCCTTTCATTCGCTATTCGTCCTTCGTCCACCTTTCATCTGCCATCTGCCTTTCATCCCCTGTCCTTCCATGCATCCAAGTCTGCCCCTTTGAAAGGCTGCTTGTCATCTGCCTTCCGTCTGCCTTCCGCCTTCTGCCTTTCGTCTGTCAGTCGTTCACCATCTGCCTTTCATTCACCGTCTTTCTGCGCTTCTGGGTCTGCCCATCTAGAAGGTTGTTCGTTGTTCATCGTCTGCCTTTCGTCTACTGTCCTTTCACGCTTCCAGGTCCACCCCTCCTAAAGGATGTCCGCTATCCACCGTCCGCCTTCCGTCTGCCTTTCGCTTTCCTTCTGCCTTTTTCCTTTCTTCCGCCATCCTTCCGTGCTTCTAGGTCCACCCCTCTGGAAGGCTATCTGTCGTCTACCTTCCATCTGTCGGCCGTCTGCTATCCACCATCCTTCCGCACTTTCGAGTCTGCCCCTCTAGAAGGATGCCCGTTGTCCGTCGTCCGCCTTCCATCTGCCGTCTGCTATCCATCGTCCTTCCGCCCTAGGGGACGCCAGCACCCTCGAACCCGCATTTATGTTCATGATCCAAATGAGTTCCAAATATGAATATTACGACCTTTTAATGTTTTGTGTTTACAAGACTTATGGACCCTACTGCGGATTTGTCAGGGAGGCCCATTGGGAGAGCTGTCTTGCTTCTCATTAAATGATCATGATTTGTCTGGAGCTGTCTCGTCAAATCTAGGATAGCTTACGATGCAAATCTACATGGGGATAGTTTGATCAAATGAAGAATGTTGCAAATCCATCCAACAGAAGGCAACCTTCAAGCAGTTTCAGCTATAGTGAAAAGGGAAATCTACTAAATGACAAAACTACTACAGCACCTGGCCACTACAAGACAAAATAGGGAAAAGAGAAAAGATGTATTTTAAATTGCTGAATATTGAGGGGTAGCTGAAACCATAGTGTAAACAAATCTGGGTCACTCATTGTGAATTAATCTTGGCCATTCATTCTCCTTTTTGAAAACTATAAATAGGGGTCTCCCCCTCATTTGTAAAGGGTTGGAGAGCTGGTGTAAATTTTTTTTGCAGCAATAGAAGACAACATTGCATGATTTTATGGGTGTTCTCTTCGATTTTGCTTATCTTGCATGCATGGTTCTACTTCCCTTTTTAGTTTAGTTGTTAGTTTCTTGAATGAAAGTGATGATGGTGATTGTTGTTTCAGTATTTGATGAATTTCCAGCTCATCCTTTTTGTGGTTTGTTGATGATGAATCACTTTGCAAAGCTAGTTTGAGCTTCTTTCCTTTATTGCTACAACTTAGTTCGATTGCATGTGCATGATGTGTGTGTAATTTGAAAATCTACAGTCCTTAGAAGATTGCACTGGTTTTGTGTAACTGTAGGATCCTCTTGGCCAAGTAAAACCCAATTTAGGGAGTTTGTCTATTGTAGCAGCCTCCATGATCATTGTTCATTCGTAGTTTCAGGTCTAGGAACTTCCTGTCTTCCCTGCCCTTTTCCCTTTTTTTTTTTAATAAGTGACCTATGCTAGCGTTCATTGCACATTGTAAAGCCAAATCCAATGGTGAAGTGGAGTTCAAGACTGTTGTTTGAACCTGTAGCAAATGCACAACAACTCTCCCATCCTAAGAACTCCATTTACAGATCCAACTTCCCCACTCTGTGACTCATCCGTAAGTCTGCCTTGTGATTCTAGTAAATCACATGAAACAACTGAGATATTCCAAGCATTGTCAAGACCTAAAATTAGAGACCTTGGGATAGTGTTCTGCAATTTGATTGTGGAAGATTGTCTTTCAAGAGAGGTGATGCACCTATGCATTACTTGTGTTGAGAAGTGCATAAAAAACACATCAACAGTGAGTATTGAAGAAAAACATGAATGACCAAAATTTAAAATATTAGAGGATGAAGATAATCAAGTATTTTACTTGGCATAATGAAAACCATGACATCCAAGAAAAGTACTCCTCAAGATCTGTTATCTTATAATACTCCATTTTCAAATTCATTTAAACATATTCCTCCTTGGTATAATTAACCCCCTAAAAATTGGTCAAACTGCATGCCACTTGGATGGATATCTCCTCAGGGAGTATGACCACAACAACCATGCCAATCATAATTCCATAACCAACAGTGGTAGGTGCCACAAGCTTCTTGGTAGAAATAGAGGTGGGGAAACCAATGTTGGCCTAATTCTAACACTGGTTACCTGTACCAATTTCAAGCCCCAACAACAAGCCATTTTACCAGATCCTAATTTTGAAACTTTCAAATTTTAAGGTTTTTAGTGATATTTCCTAAAGGTTTTATCCTATGTCCTAAGACCCTAAACCCTCCAGCCTTGGTCTATGCCCTAGCATTCTATTTTTGTGTTGATCGATTATGCCATTAACTCCCCTTAAGTTATTTCATAATATCTCAAGCTATGTTGTACTATCGGCCTTGTCATTCTTGTAACCAATTGAGCCATTTTCTTAAGCATTTTAATAATACCTTTTCCATCTTGCAAATATGTGATCACATTGTAGTTCTCGCCCAGGTCCTTGTGGCATCACTTTGTTGGAGCAAGTTCATTTTTTGTAACAAAAGTTATCATTTTTTGTTGGATTACAAGTTGAGCTATTGTGCTATCATGGTTCATGGACCATTTTTTGACCTTTTGTTCAGTAGTAGCAAGCTTGTGAGACCCTCATAATTCCAAGTGTCTTTGTTCCTATTGGAGTATATTGGTTCTTCATAGTGCAAGATTGAAAATGTTATTTATCTTTAAGTTGTGCTCGTGTGTTGGGGCACCTTATGTCATCTTCTAATGTCTTGTGTTAATAGTTATGCACATGGTACCACCATTTTCTAGGTGGTTATTTATTATCGTAGTGTGACACTTATTTATAGAACAACTTCTTGGTATGTGCTCAATATAATCTTGCATTTGCAACGTGAGTTCCATATAGTAAATATTTTTAAATATACACTATTGCACTATGATGACATGTGGAATTTAAAGTGTTTAAATATGCCAACATGGTATCTTCATGTATGACCTCAAGTGTTAATTATGGGGCCCTTTTGATGAATTAGCAACATCTTTTTAGCTGGTGGTTTCTTATTG
The DNA here is from genome assembly GCA_007258455.2 of Sequoia sempervirens. Lineage (NCBI taxonomy): Eukaryota > Viridiplantae > Streptophyta > Pinopsida > Cupressales > Cupressaceae > Sequoia > Sequoia sempervirens. The sequence continues at coordinate 160,654,100 of VDFB02000017.1, read as the reverse complement.
AAGTGTGGTCTCTCTTCGCAATACCAACTTCATTTGTGCTCACCTTTTTCAAAATCACATTGAAACACTTGAATGCCACGTGTCATCCATGATATTCATGCAGGTCAATGCGTTTTGTCTCTCCACTTGGTTCACTTAGACAAGCATCGATGTATTATTGTAGCACACCCTTTCTTCATAGTGCAAAAATGAATATTTCAAATGCTTTTGCATTGAAGGGTAAAAGACACACTCATTGTAAATCTTAGTTCTCTCATCAAGATCGATAGTTTGAATTCAAACTTGAAAATAAATGGAGGGAATCTCCTTGTTGAGGGTGGTGTTAGCACTTACAACAAGTGATGAATAATAGTAGGTTATTATTCTGCTTGAAAAGTAGAAATCTACTCCAAGGTTCCTTTCTAGTCAGGTCTTGACCATGTGGGACAACAAAGTGGTTATTGTTAATGTGTTTCAACAAAGGGCATGGTAAATTAAACTTTCTGGAAATGATTTTTTTGATATGCAATAACGGATCTAATGTTCAAACAATAAATTGCACATATAAATTTTACAACAGATTTACCAATCAAATACTCTTTTTAATGATTTCAGATTGATTTAAAAGAAAATATCAAAAGGATTTAAAGTAACAAGGAAGAATTAAATAAATTCTAAACTAGACAGATAATGATAAGATCTATTCTATCAATAACTCTGAACGTTTAAATGAAATCTTAGAAACCACAGTTAAGAAAATAGACACTCACAATTGTTGTTGACAATAATGCAATCTTCTAAGGAAATGAAACTAATTGTATGATTTTTAGATCTCATCATATCAGAATGCCATCAAGCATGCACAGATCTAAGACAAAAGCTTATTTAATTAATTTGTTAAACTCAGAAAGATAAAACAATCATACCATCACCATTACACTAAATTGAGACGTATGGAAAATAGGCACAATCCTTTAATTCATCAAAATTTTCTTTTCACAAAGTTAGGAAAAAACCCACACCGAGAATGCATAAATATTTCAAAATACATCAAAATAAGATACTTTGAAATGATCTAGCATCAAAAATATATAGGACGTTGAGTTTCTAAAATTATAGATCTTAAAAAAAGGCAAATTGAAACTAACTTCAGTGCCCTAGATTTGTTTGAGTTCGACTGAAATACAACTAAAAGCTAATTGGGTGCCTCGGTTTCAATTTTGAGACTAACTAAACTTAAACTAAGAAAGCTAAAAAGCTAACTAAAACTAAATTGAAATCCAACACCAATTCTAATCTTATAAGTCGGGCGCAGGCCTGGAATTTGATGGTCTATTTGACCGTTTTTTCAATTTTAGACCGTATATTACAACTATAAAATTTATTAGACCGTATAGTTTGACTTGCTATATTTTTATTAAACCGTAAAAATTTATTATAAGCAAAATATAATATAGTATTTTAATTTATAATATATATCATGTTATAATTTTTATTATAAAAAGATAAATTAATTTATAACAGAATATAACTTTTTTGAATATTTTATAATATGAATTTAGAAACTTTCCACATTTTTATAATAGTTATCATTTTTTTATATTAACATATGTGATTTATAATATTATTATAAAAATATATAATAATTTAGAATCTTTTCAAAATAGAATATAATTATTTTTAACTTTTAAAATATAGTTAACAAGATTTGTTTTTAATATGGATTTAGAAAATTTTGTTAATTGTTAATTATAACAATAGATTTTTATATTTTTTACTAATAATTATCATTGTTTTCTAATTTTTCAAGATATTGCATTCATAAAAGATTTTATATAAAAATTTATATATTAAACAATTTTTTGACAGGTATTTAATTGATCAAACCGTCCTAAAATTTTCATATGACAGGTAGGTGTGACTGTCAAATTCCAGCCCTGGTCGGGCGTTGATTTATTACAACATTTATTCAAAAACAATGAAACAATAGGAATTCTATCTTTAGTTAGCTAGAGAAGTTGTCAATGAATGCAGATACAACTTTTTTCATCTTCTCCATTGGTGGGCCTCGTTGATACTAAAGTTCTATTCTTTGGTTGAAGGATGAGTTTTCCATCTGTTCCTGTAAACTAACAAAGACAGTCAACTCTTTTTGAAAGGAATGAGGCTTTGTATTTTTATTCATCATCTTATCTATTACAGCTTGGGTGACTTGTCCTAGCATTAACGTCTTCAATTCTTCCACCATTTTACTGGGAGCCTTCACCAAAACCGATGTTTCCCAGAATGTGCATTCCAAATCTTCAACAAATTTTTGAATCTTAGTCATAGCTTGTTCAACTAGGCCTATGTTCTTATTCAACTTGTACTTACACTTATTTAAGATCTTAACTTTCAGCTGCACAACCTTTAACCATTCAAGAATCTTGTCTTGATCTTCTTCCTTGATCGTTGCAGCTTTGATTAGATCTTTCATGGTGTTTCCTTCATTTTCTACAAAATTGGGATGTAATCCTCCCAAACCAATAGTTCTTCATTTATACCCACTTCAATTTGTTGGGACAAACTATCCACATCACTGATGGAGTGATAGGAACTTATTGCCTTAGCACTCGATTAACCAAGGACAAAAAATAAAACTTCCATAGCTTAGTTGTCAGAATCCAACCTTCAAGGTCAGAATGTTTAACCTCTCCTTTTAATGCAACTTGCAATGTAGATTCAAGAGCCACAATATCTACTGGCCGATTCAGATTTGTAATGTAGGTCATTAATTAGGTCACTTGAGCTTTAAGCCTCCTTTGTATTCTCATATTTTTGCATCCTTTTTAGGATAGAAGAAACAAACATATGGAGAGATTGATGCTCTCCTTTCCTTATCTGTACTCCCAAATCAACTTGCCTAATCTAGTAGTCTTTGGGCCCCATTTTTTATTTGAGTTTGTCTACCAGATGGATGGCTATTTCAATAGTTTTATTTTTTCATGCTCGTCCATGATGACTATGGATATTCTTCATGCCCTTTTCCTCCTCTTCACTAGAGACTGGAAGGCTTATGATAATATACTCAAGCTATTTTCTGAGATGCCTTCCACATATGTCCTTTGAATCCTTTGGGTTGTGTGAGTAATCCAAATAGGCACATTGGAGGATACCTCTCTTGGGGGAGAAGGGATGATCTTTGTATTGTGGGATCCTTCTGAATCAGCTTTATCAATCTCACTTTGCTTAGTTTTAACTCTTATTTCCTCTTCTCCCCAAACCTGTTCAACTTGAATATCTTTTACTTGGTCTAATTCTTGCTCCACACATTCTTCTATGAATACCCTAGCAATAGGGACTTCTCTTTAAATCTCTTCCTTAGTAAGGATTTTTGTCTAAACGTCCCCCTCTTCCAGTACTACCTCTTCTTTTGATGCTTTGGTTGGTGCCTCCTCTTCTTGAATAGGTGGTTCATTTTCTTGAGGAGGAGGTGGAAGGTCATGTGGAAGTGGAGGATGAATGTGTGAAGTGGAATCATGAGGTGGAGAAGGTGAAGGTGAATGTTGTAGAGATGAAGGAGGATCATGTGGTGACATTGGAGGAGGAGGTGATAGTAGATGGGATTCATGTGGTGGGGAGGAAGAAGAAGTTTGTTGTGCTTCCCTTTGAAAAACCTTTTCTTGGATAATTGATCTAGTCCTTTTCCTTCTGACAAGAGTCTCTTCTTCTTCAATGTCCTCCTCACTTGAATTGATATTGATTCATTCTTTCTCTTTTCCTGTCTTCGTGCAACCTTGGAAGGTGAAGACTTTTTAGTTTTGGCTACCAAACTAGAGGATGCTTTTCCTTCTTTGTCCTTTGCTGTGTTTGTAGGCTTTGGCAACTTCATTATTGGAAAAGGATTCTAAGCCATTTAAAAGAGTAAGCTTTAACATTAGTTTCTCTCGCTTCAATGTTTTCATCTTCATCTACTAAAAATCTTCATTGAAGATTGATTGGTTGTAGATATGTTAACCACTATAAATGGGGTCTAAGACCTTTCCATTTTCTTTGAAATATTTGGATACTCAAGATTTTTTGCAAGACTTAATTAAATTTACTATCAACCGATAGTAATATTTCATCCTCACTTCAAATTTATCCTCACAATTTTCCCAATGGTCTTTAATTTTAAGCTCATGGATAAAGAAGGAGCCTATGACCTTGCTAATCTTCCCTTTTGGGTCAAATCTAACTCTTGCATCATTGTACATTTCAAGGGAGTATCTTTCCAACTCTACCTTTGCACTCTTAACAATTTACATGTTGGCACATGAATACAATCCAATCTTGATTGGGAAACGATATCTAGATTTGTGTTTATTAGCTATGAACTAATGAATTTCAGTCACCTGCTTGCAAACCTCCAACAAGACTATTTTCTCTGATAGGTACCTTGGAAGTTTTAGTGAAGTCTTGTGGAAGCCAACCACTAGATAATGTATGTAAATTTTTTGAACTAAATATACTAATTCCCCTAGTTTTTGAGCTTTGTCATGGCTTCATTGGAGATTCTCCTAGAGAAATCTCCCTCCAACCCTCTAATCATTGCATACACAAAGTTTCCATTAACAACATAAAAATTGGTGTAACTGTCTTCCAACTTCAACTGAGGATAGTGCTCATAAATTACTACTTCCCCAAGCTAGAAGGAACCTACTCTATTTAAACCTGGGAAAGTGGCTTGGGTAGTCAATAAGTACACCAAGTATGAATTCATATAAAACTTGGTGGTTTGGAGGACTGTCTTCAATTGCTCATGTATGCTATCACTAATTACTACATGGCCCAATCAATCTTCTTGCATTTGATTTCATTGATGGTAAAAAATAATTTAACCATCCAAGGGTAGAAATCCCTAGCATGACAATACCCAAACACTCTACTCAATAATGCAATCAAATCCTTGATATCTTCTCGAAATTCACTCTTGTGTTGTACTTTGGCCATTTTGACGTTCATCTTCCTGGTATTGAGTATCATTTGGTTGTTTTGAGGTTGAGGTTGGTTGCTTCATTATTCCCAGAGTATTCCAACGCTTTCTTCCTATCAATAGCCTCATATTGGGGATAGGTAGGGATCCTAAAAACTCTTTCTATCATGTCAGCACTTATAGCCAATACTACCTCTCCTGTTGACACCATTATCCTTCTATGTTGGTGATCATAGTACTGAGCACATGTTAGTAGAAAATTCGAATATTACACAATTACAACGAAGAAATCTACCTCCACTAGTCCAAAATTGGTCAATGTTGTGGTTGCACATGTTCTAGTTTCTTCATCAATGTCCATATGACCAAGGTCAGTGTCACCAATCTCAGTGTAGGGAGAAAACATCTTCGATGGTGGGTCGTATCCTTTGTATTGGTACTTGATTTCTGTGAGATCCTTTGGTGGCATATCTCCTGTATATTAAAAACACTGTGTTAAAATAAATCCATAGTAAATACCTTTAAAGAGGGTAACACACATGTTAACCGAACTATATGAAATAATAAATAACTTAGAATATGAAGAAACAACTTGTTAAAAGAGATTCTAAGGAAAAATAAGATATTTCCAGAATTGGTCCTCAGTCCTGCCCTTCATAGCCTACCAAAGGGCTAAAACATCCTTATTGAAGGAAGTCCTATCTTTACTCATGGTTCATTGGGAGTTAGGGATCATGTGCATCTTTTACCTCTTGCTTGTAACAGACGTAATAATTAAAATGAACTACCAGCTAAGGACACCAAAAACAAGTTGAAAAACTTTTGGGAGTCAAGAGTCGAGCATTTGTCTACCTTTTATTTGTAACAATTCCATAAGTTTGGAGGGAAGTCCTGATCAATGATATCCAAAAATTTATTGAAGGATTTTGGGGGTTGGGGATTGAAAATGTTACTTAACATTTGTTTGTGTGTTCAATATTTGGCACGGGTTATTATCGATAACCAATGTTCAAATTTCTTACTCCTATTTTGATATTGGACCTTGGATACTTCACTTAAGACCTTATCAAAACATTCTTTGAAATAAACAATGTGTTTAACTCATTTTGATAAAGGTTTTTCTTTTAAGGCATCGAGGATCGAGGATTAGGCATGTCATTTAACTTCTACCTCAATAATAAGTTAACCCAAAAGAATATCCCTGATGAGAAACCTCCGAGAAAATTTTGAAAACATGATCATTTTTCTAAGGCTTAAAAACCAAGTTTTGGGAATCTAGAATTCAACTTACCTTTCATCTAACCATAATTAAAACAAAAACAAAACTACTGAAACCCGATACTCGATTAAAGGTTAAAATCAAAACCCTAAGGCAAGAACCGATCAGTCATCGGGTGTTGGAGATTTTGGATAACACTTGTACTACGCAAGTGGCTAAAGAATAAGTCAACTTGCCTACACCTAATACCTGATAAACTACCCCCAAAAAATGTTCAGGAAAAATCACTTAGCAAGGCCAAAGCTCGATGTCTGATTGTATGATGTCATAAACATCGTAGATCGACACGTCAGGACAAAGATCAATTCGACAATGTAAGAAAGTTGAAAAACAAGAGAGAAACATAAAAGAACAAGGGAAAACTAAAAATTGAAGGAAAACCAAAGAAATAAAGGAAAACAAAAAAATGGAAATGCAAAATTGATCACGAACTAGACACAAACAAAAAAACACACAAGCAAACCAGGAAAACACCATGAAATCAAAGACAAAACAAAATAAATTGAGGTGCCTTCCTAAAGCAAGAATGCAGGGGAAAATGCGAGCATAAAACCACACACACACAAAAAACAAACAAGCGTCGACATAATGAACATTGAACTAGTAACAACATAATGGAAATGGTAGAAAGGCATGGGCGCAATTGATCTCAAAGAGAAATTGTAGAGCTCTCAAGTTTCTTCAATCGTATAAGGTAAATGAAAAGTAACTTACCATTTACCGGAAAACTCATTTGGCGACTCCAAAAACCCTCATTAATTGCCCATTAAATGCCTTGTCAGCAAAATAAGTTTTCTTGACAGATGTGACCGGCATAATAGGGGAGAGGGCCCAGTAGTCGTGCACCCTAACTTCGCGCTTCTAATTATCCTACGTCGAAATTTCAAATCACTCCCAATTTTTTACAGCAGCTTACTTGGCAAGTTCTCTGCTTATAACTAAGGTTTCATGGCCACATCATCAAATATGATGCCACATCAGCATGCGTTTTTGTCAAGGTGTCCAAAAAGGCCCCAAAAAATAGTGAGACCAATTCTCGTGCATTACATTATGAGTAGTTGAGCGCTAATGTGGTATCACATGATTGGTTGCTTTTTAGATCAAAAGCATACATTTTGTTTAATTATGGGTAGTCAAATCACAACTGTTGGACATTATATAAATGAGTATTGGGTATTATATTTACGATTGGGTGCACGACTATTGGACCCCGCACGACTATTGGGCCCTCTCCCCTATTCGAGGTGACAAGATGTTGTCGTTGTTAGGCTTTTGAGATTGGGCGTTCGCTTCAACAAACATCCTGACAAGCGAGAGTCCAAATCAAAGGTAGCAAAACAGAGTGACAAACAGGCATTAGAGGTCAGACCCGATCCATATGGCATACTAGTATGGCGAAGCACAACATCGTAAAAACTGACAAGACACTCGAAAGAAAGGGAAAACAAAAAGGAAGAAGAAAAGAAGGGGAAAGAGAGGAAAAAGGGAAAAAAGAGAAGAAAAAGAGAGAAAAAAAGGATAAGGGGACACAGAGCAATAAAAGACAATGAGGTGAGAGTGAGAGAAAATGACAAAACACAAAAAAAGGGGGGTCATTTTGTCAAGGACAAAATGGGGCATGCATATAAGGCACAAAACTCCTCTAGTTCACTTGTATGGGATTTTACTCCAAGAAGTGATGGATTTCTATTTTTTAAGAATTCCCACTCCAATTCATTATTATCAAACATTTAGATGAGAATTGTGGAGTTATAGTGGTGATTTGGAAGTTGCAAGTGTGAAAATCGAGTTTTGAGGTGCTACGAAAGGGTGAGTTGAGATTTCTTCCCTTTCTATTGTAAAAGTAGTTCAATTTTCAAGATTTTTAGTGTTAGGGTTTCTTAAAGAGTGTAAAAGATTGATGTGATTGTACTAAACCCTAGTTAAAACCCTAGTTGTTGTAACAAAACCCTAAAATGATCGAAACTACTTCTCAAGGTGGGAAAATGAAAAGAGGGCTTGAGAAAGATCTATTAATTCAATTATCTAGCTTTTCCAAGAGGGTGATGCATGCTCAAGGAACTAGTATTATGTCAGATAGGATCGTTGATAGGCAAGAGTCTATTAAGGATGCAGTTATCCCCATTTAGGGTTGAGAGTTGTTTAAGTATTGTCATAAGCATATTACTATTGTCTATCTCACCTCAAATATTTGGAGCTTGGACCTAGGGAGGCTTGTGATTCCAAATGTATTATTCATCAATATATAATTGATCAGGGATATTTCTATAAAGTATGATGGGAAAATGAAATCTTCATTGAGATCCAAGGGTGAATAATTAATGGTGTTGAACCAAGAAATGATTTGTAAAGTCTTCAATCTCAATATCATAACCAATACCCCAATTGATTTCAATGCATTGAACATAAAATATACAAGGGATAGGTTCAACTATAGAGTGAGGTGGTTACCACAACACAAGAAGAGGACCCCTGATTATAACAAGCTCATATAATTTCCAAATGATGAGATGGATCCCTTTAATATGGAAAATTTTGAAGAATATTTCATCAAGACAAATTATGTCTTGTGTCAACTTGTGTTTGTAGTGTTGAGCAAAGGTAGTAATTGATGTCAAGGTTTCCAGAAGACAAAATATAGAAGATTTTAATTATTGTCATGTTAGAGAAAAGACAAATTCATGTATGCATATCCTTATGCTTTGGTATTAGTAGTTCATGACTATTTATTGCATGCACTAGTGTCTAAAAGTATCTACAATATGTTTATGAGGTTGGTTGCTCAAAAATAGGTTGTGCACTTAGTTGCAATGTCATGGTGATTGGCTCAACATTCTACCACAATTGAACATTATATTTTATAGTTTGGAACTAAAGTAAGGTTACTCATGATGTAATAAATTCCAAAGTTTCAGAGGTTGATCTTTAGCAGAGATAAATTTAGAAGTAACAAAGTGTTGTGTGTGTTGGTTGGTTGATTATGAATAATGTCTAAGTGTTTGTGTCAGAGAAGGGAAGCATGCACCAACTAGAGGAAGCTAAAATATGACAAATTTAATATCTCTCAAGGAGGCACATAACATCAACTAACATTGGCAGTAACACAATTGATTTAGGATGAAACCCTTTTCATATTTCGTAAGATTTTTTAATTTTATTTTTTTGCAAAGTGAATGTCCGTGCAATGAAGAACATAATATTAGAAGTGCATGTTAGAATATCGATGTAATGAAACCATTGAAACCCTTTACATATTTCATAATAAAAAACAAATGTAAAAAATAAATTGCAAAATGAATGTTTATACAATGAAGAACAAAATATTCGAAGTGCATGTCTGAATATCATCGAAATGAAACTAGTGAAACCCTTTTCATATTTCGTAGTAACAAACACATATAAAAAGATTGAATGTTTCTACAATGAAGAATAAAACAATAGAAGTGTATGGTAGAATATCATCAAAATGAAAACCAGTGAAACCATTTTTTAGGATTATTGAGGTAAAATACCTTACCTAACTTCAACGATGCTCTGTTAGAGTGAATAATTTTATCTATTCACTATACTTAAGTGTACTTAGGTTCATGAGGTTAGACAACATCAACCATCTTCACTCTCGATCCTTGGTCACATGGGAATTTAGCCCTTGGTTCTTTCCAGTCCAAGGGGCCTTAAAGATCTCCTCAATTTTGTCCTTTTTTTAATATATGGTGCACAAAATATTTTTCAAACAATATGAAAAAAAATTGCAAGGCAAGTCAATTTTGTAAAGGTGCAAAATTTGAAAGCTTAATAACTTTTGCTCAGTAACTCAGAATTGAGTGTCATTTTTACAAAAGTTCTTTTTTTTCAATGAATCCAATGAGCATAGTATCTGACTTTCACTATAAAGTGCCAATTTATGCCATGTTTGGATAATTTACAAAGCACTCCTATAAAGTACCAAATTAAGGGGGAGGGAATAAATAATCAAGGGGGTTTTATTTTTATGTTTTTGTCTTTTTTTTAGGTTTGCAAGACATAATTTAATCTATGTCTTCTTAATCTGCCTCATGGAAATAAACTTGTAAGAACTTAGAACAACAAATATGCTTGTAAATGCACTCATATAAAATGCCACAAAACTGAATGTATGTTCCATATGGAGGGAATTTGGGAATTTTGCACTTACATTGAATTATAAAATGTAATGGGGGGTTGTGTAATGCCTTGATTTGACATCACAGTTATGGATTCTCATGATTCTCACCCTATGGTGTGTGTTGCATTGCTTTGCCATCACAACAATGAATCCTCATGATTCTTACCTCATTCATGTGTGCCTTAATGCACACCCTTTTTTAGTTTATTGTACATCTCTACATTCCTTGCACATTCTTGTGCCCAATTTCAATTAGTCTGCTTATTCTCTTAGCATTGAGGGGGGACTATGATAGTATTATGCTAATGCTTCCTTCAATGAAGTAGTGGAGGAATCTTCTTTTTTGGAGGTCTCATGAACCTTCTAGCTTGATCTCTCACCTGGGGGATTATTTTAGTGGATCATATTTTATGAGATTCTAGTACTCCTAATCGCAGTACTATCTACATTTTCAACTTCACAGAGTTTGATTGACTTTGTCTACATGGCTGAGTAGTGTTCATATGTTCACTCATGCAATGTTTTATATATCTTGATCAACATTTATTGGAGATTCCTTGATTCCAACAAACACCAGTTCATCTTCGACAGAGTTTACAACTTCTACATGCTTCAGGAGTTGTTCATCATCATGTTCCTATCATCAAGGGACATCTTTTTTGGTCTTAGATCCTTCCCTTTCTCTTTTTTTGAGAGGAATTTTGTTCTCACTGGGTTTTCTCCTTTTTCTCCATTTATGAGAGAATGCATTGTTCATGGGTACTGAACATGGCCTTGTAGCCAAAACCCATTTCTATCTATTACACTTTTATGATCTCCCTAATTATCACTTAAGGGGGGGGTTAGAGTGAATAGTTTATCTATTGACTATACTTAAGTGCACTTAGGTTGATGAGGTTAGAAAACATCTTGTTTGACTGAATGTGCAACCTTTAAGCCTCTAGAGGTTACCAAGTTATTTGAAAACCTCATGTGCTACCTTTTTGAGGTTGGAATACTTTCTATCTCACCTCAAAGGTCACTCAACACTTGACATCAAGGTTGATGACTTGGCCAAATAAGTTGTTGATTTGCACGCTCTAAGTGATCCTAAGGTTGACACTTATAGGACACTTTTCTACCCATTTGTACCACATCTTAGGGAAATTGTAAATCCACATGATAGGTGGATTGTATCTTCCTTTCCTATATATGCAAGGCTTCCTCATTTGTACATTTGGGGTCACTAAATACAATATTTGCATTGTTCATTATGCTTGTTTCTTATCTCCATGATCTCCTAATTCTTATACTCTTAAAACCATGAGCAAAGCCAATCAAGAATTCATGCCAAAAAGGATTTGTAGAGTGCAAATCCAAGCATGTATCGGTGCCTAACCAAAAGAAGACTCTAGAACAAACACAAAGGAAAGGAATTACATTGAGTGAGATTTGCAAGAATTTGGAGCATTTAATGAACTTTATCCTTTGAATAACACACCAATCAATTAGACTAAATTGGAAGGGACACGTATGGTATGTTGTTGGATGAAGATAGAAAAAATAGGGTGACATGCAACTAATGTTATGAACTAGATGTTCGGAGTGGCAAGGTGTTTGGCTAACATGTGTTTGTTTGACCCACCACCAACTCCCCTTCACGTAGCCTCTAAAGGTGGACCCGATCAATAATCGATCATACCCCAAAATGGGTATGTCATGAACAAGTTGGACCAATTGGAGTGTGACACGTGGTAGATTAGCCCATTTGGAAAAAATAAATTGTCGATTCCACGATAGATTGGGTGATGTGACAAGCTATTTTTTATTATTTTTTGGTCTATGTGGCAGCCACATGAACCTCCAAAGGTAGGGTTCTCCACTATGGAACCCTCTCCCCTAATGGACATCAAGGTAAGGGCTAAGCTTAAACAACACATACTAAGCATTGACCGCTTAGTGTGGGGCCCTTCTAATCTATTCCCTATTTTTGTTTGTTCTTGTTTGTCATTTGCTTTATGCTTTTTTGATTTATAGTGCTGCAAAAATGTTCAAATATTTTCATTTAAAAGGCTTAAAATAAATAGTTTTACTTTTCATTAATTATATATATTATGCATACTTATATATTGTATTATATAAATATAAATATAATATATTATATATTTAATATTTATAATATAATATATAATCTAGAATTTAATTTAATATATTATAAATATAAATAAATGATATATATCTATATTATATATGATACATATCATTTGTGGCATGGTGTGATGGTATTGGCATTCATTCATATTTTATATATGATTAATAATCATATGTCTTATATATTATATTATATAATAGCAACACTATACAACTTTTGGTAGCATCCTTTCAGTTTGTGTCAAATGGGAGTTTTGGAATAGGGTATGGAAATCCATCAAAGCATAAAGGATAGAGGACTTTTGTTAGAGGTAGTTGCAACTACTCTGGGAGACATGTGTGCCAAATGCAATTACATATTCTAAAATCTATATATTGAACTTCTAGAGTGATTTTCATACCATAAGTACAATGGTAGCTACAATTTACCATACAAACCTAAGATTAAGGGAGTTGAGGAAGGTTTAGATATATAAGGTATATTATTAGGTTGAAACTAGTAAAATAATATATTGTGGATGTGCATTATATGTGCATGTGAATTTTGATATTAAATAGTGATAATCTATGTCCAAGCTAGAGTTCTTAATGTGGTTGTGTCGATATGTCATTCCATGTTTATGAATTCATGAGTCTCTTGGTCTTATGTGTGAGATGGGATCCTTATGTACGAGTTTGATCTATTGTAGCACAATGTGCATGTGATCTAGTGATAAGGAAGACACTGTGGACTAAATTGTTGATCATCCTTCAAACCTCAATGGAGTTGCATAGTTGTCATTTTCAAAGAGAATACCTCCATGGTCATTCATGCATTAAGTAACTTAGTGATTGTTTTGGCAAATAAAAAATCCAAATGATGCTCATCCTAGTAAAGATGGTGTATTCTCTATCTCAATTTCAAGTTGAATAGTATGTCTTGCCATAATGAGGTATTGCATTGGTTATCAAAGTGTTCTTAGGATGATTGATATATTAGTTTAAGGTTGCATATTTTTTCTTTGGTATATAGCAAGGTACATTACTATCAAGGTATTTCCTTGTTGGTATGTGCTAGGGCCCATTGAAGTGGTTGTAGGCCCCAAAACTATGTTTAACGTAATTGTTACTCAAATGTTTAGATACTTGTGTGTGTCTATATGTATGTATGCTTGCGTATGTGCCAATTGGTCAATCTAGTGATATTGAGTTCTAGATTGGATAAGTGGTAGATGCCATAATTTTCCTAGATTAGCTAAGTGACTGATTCCATGATTTTCTTAGATTGGTTAGAGAAATTAGCTATAAAATTTCTTAGATGGTAGAATCCTTGCATCAATCAAATGGGTTAAAAAGCTTTGAATGGCTATATGCCTCAACAACTCCCCTAGGAAGTTGAATACCTCATTGTAATTATGGATAGGAGGAAAAGTAGACATGAAACTTGGGTTGGACTCCAAGAAAAGTACTCTACACTTTAATAATAAATTTGTAACAAATATTCCTATTGTATCGTCGTAAATTGTCGCCCTTGACAATTTCACTCTATGTTTTCCCCCCCTTAAATTATTGGACCTAATTAAGATCCTAATTTCCTAAATTATGCATTCTAAGGTCCATTTTTATCATTTTTTGACAAAATGCAAACTTTGAACAGATGCATCCAGTTAATGTTTTTCCCCTGATACTTTATGTCCCAGAAAGTAGGGTCAAGACACATATGCCCTTGGGCATATGAGTCCTAATTTGTTGGGACCCATTTTGAATATGTCGATGTCGATATTTTAACATTCAAAATTTTTCAAATTGCAAATGTTAGCTTTTGAGATTTAATTTTTTAGAAAATTAGCATAATTGCATATAGTTCCCTAGTTATTGCATCATTTGAAATGGAAACAAGAAAATCTAGCAACAAGTGATCATCAAAAGCATTATCAAACAAGTCAAGAGCAACATTTTAGTGATTTATTGCAACAATTTAAGATCCAAACATCATGTCAAATCCTATTTGAGCTCATGCGTGTTCATGTTATCATTGTTTGTGAAGGCTAACCCTTGTTGTAGGTCTCTAAACAATTTCAAGCATTCAAGCAAGAAAGATCAAATACCTTGAGGTGATGTGTATGACTTCAGTCATTCAAGGAAGCCATTGAAGGGTGGTGAGTTGCAACACTTTATGATTTCATCATTCCCTCATATCCATTATCATTTTATCATTGACATCACTATTATGGAAGTGGAAACAGTAACATGAATTTTGACTACTTGGTAAGCCCCTAAATGGTACAACTTTTTATTTCTCTTTGGATGTGCATGTTTTAGGTTTGGATCTAGGATTGAAGGAAGTTTGAAGATAAGTTATTCATTGCTGCAATTGAAGCCCTACACCTTGTCAACTCACGAAAACTCACCTACCTAGTTATCTGATAGTGTTTTGACAACTCTACAAGCGGAAACAAAGATCTCAAATCTGTCATTAGAGGGCTGCAAAAACAAAGAAAGAGTGGCATACAAGGACTCAGATGCCCTTGGGTGACTCTTTCCTCCTATTTAGACCAATACCAACTTTGTAGGATAGGTGCGTATTCCTCTACACTTCCCAATATTTTATTTTATTGATCACCGGCAGCAAATGCACCGCAACTGGAAGCTTTCAGTCCATCTCAGGTCGGCTTCCAAACGCTCAATACGTGAAATGGTCCCGCAAACCGAACGAGTCCGTCCTGCCGGATGCCATATCCCAAACCAAACCCGGAATATCGCATATCCGTTTCTGGAATTCGTGAAGCGTTCTTTCACCGCCGTTACTTCACCACGCCCTTGAAGGATCAAAAGTTCCCAAATCCTACAGAATTACAAATATACAGAATGCTTTCTCCACTGTTTCTTGTGTTCTCATTTAGTAACATGAAGTTCTTTTCTTGGTCACATTAAACTGAACTTGTTTGGGTTTGTTTGAAGAGCTAAAGTTTTAATCTGTTCCCCAGTGAGTTAGTCTGGAAGTAAGTTCTAATGGGCAGAGCACCTGACTATGTCCTGGGTGAGAGAGTATGAATTGAAGAAGTTCTTTAGCTGCTGCCACTAAACCAGAGTCTGTCTCAACGCCCTGTGCCTTGAAGGCCCCCACTGCAAAGATGTCCCATTCTCCCATGAGCCTTTGTAGTCCTTCTGCCACTGTCCATGCAGACTGAACCCTGCTCCCAGTGTCCTGCCCTGTCGGGCATGAAGGTCTCCATATAGTAAATACCGTGGGAGCAATTAGATCTTTTTGTTTGAAACTCCCACAGAAATATCATACACTGAGGAGCTACGTCTAATGTATTTACAAAGGTCATATCGAATATACAAGACACTGGTGGACTAGAGGAACAAATGCTTTGGTTGATTGATTTCAAAGGCTGAGCTGTGTCTAATGTATTTACGAATTAGGTAACAAACCCATCGAAGACCTCCAGATATTTTTGGATAGTGAAAATACGAAGGCTATGAAAGTGACCGCATGAGAGCTTAATCTGTAGCTAGGTAATTGGTATCTATCATTTGTATATGTTATATATGAAAGGGCGTTTTAAAGTTCTGGTGGAGATTTGTCATGGTTCGCTAACCTTGAGCGACATTCAGTATAGTTAGAGAAAACTATTAAAAGGCCGCTTCGTTGTTTGCAAGTCACGACAAGGATGGTAATTAGGGAATGCTTTATGGGTAATTCGGGCGGTGTTTGAAATGGTTCACATAACCATTGAAAACCCCGCTAGAGTTATCAAAACCATAAAAAGTGTCGCCAACAATAATGAAGGCTCGGTTGGATATTTTCCAATCTTTGAAATAATTTTGGGCCCAAAGGTGATCATAAGAAATTTGTGCTAAAGAGATCGATTTATGAATGCATGGGGTGTCGGCTAAAGAATTGTCTTGTTCGGGTTGGAAAATTGGAAATATAGCCTGCGATAGCCGTAGTCTTTGTGCATCCCAGAAAAACCACAGGTCTCATTACTCGTACCAGATAGACTCTTCTATTGACGTCTTTGGAAATTCACAGAGCTTTGGCAAGTAAAGTTGTGAATGGCACAGTTATATGAATTAAGACACGCTGAAGATAATGGTTGAAGCCGAGAACAAAGGAACTACAGCTCCGATGCAAGAATCAACTATGTGACTTGGTAAGGGAAGAAAGCAAGAATATTAGAAGTTCTTGAAACTCTGGTGGTCCCCACAATGGTTTCACGAACCTATTAAAAACCCGCCACGTCATTTGAAACTATGAAGGCTGAATAATAATAATAATATTATTTTATAGTCCACGATACCCGGCAATCTGTTTTTGGGTCTACAGACGGCCTACAGCAATATGGGACTCCTCGTACTCCCAATATTGAGGGAGGCACCTAACTCGTGCTCCACAATACGAGGTGTACATACCTTACCCCCTGCAGGATTTGAACTTGTGACCTCTCTTTCAAGAGTACAAGTTCTCCACCATTAGGCCAACTCAGGCTGTACATGCGGGTTTTCGTCTGGTCATGCGAACCTGGGTGGTGTTTTATGTGGTTTACATAACCATCAAAAGTGCCACCATGTTACTTCGAGCTTAAAAGAAGATAGGCGGTAGTTCATAAAGTTTCGAAGGGAAGTTTCAGAACTTCACAATCTTTCCGCCAAGGAAAAATGAGCAAGAGTGGTATCCAAGAAGCTAATGCATATGGATATTCTTTTGAGTCAAAAGATTCAATTTAGATCATGCTATTCGAGGTTGAAGACTCCAATTTACAGTTGCTCCTTCGAAAACCGCGTCATGTAAAGGAAGAAAATTGGTGGCCGTCGTCTCTTGGAACCAAATATTCATCATCTTGCAGCGAATACTACCAAGCTAAGATCAAATATCTTCATAATGGAATGTGCCAGATGGCTAATGAAAGATTTATGGTTCCCTGCTTATAGTTGTCATCGCAACCTCCGGTTATAAGGCTTGCTGCAAATAACTCTCTAAATTCTTTATTGGTATTACAGTTCCATTATTGCAAAGGTTTTGAGTAGGATCTTATGGGTACATGATTTTATTACTAAGAGAGGTAATACACCGAGACAATAGACATGGTATGCGATGCAAAAGAGCTTTACATTTGCACAACAAAGGAGCTTGTGAAAGGTCAGTAACGCATTCAGTTGGAGGTAAACACTAAACATAAATGCCTCAAAGAGATGTTGTCTCAGACCGAGTATGAATTTTTCAGGTAAGATAAATTGCAAGACAACATTCATCAATACTCCCTCAATCCCTATTAAGCCGATGACAAGATAGTAGAAATAATGCCTGGATAATACTGTTTGATGTGCAATGTAAAGTGGAACCTATTGCTTTGTGAGTCCCTTAAATGGTGGCCAGTGGGAGTTATGATCATGATCAACCAAGTGCAGAAGGGAAACAATTCCAAGAATTGATAGGAATAACAGTGATTCTTGGCAATAGGAAGAAGTTGCAAAGGATCTACATTTGACATCAAGCTCTAATCACCAATGACGCGATTCGTGTCGTGATCTTACAAATGAGGACAATTATTGATTTTAATCGATGGTTGTAAACAATTGTCTCAGCAATCATCTTCCACATGTCAGTCCCAGATTAAATCATTTTAATTATAAAGTTTGGGGTCAACATAGTGAATAATATGCACACAAGAATATTAAGGGTCTCTTTATTATGTAATTGATTTCAAGAATCAGTTACAGAAGTTAAAAGAGCTTCTCTATTTATTGTAAAATAAAATCATATGAGGGCATCTTTTGGCTGTGAAAACGGGAGCCTCTTTGAAGACTGGGATTGCAGTAATTCATCTTTTTCTTTATTCGCATGGGAAAGATAGGAGCAGTTTGGTTTTTCCTCAAAACACATTTGCTGTAGAGGAGATATGGATTCTGTGAACTTATATTTTATATTACAGGAATAAAGAGACATTTTCAAATCCATGTGTTTGCCTGAGTTTCTTTTAATTGTAGATTTTCTTTGTGTCTTTGTAACCATCCTTTATATCAAGTTGTGAATGCATTTGCTGTTGAATCTGTGAATTCTAGTTAAGTCATTTCTTGAGAGGATCTGTTGCTCACTCTTTCCTGGTTATCATCTATGGGTGTGAAGTGGGTGATGTGTGCGCCATCTAATTTACATTCTGTTTATTCTATGTTTGTTTATTGCATTTGTATCATTTTTATGTGCAGATATTAGTTGTCTTTACTGCTTTCTGGTTAAAAGCACACATTAGTTTTATTTTCAATTTTCTAATTCATTGAGAATATTAAGAGGGAACTGTACCTCTTCAATTCAAAGGGTGATTATTTTAGGAACAAAGACACCTTTCAGACTGAGAGTAAACATTATCTCAAGGTGCCCAATCTATTCTCTAACATTAATTTAACTTCTTAAGTAATTTACCACAATAGATATAAAGGAATGTAGTCTTACAACATCAATAAATACTTATGAAAAGTCATCAAAAATTCTCCTGGATCGATATACTTGGATTCTTGAATTTGATAATAATATTGAGCTTAGGCATTCATCTCTAGGTGTTAAAAAGTCCTTATCTTAACATAGGTTTACATTGGAGAGATGGACCTTAAGATAAGATTTAGTGTGGATTTTAGCATAAAATTTTATTAGAATTGGTATGGAAACACATGGTTAACTCTAATTGATACATTCTCACATTCATGAGATCACAAGAAAATTTGACATACTTTAGTTCTATGCTTATGGATGTGATTTTTTTATTATATAATCTAGTTTAATGAGGTGTCTAGGTCTAAAATATTAATGGCCTTAAATTTGTGGGTTTAATGAATGTAAGAGTCCTATAAAACATTACATAATTGCAAGTTAGTTCTAAAATCCTAAGGTTGTATTTCTAAATATTTTAAAGAGGACATCTATTTTCTTAGGATTAAGTTTAATACAAACACATGCCATGCACCCAATCACAAGTTTTCTTGATTGTCAACATGTTAGAAACAAACTAATTATCAATCCTAATTTATTTTGGAGCTCGGTTTTGAAACTTATACAATTTGTCTATAGAGTTCCACATACCTAAGTCACTTACTAACTTTAACTAATTTGTGCACTCAAGTTTGAACTTACAAACTATTAGCATTCAATCCTCATCTATGTATAAAACCATGTATGAAAAGATTCACTCTAATAGTGTAACACCCCCACCAAGGAACCCCAGAGGACAACACTAAACTAGGACAAATAAATGGATTTTTTCTTTTAAAACAACAATGGAATGCATAACATATCATAACACAAATAATCTAGACCTAGGTCCTCTAAGGTTCCTCAACTACGCTACTCACAAAATAACAATCAAGATTACTAGAAACATTTCATCAACATTAGAGAATAACATGATCGATATAACATGCTAGGTTCATTTTAAAGCACCACATCAATGATTCTACATTACTTACTTACATAACATGACAATTGATAATCAACATTAAAGGACATTTCTAGCTAACTAACATATGCAAGATGCATTACTTTACAATACTCTTTACAAGAATAATTCATCAATACTTGTTACATTGTTACAATAATTACAACAATGCTTCCCCTAGTACACATGGGAAGATCACATCAGGTTACATCAAGAGACACAAATTGAGATACAATCTAATATAAAATTACATGAAAGGATGGATTCACAATTGGAGCAGGAACTGGAGTCCACAACACAATGAACAATCTCCATGCACATGAACATGCAACAAGAATACCCAATGGAGAAAAGCACCGACCTCCCAGCCATGTGGAACCCTGAGGTCCACCCCTTGTGCTAGGAGATAACACAAGGTCCCACATCCAACAAATAGCCAGGAAAACAACATGCTAACATACACAAGAGTTGTACATGAATCCAACACAACACTTCTAACACACAAACATCACTTGCAACACTTACTTCACTTCTAGAGGCTCTCACAAAAGAGAGAGGAAATACAACTAGAGAATGCTAGACTGCAATAGGGAGGAGTGTCATCACATAGCTTGATATGGGTTGTCCTGGTAGATCTTCCTAGGTCCTGACCCCCTTCCAGGGTTATCCTAACAGCCTCTCCCAATCCCCGGCCCCCATACAAACTCATGCAGAACCAACGTACCTTTTGTGAGGACAAGGCAGTTCATCTTGCCATTCCAGGACTTCCCATCTCATCTCAAGCCTAAACGAGCACTTGAGCCATGAGTGAGGCATATCATGATCTTGTTTAATGTGAATTATACCCATCATGAACATGTAGTACAACACCTAGGGTTTGCATTTCATTCGATATACATATGCATACCTTTCAATAGAATAACATTACAACACCACATGAATTCCAAACATAGCTAGGAGGGAATCACCCTTAGGATTTACATTTTGCACAATAGACATGACCCACAACATAGCCAACCACTTTCAAGGTTAAACAATCATAAGGACCATACATACAAATATACCCCTCCTAGGCCTATGGAACCCAAACTTAAACAACTTACACAAATGACACCCATTTTTTAACAATTACAAAATCACCCAATCTCAATAATCCAAACCCATTGTTCAATAGAAACAATCAATCAAGCATTATAATGATAAAAATAATCCTTTAAATATGACATTATTTTCACATTCTTATCATTCATTTAACTTAACCACTCAATTCACTTAATAGGTTATTTACCACAATAATTTGAAAATAAATTTAATAGCAATTATTCTAATTAATTAATTACATAGTAGTTTTACTAATCAACTATTAAACAATAATAAAAGTAATCAACATTCATTAATTAACAAAAGATAATCTAGATTGTTTATCATTTAAATTGATCATTTAACTAATCATAACTCATTCAATTATCTGTATATGAGTAAATCAATCCACCTTACTTAATTACCCAATTCACTTATCTATCATAATTAATTACTCATTTATGCAATAACTATCTAGTTAAAATATTTTTATTAACTACCATTTTGTTTCTACATTTGACATATAATCTATCACATACACATAAACATTCTTTATTTAACCATAATATAACATACACACACATATCATATTATAGTAATGAATTGCAATAATATAAATTATCGGATTTCAACGTTATACATCATACCATTATCTAAATCCACTCGATACATAATATCAATGAGAAAGAAACTGTAATATTATTGAATTCCACTCGAAATGAATCTTATTAACAAAAAAAGTGAAATCATAAAAGAAAGACATTATCAAACACATCTTATAATATAAAATTTATCAAACTCAAATTGCACAAGCTAAACCTAAAGATAAGCTATGAAGGTAGCAATGGGCGTCGGTAATGCTTTGTTGGCAAGAGACACTGCAAATGTCTTTTGGTGTTTTCATTGATGATAACCCTTGTCAGTAATTCAATCCGCACATCATCATTTGATCATACCGACAGACAGATTGAAGACAATCAAGCTAGAACAAAACATTCGACAGATTTGTGTTCATCGATTCATATGCAGATTTTTTGTTATCTTTTTGAGTTGTGGATCTCAAAGAAGGTTGTTTGGTATATGATCTACATTATCTGTGAATCTCAATGCCTTGTATTGATTTGTATGTAAGTTAGAAGATTCAGTTGTTTAATTTCTTGTTCATTAGTGCAAGCAGGCCGACATAGTGAATATTATCATTGTGGATATTCAAGGAGTAATTGTTCAAGTGTTTTTGTGTTCACACATTTTGTTTTGGGTCCTCACTATGTTTTGGCCGACTTTGGTGGATGCGCATTGAAAATTAATTATGATTTGAGCCAACAGTTTGAAAATATTTCTTTATTTTGTTGAAGTCGACTTGTAGTGATTAAATCCTTAGTAGCAGATATATATAAGTGATCAATTATATCATTTTGATGTATGTTGTTGCATGTTGCGAATGTCAGAAGAATTGTAGAGCAATTATGCACAGTTTCACTTGTGCAATAAGGATTTTGTGATGTGAGTTAGAGCAAAACAAAGCAAAAGAGCAGAATCAAACGAAAGGTCAAGAATTAGATCTATGAGCTTAACCATAACTGTAATCAGGCATTTGTAGATGCTACTTTACCAGTTCAAATATTTGGATGTAATCCAAATCTTCTGTAAGGCAGTGAGCCTTTCTATTTTGAGTAGTGAGCTCTAGGCAGTGTGCTTGAATGCAAGTGCATTCCCATTTTGTAAACTTTCATTTTGAGTATATACTCAAATAATCTTGTGGATTGACCTCCATTGTGGTTTTTCTTCTAATAGGGTTTCCACATAAAAACCTTGTGTTATGGTGTTGTGGTTATATCTTATGTTCATGCATCTTTCTTTTGGTTAAATGTTATCAGTACTTTAAAGATCAGATTAACAAAGTTAAAAATTGCAAAACACTGATTCACCCCCCCTCTCAGTGTTCCTTGATTCCAACATGCTTAGGGCGTATGACCTGTTGACAAGAGGCTCTCAAAGAAATTTTTCCTAATGGAATGAAGTGATAGCGGGGCACACAAAAATAATGGATTTGCTAAAGAATCTTTCAAGGAAATGAAATTGGTTGGGGGAATGTGCACTAAATTGTGTTGAAAAGCCTTAGAAACATTCAAGCTAAAGTAATTGGCTGGGTGCATTGAACTGTTAACAAAAGACCTTAAAGAGGCCTCTTCTCAAGAAATGAAATGATAATAGGGTGTGTGCGATGTGAATTTGTTGCAAAGACTTTAAATAGAAACTTTCAAGTAAATGCAACGAGTGGCTCTAGGAAAATTCATCGCCAATAATTCACTGATGGAAAATTCATCGCCAACAATTCACCATGGGAAAATTCATCGTCATTACAAATTCGTCATGGGAAAATTCACTGTGATGACAAATTCACCGCCAACAATTCACTAAGGTGGAAAATTAACTGCCATTAATGTTTTTTAATATATATTTAAAAAAGTTTTCTTTTTTCGCAAAAGAATAATTTGATTTATGATAATAAAAAATTAATCTCATTAACTTTAGAGAATTAGAGAATTTGATTTATGATAATAAAAATAAAAATATTTTTCAATATATTTTATGATAATAAAAAAAAAGATTAATGGCATTAACTTTAGAGAATAATTTGATCAATAATAAATTATAAAAAGGAGAACTATATAATTTAATAATTGGTATTGTTAGCTATACCCCACAAGTAATCACAAATATTGTTGGTTTCATCATACTTAGCCACTACATTTTTTATCTGTTCAGTAGAATCTCTGTATTTTTTCTATTTTTGTTGCTCTTGACTACTTAAATATTGTTCAATTTGAACCTCATTTATGCTCTTTTCTCTTTTAATGTTGTCAATGAATTTCCAAATATTGGGATGATGTGCTGAAATTTGTTGTTTGAATCCTCTATGCCAACCTTCAATTGAGTTAATAGTTTTGGGAAAATCTTTTGAAACTCCCTCATAACAATTTCATATTTCAATTGGGAATTTTGGTGGCCGTTGTCATTGACGTCTATCGGGACGTCCAATCCATTTATCCTCAAAATAATCAACCACATCTTGATCTTCAGGAGGTATAATATTGCTCTCACATAGTGTGTCAAATGTGTTTACTATATCACACACAGATACAAATGCTAAGGAAACCAACAAGCGCATACTCAAAGAAAAATCAACATCATTTTCATAACAATTCTTTAATCCACGAGCCTGTATTTTGCAAAAAATGCATTGGCAAAAATGAAAAAAAATCCATGTAATTCTACTGTTGGAAACACTATTTTTGTTGCGCTTATCATAGCTTTTTCAAAATCTATTGTTATTGATCTTGGCAATGCTAATGATACTAGCTAGATTTTATTTTTTGAAGTAATTGTATATACATATGTTCAATCTTATTAGGCAATAACACATATACTAAAGGCAGACAAGGAATTTTTTGTAGCCCATGTATAGTATATAATTGGTAAAATAGTTGTAGAACAATTTTAAAAGTGTCATCAGCATACCAATGTTCGCATTGTGCCAATACTTGGAGATTTCTTTCGGTAAAAAATATTAAAATCCTATTGCTATTAGGTCCAGAATCGAATAGCAAAAATAGCTCTCCATGATGTGTTTTTGTATATTCTTTAGAAGAAACTATGTTTTCTCGACGCAATGGGATAGTAGGCCCATCATATTGCTTAGCTCTTATATTTCTTATTGTTCTCTTCATGGTATCCATACTTGGAAGTTTAGCAGCTACTGCTTGGCTGCATTCAACAACAACACTTCCTATTACAAATTGTGGTGTAACACGAGTATTTTTAGCACTATCACTAATATCATTCAAAATTTTAGTGGCTTCAACTTTCGCTATATCTACAATATGGTTATGTTCATTAAACTATTTAATGATCACACCACCTTCAATAGTCACGCAAGCATGACACTTGTCTTTTGATAATCTTCACATTTCCAATGAACTTTGTTTTCAGTTTGTTTTTCTTTATGATAGAAATAACCATCAAGAAACAATTTTTGCCTGCCTTTTTCAGTTTGATAAAATTTAAGCGGCATTTTTATTTTTAAAACCTTACACACATCGTTATCATGAAACAATAAAACAATGATGAAAATGAAAGCTTATATACCATGTGTGCAATAGAGATGCACTTTGGAGGACAATCGTGACTATTGAAAATAAAAATTACTATCAAGCAAATCTAACACAAAAATAAATCAATTTTTAATATATTATCATAAAAACATTCATATAAAAATAAACATAACAAATATTTAAAAAATAAAATTGTCAATAAATTGTAACCAGGTGAAAATTATTTTTTAAGAAAAAAATTCAAAGTTTACAAAATACATATTAAAAAACATTAATACG